>OZ025293.1:118665073-118837573 GCA_964019185.1 Maratus speculifer | reverse complement strand
GTAGACATCTTTCACTTCCACTCCGAGCCATAATAAACAGAAATAGATTTTTATGCACGGACGACAAAAAAAGTCGACATGGTGAAAAAAATTTTCTTTCTGGATCAGCACGGAGTAAAAAAAAGTGGAAAAGATGCTCGCTCACGAACCAGTTCGAAACTCCAATTTTTTTTTTTAAACAAAAAAAGGGAGTTCGCCCCTTGTCTCCCCACGAGGCCGTCAGTTTTAAACCGAGCTGAAAGTCTCTAACCGCTGGCCTGTCTACGATGCGTACCACGTCAGACCATCGCAGCTGCAACAGGGATCGGAAGGCCCCCAATTCCCATTCCAGAGGCTTTGCGAAACACCCCGCAAGGGGCGTTATTTCGAGGTGCTTCCCTAAACCTTCGCCGAGAGACAAGAGGATCCTTCGGAATTCGTGGCTTGGATTCGGATAACTCCTCGTCCATCAATTTCTCAAAGCCGGGAAGCCCGCTTCCGAAAAAAAAAGAGAAAGTGGAGAAAAAAAACAGGTTGGCTTCTTCGATGACCTTCGAGTACAAATTTCTTTTTGTTAAAAACTAGCCTGAAATAAATATTTTGCCTTCCAAGCCCAGGATCGAGGAAGGACTTTTTTTTCTCCAACTTCTGGGATTTTTTTTGTGTCCGTTTTTTTTTAAAAAAATAACAATTTGAACGCGCTCTGACAAAACTATCTTCACCACAAACCCAAGATAATGTGGACTTGCCTACACCTCGCAATTGGATTGTGTGTTGTGAAATTTAACAAAAAATTTTTTTTTGAACGCGCTCTATTTAAAAAGAAATTTGAACTCGAAGGGTGCTGAAAAAGAAATTATACTTACCATTATTTTCCCTTGTGCTGAAAAAAAAAAATTTTTTACCACCACGGATTCCTTTTAAAGCGAAAATGACAAAAAAACAAACAAATGTTACCGCGGATTCCCCCCCACAAACACAACATGAAAAAAAACAAACATCAAAAGCAAAGTTTTTCTCCCCCCCACAAACACAACATGTAAAAAATACAAACATTAAAAGCAAAGTTTAACCCCCCTCCCCGGACAATACAAACACAACATGTAAAAAAAAAACAAACATTAAAAGCAAACATTTAAAAGATGTAAAAAAAAAATGCAAAAAGGCAGCGAGGAAAAGGGATCGAAGCAACGTTACGTTAACACCGCAAGGTTCCAGTTGCTCCGAACAATAGCGAAGCGATAGAGCGGAAAGCTAAAGTCTTGGTTTCATCCGAAACTTATACTGTCAAATCAGAAAAAAAAAAAAAAAAAAAAAAAAAAAAAAAATTTTTTTTTTTTTTTTTTCATATATATATTTGAATCTCATGTCCCTTAGACACTCTCTGCTTATTTTCAGTCCTAATCGAATGAAATCTCGAAAGTGCATCTTTTGATTCTCCAAACTAAAAAAAACCTTTATTTAGTGAATAAATACTTTTAAAAATCTCCCACTTTAACTTTAGATTAAAAATAATTACAAAAAGACCAAGATAAGTTATGATAAATTATAATAGCTAAAGTGATATGATTTTCCCCAGAGTATTTTTATAAACATTTTAGCGGCAAATTTCTTCCATAGCATTTGCTATAGATGCTAAGGTACCAACCATTCTAACTGTGGAATGTAATAAGCTCCTCGCCCAATTCGGTTTTGGATTTGATGAGAAAGTTTCAGGAACAACTTTTTTTATACCCTCCCAACCGTCATGATCTTCCACCCATGATAATAAGTTTTCCTGTACCAATCTTGAAAAACATTCATACATTACATCTATAATGCTTTTAGGTAATTTATCTTGGATGCATTTTACAGCCAATTCCCCGACGAAAGCGAAAAATGCAATTATTCGACTCCAAGTAATACCTTCGATAAACAATTCATTAAATACACCTGTTAAAAGACTATTTATATTATCTTCATCAATATTTTTTATTTCACAGCATAGATTTTTTATTTCATTACCATACTTGTCGAGAAATACACTAAGAATTTCGCAAGTTTTTTCAATGAGATTGGTTTCTTTTTTATTCATCGGACTGTCTGCATGAAAATTTTCATAATGATTCAGTAGAAAAGAAAATACATTTTCAAGAAAACAATCTGTTCTTATTATATCTTTTTTGCTATAAATTCTCTTTTCACACTCATCAATTTCCCCACGCAAAAAAACTGCTTTAAGTAGCAAATTGTTAGACATTTTGCGAAGAAAAGATACTTTGTTTCAACAAGCGGAGAATGTAAAAATTACAAGTGAAGCCACAAGCTTTATAATCTTACAACATGAAAAAAAAAAAAAAAAAAATTTTTTTTTTTTTTTTTTTTTTTTTATTTTTTTTTTACTACATTTATATATATACGAATCTCATGTTCCTTACACACTCTTTGCTTATTTTCAGTCCTAATCTAATGAAATCTCGAAAGTACACCTTCTGATTCACCAAAGTTTTTTTTCAAATTGACCGAAAACTTTGAGATGTATCTTCTTTTATGGGGTGTTTTAAGAATCCTCTGTTGTTAAGCAACATGACGCCTATTCCAAAAAGAGGATTGAGCGTGAAGGTGAATGACACGGTGCCTTTTTGTGATGCCGCGGGCTACCCATGCCATGGCTTTAAAAAGTCTCTGTGTGATTGCGTTTCTTCTAGTAAGTTAAAAAAAAAAAAAAAAAAAAAAAAAAAAAAAATTTTTTTTTTTTTTTTTTTTTTTTCATAATAGGATATTACATGTAAGCGCCATACAATTACAGTCAAAGATATAAAAGTTTTTAATTTCAAGGTCATCCCAATGTCATTCATGGGTTCCATTTTCCAGGCTTGAAGTCAAGCGACAAAATTTTATCGGGCCCACATCAATAGTTTTGTTGTGTACAATTCTCAACAAATGTTAAAAAAAATCAAGTCGATTGGATCATAAACTATGAGCAAACGTGATTTTTAATACTACACCATGGGGGGGCAAACTTTGATTAAACATAGTACTGCGTACAAAATTTGAACCGCTTCGGATAATTAGGGTCAGAGATATAAAAATTTCAAGGTCATCCCATGGGGGTCTATCATCGACGGCACGCAAAATTATGTGACAAATTTTTATGGATCGACCAGGGGGTCCCCACTATTGACATTTTTGTTATTAAATTTACAAAATTTTATACATGTTAAAAAAAAACTGTACGTTTCTGAAACAATTACAAAGTAAAATATTAATAAAACATTATTTTTTATGGATCGACCAGGGGGTCCCCACTATTGACATTTTTGTTATTAAATTTACAAAATTTTATACATGTTAAAAAAAACTGTACGTTTCTGAAACAATTACAAAGTAAAATATTAATAAAACATTATTTTTTATGGATCGACCAGGGGGTCCCCACTATTGACATTTTTGTTATTAAATTTACAAAATTTTATACATGTTAAAAAAAAACTGTACGTTTCTGAAACAATTACAAAGTAAAATATTAATAAAACATTATTTTTTATGGATCGACCAGGGGGTCCCCACTATTGACATTTTTGTTATTAAATTTACAAAATTTTATACATGTTAAAAAAAAACTGTACGTTTCTGAAACAATTACAAAGTAAAATATTAATAAAACATTATTTTTTATGGATCGACCAGGGGGTCCCCACTATTGACATTTTTGTTATTAAATTTACAAAATTTTATACATGTTAAAAAAAAACTGTACGTTTCTGAAACAATTACAAAGTAAAATATTAATAAAACATTATTTTTTATGGATCGACCAGGGGGTCCCCACTATTGACATTTTTGTTATTAAATTTACAAAATTTTATACATGTTAAAAAAAAACTGTACGTTTCTGAAACAATTACAAAGTAAAATATTAATAAAACATTATTTTTTATGGATCGACCAGGGGGTCCCCACTATTGACATTTTTGTTATTAAATTTACAAAATTTTATACATGTTAAAAAAAAACTGTACGTTTCTGAAACAATTACAAAGTAAAATATTAATAAAACATTATTTTTTATGGATCGACCAGGGGGTCCCCACTATTGACATTTTTGTTATTAAATTTACAAAATTTTATATTTGTTAAAAAAAAACTGTACGTTTCTGAAACAATTACAAAGTAAAATATTAATAAAACATTATTTTTTATGGATCGACCAGGGGGTCCCCACTATTGACATTTTTGTTATTAAATTTACAAAATTTTATACTTGTTAAAAAAAAACTGTACGTTTCTGAAACAATTACAAAGTAAAATATTAATAAAACATTATTTTCAATACAACAGAGTCACATTATTTTTTATTTGTTAAATGAAATAATTAATTAATTGAATTGACTTACCCCAAAAACTTATTGAAACACAATCTGCAGGTTTAGTAGCCACTGGTTTCGGCGCCGAATCCAAACTAATTCGCACAAAATCGGTGGCTGTATTTATATGCTAGGATGACGTCAAATTTCAAATCTAAACTAAAATATTTAACTAAAAGTGAAACATCTAACTTGAACTGAGTTCAAGGTCATCCAACTGCGTAAAAGGAATATTTTTCCATCATCGTTTTTTCGCTAAAAATAATTGCCAAACTAAAACTCAACTCAAGGTCATTTAACTGTGACTCTTTTTTTAGAAAAGTTGGTTTTCGTTCAACATGAGCGAGCAGGAAAAGATTTTTTTTTTGTTTTATTCATGCATTGATTCTTTTTTTACATAATAATGAGACACAATAATGTTACATTTTATAATAAAAATGAGCAACTTGCATTAATTTAATCTAATTTTTTTTTGTAGAAACGAGTTTTATCAAAATCATCTTAAGCTAAATTCTGTTCAAAATACCTTTTTTAGCAGCCTTTTTACTTTCTTCTATCTTTACAAGAAGAAAGTATTGGATTCATGAAAATTTTCGACTTCCGGTTTTCGACGGATTTATACGTCTGTCTGTATGTGACAAAAAATTTGTGGGCGCTCTATCTCAAGAACTAATGCTTGAAATTTAATAAAATTTTATATTCAGTTAGACCTTGATATGGATTAGTGCCTATTGGTTTTTGGTGAAAATTGGCCTGCAGGTGGCGCTGTTATACTACGTTTTTCATGATTTTCAAGATTGCTATATCTCAAGAACTAATGCACAGAATTTCACCAAACTTCAGATTCTGCGACCCCTTGATATAAATAGACGCTGATTAAGTTTTGGTGTAAATTGGCCAGCAGGTGGCGCTGCTATACTACGTTTTTCATGATTTTCAAGATTGCTATATCTCAAGAACTAATGCACAGAATTTCACCAAACTTCAGATTCTGCGACCCCTTGATATAAATAGACGCTGATTAAGTTTTGGTGTAAATTGGCCAGCAGGTGGCGCTGCTATACTACGTTTTTCATGATTTTCAAGATTGCTATATCTCAAGAACTAATGCACAGAATTTCACCAAACTTCAGATTCTGCGACCCCTTGATATAAATAGACGCTGATTAAGTTTTGGTGTAAATTGGCCAGCAGGTGGCGCTGCTATGCCACGTTTTTCATGATTGCTATATCTCAAGAACTAATGCACAGAATTTCACCAAACTTCAGATTCTGTGACCCCTTGATATAAATAGACGCTGATTAAGTTTTGGTGTAAATTGGCCAGCAGGTGGCGCTGCTATGCTACATTTTGCACGATTTTTGCGATAGCTATATCTCAAGAACTAATGCAGAGTCTAAATAAGTCGACCCTAGATGCGTTTGAGTGCAAAAAATGAATTTAAAAATGAGTCTGAAAAAACGCAATTTGTTATATTTTCTCAATCTTTCAATCACCATAAAGTCAGAAATTTCTGTTCAAAATACCTTTTTTGGCTGCCTTTTTAAAAATATATTCTGACTTTATTGAAAACTCGACCAATTCGCCACAGTTGCTAAATAAGAGAATTTGTCATTTGGATGCGAGCAAAATTGAATTTAAAAATGAGTCTGAAAAATAAGCAGTTTGGATTTGAGTTTTTTTTTTCTCCAACTCCTATTTTTTGTTTAATTTATTTTTGCTAGAAAAATTAGTCCTATGATAAACTTGTTAATATAAAAATTGTAGATATTATTGAGAAGATGTAAAATAAATGTAATTATATTTGATTGCTTAAGGGTGTTCTCAACTGATCCGCTCAACAAGCGAAAAACGTTTTGACACATTTACAAATTCATTTTTCAACAAAAAGTTATAAAATTTTAATGCCTGACTATGAAAGCGATTTCGAATTGAACTTATTTTTCCATTTTATGATAATTAAATTACTTATCGAGTTATAAGCTATTTCGATGACGCAATCACCCGTTTTTCTCCTCCTTTTCGACCGGTTTTTCTGCTTTCGTCGGGAAATATGCTCAAAAGTGTCAACTTTGAAGGCTTGTTATGAAAAATCTATTGTGTTTTTTTTTAAAAAAAAACAAAAGAATGAGTGCAATTAAAGAGTTTCTGAATAACAACACCTGCTATTTTTATGCATTTCTAAACAAAAAGAAATTAATGCATGTGTCACAAATTTACCCTTTTTGATTTTAAGAACACCCTTAAGAATTGAGTAAGTTATGAATTTTTTTGTTTTTTCGTCCCCTCCCTTTTTTTTTCTTTTCGTCGGTAAAAGTTGATTCTGTCAAAAAACCTATATATACAAAAGTTTCAGATAATGTTGAGTACATTTATATAAAAAATTTAGTTGGATTTGATATCTTGAGAATTGACAAAGTTGTGATTTTTTTTTCTCCATGTTTTTTTTTCACCCCCCCCCATTTTTAACTTTACCAAAAATCTGTCATGCAGCTCATTTTTGAAAAGTAATATAAACTTTAAACTGATTCGATATCTATTTTATTTAAAAAGTTCGGGTTACAAGAAATGGTGTTCATATAAAAAGATTTTTCTAATCCTCTTGTGTACACCAGATCGAGGATCTTTTTCACGAAGAAGTGATTTTGAAATCTTGGTCAAATTATTGATTATTAATTTAATGTAAAGACTTTTAGTCTTTTGAAAAAAAATGAATCGTGAGTGTATTGGGGGAAAAAAGTGTTTTGGCGCTAAAAGATTGCAATTTTTTTTTATTTTGATCGTAAAAAAAATGTTTCTTTAGAATTTAACAAGTTTTTTTTTAAATTATTCCAATATATCTGACAACACGATTCATTTTTTCATCACTTTATAAACTTTGTTTCTTTTTTTTTACATCCAGTTTAATAACTTGATTCGGCCGCTTTCGATTTCCGCTTTTCGATGGACGGGGTCAGAGATTCTAAAAACATGTTTTTCCAAAATGTCTGTCTGTATGTCGCCATTCTACCATCAAAAAGTGTATAAAGTTATGCATAGAATTGAACCAAATTTTTGTGAATGGCTGTGGCAAGCAGGTCATGCTTGCCACAGCCAAAAAGTTTTGAAATATTCCGCCGGAAGGGGGCGCTGCAATCGCGATTTTTGTGCCCATTTTCCACCGACCAAAAGTATATGAAGTTATGCATCGAATTGAACCAAATTTTTTAGTGAGACATGTTTCTTTCAACTCTGTATTAATTGAAAATGAATAAGTATAGATATCTGGTGACTTTTGAAAAAAATAACAACATATTTTCCGCCTTATTGTGTGAACTTTCTGTGATAGATATTTTGGAATACATTCATAGCTATGTGAGCTGCTAATCTCTTACTTGGGTGGAACCAAATTTATTAAGTTGTGTAAATATTTAAGAAATGGTGTTCATATAAAAAGATTTTTCTAATCCTCTTGTGTACACCAGAGGTGCCTATCGAGGATCTTTTTCGCGAAGAAGTGATTTTGAAATCTTGGTCAAATTATTGATTATTAATTTAATGTAAAGACTTTTAGTCTTTTGGGGGGAAAAAATGAATCGTGAGTATACTGGGGGAAAAAAGTAGTGTTTTGGCGCTAAAAGATTGCAATTTAAGATTTGAATTTTTTTTTTTATTTTGATCGTAAAAAAAAATGTTTCTTTAGAATTTAACAAGTTTTTAAAAAAAAAAAAATTATTCCAATATATCTGATAACACGATTCATTTTTTCATCACTTTATAAACTTTGTTTCTTTTTTTTAGAAAAAAAAATAAACCAATATTGGTTTCCTATCTGACGCGAAAAAACGGGCCGAACAGAAACATGTATGGATAAAAGACTATTGTCTTTTACCTTATAAACATGTTTCTGTTCGACCCGTTTTTTCTTTTTTTTTTTAATCAACAAGTCTCTTTTTTTCTAAAGTTTATCTCGAATCCAATCGGCGAAAACAATACATTCAATTCTCGAACAATGTGGCATTTTATCATTAAGCAGTCTTCTATGAATTCCACAGCCGTTTACCAGGATGTATTTCAATGGGTGGGATATTGCATCAAATTTTGGGCATCCAAAATCTTCCAGATTCACATATGGAATCCCTAGGTCTTGCAGCACGTCCCTTTCAACGTGGCCACCTTTATAGGCTACTATATATTTTTTATCAGTTTTTTGGCACTCATACTCGGCCTTTACAATGGTTTCAAAAAATTCGAAATCAAAAAGATGTCTTTCGTTAGTCAGGGGTTCGAGAGTTAGGCCGTGCAGGTTGTTTGTACAATAGTTGATTGTTTTCCAATCTTTCCAAGTCGCTTGATTAGCCAAGTGGTTCAATCTGAAGGTGTACATGCCGCTATCGCCTTTCGTCAGTGAGGCAAATCCCAGTTCTCGGCAGTAAAATTTTCCCCCGATGCGGAATCCGTCGAAATCAACGACCATGCAAATGTTTGAAAGGCTCATGGTTCAAAGACAAAGTTCTCAGATAAAGAAAATTTCCAACTAGTCGATAAAAAGTGGTAGCAAGGCTTTCTGACAAGAGCAGAATGATGCTTTGGTCACAATGCGATCTCCTTTTTATATAAAAGACTTGTCAAAACAATCGGACTGAAATAGAATTATCAGAAAGGATGTAGCTATTTTATCGCGGTTAACAGGAAGCCACAGTGTAAAAAAAAAAAATATCAGAACCAATTCTGAAAGAAACTTTTAGAACATTTTTTATTTTCGGAAGCGGAAAGGAAATGATGCAATTCCTTTTTTTTATCTGTTTAAACAGATGCATATCACGAGAAAATTGTTATATAATTATTTTCTAGAACATTTTATTTTCGGAGGCCGTGATATTAAATTCTCGGAAAGGAAATGATGCAATTCCTTTTTTTTTATCTGATCACGAGAAAAAATAGTTATATAATTATTTTCTAGAACATTCAGTTTATTTTTAGAATTTTTGGAAAATATATTACGGTCATTACAAGTTCCTTGTAAAATCTTTACTTGATATCATTTTTTTTTTGATACCTCGAATATTTCAATATTTAACAAGTTCTCTAACTTGCGACAAGTAAATTTTAAAATGCATTAATATTTTATAGGAAAAGATTTCCCTTACATTATGGTCACTGTTTTTAAATACATCAATAGCTTTTTACTGAATTTCCCCCTTACATTATAGTCAATGGCGAAAAAACTAGTTTTTAAATACAGCTCAAAAGATTTCCCTTACATTATAATCAATGGCGAAAAAAAACTGTTTTTTAAATACAGCACACCCTTACATTATGGTTAATGGGGTCTGTTTTTTTAAATACATCTCAAAAGATTTCCCTTACATTATGATTAAAAAAGCCCAACAATGATTATGTGTATTTTATGTTTCGAAAAAAATGCAAATTTTGCTTTTTTAAATTTTCCAATATTGGATTTATATCTAACCCAAAAAATGGGTAAGTCTTTCTATCATTTTAAATTTTACAATATTGGATTTAACCCCCCCCCCCCCCCCCAAAAAAAATGGGCCCCAACAATGATTATGTGTAATTTATTTTTTCGAAAAAAATGCAAGTTTTGCTTTTCAAGTTTTCCAATATTGGATTTATATCTAACCCAAAAAAATGGGCCGAACGAGGCATGTATGGATAAAGACTATAAAAGTCTTTCCATAACACATGCCTCGTTCGACCCATTTTTTTTTTTTTTTTTTTTTTTTTTTTTAACACAAACTGTATTCATAAACCTCTTCTCCGAAATGAATCAAAACTTTTCTCGGGGGTCCTGACATTCTCAAGTTCTCTAAATTTTCTTCATACAAGTGAACTTCTCGTCGTTTTAATATATATTCATTAGCCAAGTCCTCGTACAGATCAAAAGTTTTGCGTCTAAAGTCGCTTAGAAATTGACTGAAAGTCTGTGAATTTGAATAATCATCAGCCATTGTTTTAATTCGAATCGCTTTCTTATGTTCCGTCGTGATTCTCATAGGTTCGAGCGGTAGGATCCTGGCCACCTCTGGGTTTTGAAAGGTGTAAACCAAATACTCAGCTGCTCGCCTCTTGCATGCTCTCAAAATTTTCACGGCCTCTCCAATTGAAAAAATTCGAATTTTCAGAGATCCACGGGGCAAGTCCATTCTCTTATAAATGATATCTTTCACCCTCAGATGGGCGTGTGCAGATGCATACTGATGTAAATTTTTGTATTCAAATATTCGAGCAATATCTGTTGCCCGGACAAAGGGCAAGCCATCGGATGACAACACTACCAGAATCGGAAAAGAAAGCAGATCGTTGACTAAATAGAAGAACATTCTGACTGGAGATGAGGAACAACAGCAGGAGCTCAAGCAAATGATAGCTTGCTCGGCCAGGCAGACCCGTATTTATACTCGCATTCGACCTCGAAAGATCTTTCTAGAACTTCCTGCTTCACCAGAATTCCGTTAAAATAGGTCGTAGAAAAACAAACAAACTAAAATAATCATGTGTCAAGGAAAAACTGGTTACATAAGAGTCTCGACCTGTTTTTTCATTTCTTTGACGTAGATAAATTTACCAGCATCCTGTTTTCCGAGAAGCCGGCCTTGTCTATTTTTAATCCGCCACGTGCAACCCGATTGTTGCGCAAGGTCACGCCTAAATTTCAACACAGGACTTTCTTTTCCAATCCATATAAATACTCCAATGTTGGTAGATATAATTTCTTTTAACCTCCTGACTTCCGCCAGCTCACACACTAAGCTGTAGGTTTTTACTGCAATATTTAAATTAGTTCACAAATAAAACCCAGTTCTGAAAAAATTAAGTTAGGTTATCAGAGATCCGATACTAATAACGCATCAGGTTGGGGGGGAAAAAAACATCTTTTTTTTATATTTTTTAATAAATTACAGAACATTACAATATTACCCTTTGGCTGGTCAGGTTTTTTTAAAAAAAAATCAAGTAAAGAAATGAAGTGGAAAGACACATTTTGTGGAATTTGTGCTCTTTTGGAACTTGGGTTCGCTTTGTTCACGTTGTTTTTCGCTTGTACCATTGTGTAAATAAACGCAAACAGTAGAATTTTATATATATTTTTAACGACGTTAAAAAATTTATTTTTTACATGTTCCAATTTTTGCATATTTTTTTCGTTTTGAAAAAAAATCCAGAGGGATTAGAGTGCTCGAAGAATTTTGCAGCCGACTGTAGCACAGTAACGAGTACTAAGCGGATATCGCGTCCACGATAATAACCCACTCCATGTCCGTGATTCCTGAGCGCGCGAGCTCAGTAGCTGCTGAACACGCCCAGTAATATTGATGAAGTGGCACTGGTTGTTTGTTTACCCGAAAGGAATCATGGGTAAAAGCTGGATTACTGCCCTAGGAGGTAGCGGGTGCGATTTCGCGAAAGAAATGACCTAGGTTGATTTTAACTTTAATCCGGATTGTACATTGTAAATGGGTACGCAAATACAAAGATGGAATGGATGCGAATTGAATCAGGATTCGTTGGACATTCTAAATGACGCTTATAGCACTTTCAATCAGAGTGCCATCTGAAGGTTACATTTTTCGGTACTTCACACTGCCGGCCAATCGGGTGACACACAGGGACGTAGCTTTAGGGGGGAGGGGGGGAGCCTCTCCTCCCAATATGTTCATGTAGTAGTGCGCCAAAGAAGGTTTAAGGGCGCCGTTAGGCGCTCGGAAAAAAGGCTTTGTTGGTAATAATAAGTAATTACAAAATAACTTAATTTGAAATGTAAAATTACAAAATAAATTCCTATTCACTTACAAAACATGAAAAAGGCACTTAATTTTAGACTTGTTACTACCTCTATTCCCCCACTGCTATCCCAAAGAAAATTTATGAATCCAAATTAAAAAAAATTCAAAAACAGGCTTGTAATGAACTCCAGGATAGATGTACAGTTATTTCCTTCTTGTAGTAGTTGTTAGTCACCCTTAGAAATAGATAGAAAGGGAAAAGAAGTGTGGAAACGACTGTAGTGCGTTTGAATGGTTCTATAATATGTTTTGATAGTAGGTTGCCACAGAAGGTTTAGAGGTGCAGTTAGGCACCTAAAAAAGAGGGTTTCAAAAAGGGCGCCATGGAAGGTTTAAAGGCGCCGTTAGGCACCCAAAATTTTTATTATTAATGTGGCATTTTTAGATTTTTTTTTACACACACACACACAAAAAAAAAGGAAAAAGAAAAATTATGAAATAGCACTAACGTGATTTGGAATTAATATTATTGTAAATTTATAAGAAAATAAATTATGGTTTCAAAAAAAATATAGGCAATCCATTACATTTGAGACATTTTAAGATTACTACTAGGCGCTATCCCCAGTAAGAAAACAAGAACACCTTCCGGAAATGGACATTCTTCGATCACTACATGTAATGGGATTTTCCGGAGAAAAGCTCTCCCCTTATTCCAGTTCAAGTTTGGTGGTCCTCGACAGGGTCATCTGACCTTAACTATTTTAACTCCCCTCTTATGTCCTTCCTTGTGTGAGGTTAGATAATTTCCGGGCGTCACCTATATACATCTTTGTTGTCCAGTGTCTAGTATTGTCAGATTGTACTGAAGCTAATAACGCGACTTTTCAAAACTAGCGATTTTTTTCGTTCAATTTTTAAAATAAAAAGCTGTCTTTCGTAGTCGCCCAGAGAGAAGAAATTCAGTCATGAATGATGATTGAAATAAAACATAAAAATAAAAACCAGGAACAAAAGAGAAAAAGAAGTTATGAAGCGGAGAAATGATGCAAATTTATGAAAAAGTGGATGAAAAACGATGATGCAGTCGAAGGTAAAAAATATACATATTTTCCTTTAATTAAGCATGTTCTTAAAGTACAATGTTTATATTTCTGACGCAATTGTGAGTTCATTTATTATCAATCATTGCTATTATTATGGGGAAAAAATCGAATAGCATTCTCAGTTTTCCGGTAAATTTAAGTTTTAATGATTTTTATTATTTATTTCCTAAACAGATAGCTATTTTTGATTAATGGTGATTTTTGAGACTTTTACATTATCACGACCTTATATAATCGACCTAGTTTTAACCCAGGACTGGTCAGGAACCTCAAAATTAAAAGAAATATATGTTTAAAGGTGTACTCAGAAACATGCTTTTCTACCTTCAACACCTCGAAATTTTCTGATAGAATTTCAGACTCATTTTTTAAAAAATAGAAACATGAAACTTGCTGGAGTGATTTTCGAAGAGATGTACAAGGTGTCGTATGATCTTATTTTTCGCTCCATTTATTAGAATTTGATTGATAAACAATCATTGCTTCAGCATGGTTCTTTTTTTCGTCTCCTGGTCTTCCGCTTCGGAAAATTCGGTTCACAACGCCCACTTTGACAGAATTTTTCAAACTATTTTCTGCCTTTATCAAAATATCGAGATTTGCGGCATCTTGTATAGTTTCTGAATAAGAGTATCTGTCAGTCTGATGAATTTGAGAGCAAAAATGAATTCAAAATTAAATACGAAAATAAGCTGTTTGGATCGGAATACACCCTTACAAATGTTTTTCGAAAAAGCAGTCAAACATAGTAAGATGCAATCGAATGGAACCAGGCAAATATTCAGTTTTACATGATTTATTATTATTATTATTATTATTTAGGTTTTTGGTATCCACATATTGCATTTTCACAGATTTTATTTTATAAAAACACTGTATTTAAAATTGTAGCATTATAGTTAAAAATGCACTGTTTATGATCAAGTGGTACTGATTTCATTCTTGCAAGGGTTACTGATCATGTGGATCATGTGGTAAAAAAATGTTTTTCAAAAATATTTTCAACTAAGCAATAGATTTTTTTTTTTTTTTTTTTTTTGGGGGGGGGGGGGGCTCTATTTTTGTTTTATAATATGGTTCCTAAATATAATTTTGTTATGTTTTATGAATTTTACATACACATTTCAAGTTATTTTCACTCTTCTGATGGGTCTTTTTTTCTGCCTTGCGGTGGACATTACAGCTTAAATTTGATTTATCTGAAAAATAACAGTTTTCAATTAACTCTATAAACATCACGATGTACCGACGTGCAAAGTGAACTCTTTTATCTGAAATTCCAAAATATATGTGTATATGTCTTTATTTTAAATCCAGATTGAAATATTCTATGCATCTGAGTTTTTTGCATCGCTAATTGCTATTGTGATAAATTACTTTTAACGAAATTCAATGATATCCGGTATTCAGCACACTATTGCTAAATTGAACATGTTGCTTAAGTATGTTAAAAAAATTTTTTGTTCAAGTGATTGGATAAAGGGATTTGGAAATAATTGATTTTTGCTTTTAAAGTAGCCATTGTCAAAAGAGAGAGTTAAATTTATTTTGAATGACTGTCTTTTAATGCTAAAAAGTGACAGGAAAAAGAGTATTCGTTAATGTACTGTATAATTAATAGAATAATCGTGCAACCGATTTAAAAAATGCACATTAGAAAAAAAATAACTACTTTAAAGTATTGTGTTATAATTGCAGTTCAATACAGATTATTTTTTACTTACCTGTATTTACTGGGGAACTAAGATTATAAAAGGGAAAACATGTTATTCCATTTTACAGAAACTGGAATATTCAGTATATTTGGTATATGGGTGATTCTACGATAAGAGGTAATTTGTACGGCAATCCGTTTAAAACAGATTTTTTATTCTATATGTTGCTATTTTTTGCAATGAATCGCATCATCTTAATATACTTTATTAAATAACATCACGATTGAATGCCTAATTTAAACATATTTTTCTGAAATTTCTTACAAAGTCTAAAAAGTCCCCTCCCCTGGCATGTCCCCTTGCCGGTTTCAATTTAACTTTCAAACAATACATATATTTTTTCCGCCAGATGCTTAGCTAAAGTATGTTTAATTGGAATTTAAGTAATTATACTTACGTATTATAAAATAAAAAATAAACAATTTTGTTAATTTCAAATAATTTTTTAAATTAACTTTTGTCCCGCTTTTTTTGTGTCTCTCCCCTGTCAAATTTCGTTCCGCTGAAACAAATATAAATTCAAGGATGGCTATATTGGAAGTAGTCCTTAAGGACATCTATTGGCTTGAAGTTAGCAATACTAAACACGCAAGCCATTTAAGCGTCGCCATATTTAGTTGTTGCGACGCGACCGTGTTTTGTAGTGGTTTCGCACGTTGATCATGTATCTCCCCTGGTAAGTCATAAAACTTATAATAGTCATTTAATTCAATTGCATTTACTGCCCTGACCAAACAATACAGTAATACTTAAAGTGAAATATACAATTAACCGAAAAACTAATTCAGTCAGTTAAAAAGCTTGAATTTACACGAAAATGTCTCTCCCCTGCCGTATTTCCCCTGGCACGATAACTGCCAGGGGAGCTAGTCACTGACCAGAAAAAGTTATAAAATATGTATAAAGTGACTTGCCCTTATATGAAAAAGTAAATAAACGGGACAAAAATCATAATTTAAAGGTTTTTGATCAAGCTCAAACTTTTCTTTTTGGCCGAATTCTCCATGTTTTTGAACCTCTTATCGTAGAATCACCCATATAGACCACCGTTACTTCCTTGAAAAAGGGTCGAATGTTCATCCAGAGATTTAACATTCCTTTTTTACATAGTTCCTTTTTTACTATCACTCCCACCACATTGGTGGCAGTGATAGTAGTGGGCCCGATCTCGGAGGATCCCACCAAAAAAAAATTGAAGGCTAAATTCAATTATATTGACCAGTAAGTTTCAGGCGGAAGCTGCGGCTTTGAAACCACTATAACTCTATTGTAATTAACTTTGTATTCTGTATTTTTATTTTTCTTCCAAATGCAATTGTTCTTATGTCAGGAAAATGAATTTAAGGATCCAGGATTCGGATTCTCTTCAAACATTCTACATTGTCTTTTTAGACCTTGAAAAAACAAGAGCTGGGAGAGATATTTTATCAGCACATGTGCATGCACGCTTGAAATGGAAATTCAATCATGACTGCATCATTTATATCACCTAAATAGATGCCATTGCCATGAATAAATAACTAAAGATAAAAAGCAGCATAACTACCCCCCCCCATCTCCTAAAAAATGTGCAAATAGTTCAAAGGCGGCAAAATATTAAAAGGCGCCAAATTTTGGTTCTCTCCCCCCCCCCCCCAATAAAAATTTCACGCTACGCCCCTGGTGATACGGAACGCTACTATGCTTTGCTATATATATATAATGCTTTGACCTATCAAAAACTTGTCAGCATAAAATTTGCAGTTAAGGTTAAGACGATTTATTATACCTTTAAGTGATTTGATATCTTCAAACCAGAGAAAGTCATTATTGTTTGTCTTCTTATATAAGCCTATTTTTTTGCCCTTAATAGAAGTGGACCTTGAATAGGATTGGCGTTTAGAAGAAGTTTCACTGTATAATGTATATATCGTGTTTGTTAAAAGTATGGAAAAACTTTTGTGAAAGTCTCAAAAAGCTTGAAAATTCTGAGAATTGAACCTATTTTAGATAATAACAAAAATCGGCTATGTAACTGTAATTTATTTTTTGTTATTTTGCGCAGAGAAATTGCTCATGTCTGTTATGAATAATTTTTTTATTTAATTTTGTCATCCCTCTCTCTTTTATTTTACGTGTAAGGGGTAGTAGTTTCTGCCTGATCTTTGACATCATGATCGGGAATAACTGAAATGCATTTAAGGTGATTGGAGGGAGGCTCTATTTTCTACTCCTGAACAGAGTTCCGTGTGCGCTACTTAGCCACTTTCAACGATTCAGTTTTTGAAGTAAAAAAAGCACCCTCTGTCGGCAATTTTAAAATTCATCTTTAAAATTTATTTTCATGAAATTACTGATATAAAGAATAGTTTTAGCGAAAACCGCAAACGAATCGAGCAATTGTTCCGTTTTTTATAATCATTTGAAATTTTGGGCCCTAAATTTTAATATCGACTATCTTTTTTAGAAGACGTTTGGGATCCTTACTTTGCTATTTAATACTGTTTGTCATGATGTGTATTATCACAACTGAAAGTTTTGCCCAAGATTTTAGATTCACCCTTTATTTCATAACCTTAAAAGATAGAAGCATATTTCGAGCCTGTGTGCACTTCACATCTGCTTCTAAGAATTGTGAGTCAAAATTTTGTAAGGACGGCTGTATCTACTCAAAATTGCATCTGAATAAACTTTTAGCAGCATCTGACATCATAAAAGTGAAAAACTGACGTCGAACGTTCAAAGGAAGGAGAGAGAATTTTGAATACTTACAGACTTTATTGATTAATAAAATAGCTACAACTAATAACATTAAGAACATATTTATTTTGCTTCAATAGATAAACATCGTTGTCATTTTTAAAGCTGTGCGGCAACGATCGTCCAGCTATAATGGTAGAAAATTATCTAGTTATCCAAAAATCATTTTTAAATACAATAACAGGCCAATAACAAATTCTATACAAAAGGAAACGATTAGGCATGCATTTTCTCTGACAATTTGACGTCAAAACCTTTTTTACCGCATTATTATTTCTATCGTTTACTAGCTTTTTCTTACGCAATCAACAACAGATAATATCTTTGCAGCTTTATTGTTTACCGATTTCTTAATGCATAAATATAAAATAGGAGAGTAGGAGAAGAGAAAGACGATATGAATGTCTAAAGAAAGGCGGGCCTGTCATAACCTTTGACACCTTATCTGTTTATCCTCCCACTGCTGCCAAAATTTTCAACATATAACCACGTTATGGATGAGCTTAAAAGGATAAAAGTTTTGTGACCATGAGAAATTTTAGTCTTATTGTTTATTTATTCTATTTTATACTTTATATGATATACATTTAATAGAGCAGCTATGACAGTGAAAATGATTCGAAACATGCATTTAACTTTAAGTGCTTTCAAGTGTGTGTTATGTTTTTATATATTGAATTTAAATTTGCAATAATTATTTTGAGAGTTATTTTTAAACTTCGCACAATTGCAACTTATACGCTAAGCATTTAAAAGAGAGGAAATAGAAAATATAAGCGCATTTATCTTTAAATGAAAATATATCATAAGAACCTGAATTTATTTTTTTAAATTTAACACATAAAGATAAGTTGACCATAATGCTCTCACTCACTTTGTACTTTCCTTAAAGATAATTGCGATCTAGAACCATTAGTCATAACAATGAAATATATTAAGTATAATTGTAAAAAAGTCAATGTAGCACGTGCAAGGACGAAAAGGTTGCTGTCATTGTCTCTATTTTTAAAATTCCAACTTATTTTACTCAAAGACACGAAGATAAAATAATTGGAACTTGATTATACCAAATTAGTTAGCTATATCCAAGTTAGCATCATTTAAAGAGATTTATATTTAATCACCAAATTTGGCAATATCTTAAAGTGCCCGAAATTTTAAAATAACATGGTGAATGAAACTATCCAAGAAACTTGGTTGAGATCTTGGTAAGTCCATTACTCATGCTTAGTCATATTGAAATCGACTAATAAACACGATCCGTCGCATGGCAAAATGCATATTGTCTTAAAATATCAGATATCCTTAAATAATTTCAAACTGTTATATTTCAGCCGTTTTTAAAGATAAAAACGAAAATAAAAAGTCTCTGGAATCCTTGTATGGGGTTCAAACACTTAAAAGAAAAAGCTTTTTTGATTGCTAATTTTTCGTACCGCTTTTTAAATTTTTTAATTTAAGGTAAAGTGCCCATATTTCGTCCCCTTCCCTAATTTCGTCCCCATTCATTTCTACGCTTCCCTGAAAGTGGCGCCACTGATCACACAAGGCAAAACGAACGGAAGATAAAAGATTCAGAGGTGAAAATTTCCCTCGCTATGAAGCATCTGTGTATTATTAATGTCGGATTTCTTAATTTTAGAAGATCTAAGTTATTGCTACGTCATTTGTAGAACGATATTTACTTTACCGTAAGTATTTATTTCCTATTCATTGCATGTATTCTACGTATTTAAGATATTAACAGTACCATATAGTGAGTTTTACAATGTTCCGTTTATTTTACAAGAACTGAAGCATCGCCATATTGGAAAGTAGCGTTATTCTAATTTCGTCCCCCTTTCAGTTCTTATTTTCGTACCTGGGACGAAATTAAGAACATTTTTCAGCGCTGTCAAATCCCGATAAATAATGTGCCTGCAATTTTGTATGTTGGTATAGACTTAATCTTGAGGATTTGCTTCAAATTTTGTAAATAAGTTCATTATAATAAGAGATCAGGGAAGTGCCTTTGTAATAAACATTTTGATTCCGTAAGGAATATAAGAGCACAGAAATAAATATTTAGGTTTATAAATATATATAAATACTTTTATAAATACATCCAAAGTTATTCAGACAATACCAATAAAAGAACCAATGAAACCAGTATTTTTACATTCATATTATTAAAAACAGTTGAAGTTTGAAGAGAAATAGAAGGCAGATTACCAAATTACTAAGAAATATGTGGATAAATGGACATTATATAACCAGAGTAATTCATATATTACCATACAATAAACCAATGAAACCAGTATTTTTACAATCATCTTATTGAAAAACGTTTGAAGTTTGAAGTGAAATAGAAGGCAGATTACCAAAATAATGAAAGATAAATGGATAAAAAGGCAGTAGAAGGCTTTTCCATTAAACTACTTCATCAGGGGTGTATAGTTTAACACAAAAGCAAAAACATCCAACCAGTTTCTGTTATGAGTCGTGCTGAAAGCTAAGAATTCGACTCACAATACACCCGACTGGCTGGAAGCTATTCAGATGACAAATTAGTAGAAAAATACACATAGAAGAAAATAAAATCAATATGACAAAATAACAATAATACATTATTCCATTAAAAAAAAGGATATATATACTAAGATATTTACCATTACCCATATCCTAGCAAGATTTGTAGTGCAATCAGATACAAACTACATGTGACTTACTAACAGTCACAGTTATGGTCATAGTATAAATCACATAGATAATAAAATAAAGTTGTATCAATAATTATAAAAATTAGTAAAACATATATTATACTATATAATTCATAATATATTTAGAAAAAAATAGATGCTACTATTAGAAATATTATATTTTTATTTTTAATCAATTATTAATATTACTATATTAATTAATTAACTAGGATATATTACTACAACTTCTAGCGGAAAATTATTTTAGTGCTGCCATCTAAAGGATTAATATATTAATTAAATTATATGCTTATGGTGCTGCCCTCTATTATAGGAAAAAATAAATTATTTATTAGCTAAGAATTTCCAAGAATAATTTCTATTCTAATATTTTACAAATAATTTCTTTAAGACAAATACAATAGATAACCATAGCTTATCTCAATAACTTGATCATTTTTAAGTTATGCATATTAGTTTTTAGGTAAACATAAACTTTAATACTATGTGTAAAGTTTTATTTTTTTATTTATTTTTTTTTATTTTATTTATTTTTTATTTATTTATTTATTTTTATTTATTTTTTATTTTTTTTATTAAATATATAATAATTAACCATTGCGTATTATCCAGACAATACCACCCTCCTCCGTAATCTAACATCTAACCCACCCAACCATCCTATTATTTATATTTTTTATTTTTTTTTATTTTTTATTTTTTTGTATTATTTTTATTTTTTATAATTTTTTAAAACATTTTTTTACGCAATGTGTTAATTATTTTTAAGATCATGTGATAATTTATTATATATTAAAGACTATAGGAGTTTTTATCAATAACATCATATGGTAATATTGGTTGAAGAGAAAATAGACAGTTAATACTAAATAAATGTTTATACAGATAATATTTTTTAAACCAAATGTAAAGGATAACCATATCTTATAGCAGTTTCTTGTACAGTTTTTAAATTATGCATTTTAAAATTATGTGAACAAATATTTTTAATTCTATGGGCAAAATTAAGTAATATATTGACATAGACAGATTTATGTAGGCAAGAATTATAATGAGTAAAGAGGTTTACTTTAAAAGGAAAGTCATTACGTTTGTCATAAATATCAAATAGAATTTTATAATCAGAAAGCGTAATATTAAGATCAAGAAAGTTAATTGTATTATTATGCATATCATTATACCTGTATTTTAAATTTTTGTGGTATTTGATTGGTAGCGAATAGTTAGATGACTTTTTAGAATATAAAATTATTATATCATCAAGATACCTGTATAGAAAACAATTAACAATAGAAGTATTACGTTCATAATAATGTAAGTAGAGATCAGCACAGATGGATGATACAATCCCACCTTGTGGAAGACCGACTATTTGTTTGAATATTGTATTATTAAATATATAATTTTGATAAAGAATAAATTTGGTTAAAGATTTGAAGTAAGATAAAGATACATGTATGTTTAGAGAATTCCTATATTCCTTGAATAATAAATTTATGATCCTGAACATATCTGCAATATCAATTGTATTAAATAAATCATTAAAGTCATATGTTTTGATGTACTTAATGTTTTGTAAATTTTTGATATTATTTACAAGATGTAAACTATTTTTTATACTATAGAATTTATTATTAGTTTTTGCAATATCTAGCATTTTTGTAAATATTGTTAATAATTCTTTACCTGCATTATTGTTATAAGTATTACACCCAATAGTTATAGTACGAAACTTTATAGGAATTTTATGGAATTTTGGAGTAACCACAATGTAAGGATAGTTATAATTATAATTTTTTAATTTTAGTAATTTATAATATTGAGCTATATGTCTATTTTTAATAATAGTATCAATATCTGTTTTAATGAAATTTGAACTAGAATTTATTGCTTGATTTAATAATGTAGAGTAATAATGTTTACATATGAAAGCATAGTTGTTAGGAGATTTATCGACATATGTTATGATAAATTTATTTTGTAAGTTTTTTATTTCATCATTTAATTGTTTAAAATTTAAATTGAAGGTATCGATATTCCTATAAAGTTCAATATTTAATTTATCTAAAACATTATGTTTCCATTCAGTGAAGTATTCCAGAGACTTATTGTAGTCTATCGAAATTTTATAAATAAAAAGATCTAAATCTAAATTAAACTGTTTAATGATTGATTTGATATTAGTACATGAAGGAACACGATATTTAGTACCATTAGCCATTAAATTTCTTAAAGAATCATTTTCAACGATATTAATATCCCCAGTAATAATGTGACCATGATCTTGATTTACGAATTTACTATAACAGGGATCATTACAATAACATGGATAATTAGTATTATTGGTTAAAAATTTAGAAAATTTATTGTAGTTAAATATCTTACGTCCAAGTGTAACATTATATTTGAAGGATTTATGTATAGAAAATTTTTTTTATAGGGAAATTATTATTTTTATCATTAATAATGTTGTGTAGATTAATTTTATTAAGTACATTATTGGTAAAAGTAATTATGAGTTGAGTATTATTAGTTTTTTTATATGTATTTTTAGAAATTTTAACATTAAGAAAATTAATTCTATAGTACAATAAATCAAAGTAAATATCACTAAAACGTGAAGTTAAATCAATAGGTAGAAATACTTTATAATATAAATTTAGATGTTTCTTTTTTATTGAAAAAATGTGTTTCCTAATATCCATCCATTGATACGAGTTATTATATTCAGATTCCAACTTAATTATTTGTTGTTTGATCTCATTTCTAGAAATATATAGATTATTAGTCTTATTTTTACCTCTTGTTGTACGTGTAGTTTTTTTAATAGCAGAATGATTTAATTTTGCATACGTACTACTATAATGTTCATAATTATTAGTATTAGTAAAGACAATGTTAGTACGATTGAATAATTTAGAATTTAGACCATAAGGGTATAAAGAATTACGAGATTTAATATAAATTGATTCATAAAGTAATCTATCATTTAGATTTTTATGCATACTTAAGATTTTGATGGTTATATTTTGAAAGTCATGGTGCCTGAAATGTATATGTTCAACATTAATAGAGTTGTTTTTTAAAATATCCTGTCTATGTTGATTGATTCTTCTATGCAAAGGATTACATGTTTGACCTATATATTCTAACTTACAGATGTAGCAATTAATTGAGCATATTACGTTGTATGCCTTACAAAATAGCACATTGTTTTTAGAACTGGAATCATTATCAATTTGTTGTGTATCTGCATGAGGGCAAGTTAAGCATTTAGGAGATAAACACTTTTTAAATTTAAGTGTAATCGAGGGACAATATGACAGGTAACTGTTTGACGATCCAAAGAAATCCCTATCTATTTCTTTGTACCGAGCATTAGACATCTTACATTTTGAAGAGCCTAAATTGCCAGTCGCTAAATTTGTTTTGTAACTATTCATCATAAGAAAGATTATTTATATCCAATAGGACAAAATATATTACATAAAAATTAGTATAAGAACAATTTATAATACTATATAAATTTAAGCTAAAAAAAGAAATTGACATAATATATATATCAGTTGAAATCTTGGCTATTTGATTTAAAAAATGATAACTGACAAAATATATCTTGAATAAAAATAATATATATATCATTTAACCCTTTAAAACCTAATCCGCCCCGATACGGCCCTGTCATTGAACGACGATTACAGCCGAATCCGGGCGGGTACGGAGAATTTAGGGGTGTAAGGAAGTGAAAGAGATGGGTTTCACCCTATCTTGAGAGGTGTTTCTCTATCTTTGCCGATTACTTTGTTTGGATGACAGTGATGGAATACTCACATGTGGCTTATATTTACTTCTTTTTGCAGTTAAAAGGATTCTATTGAGGGGATGTTATTATTATTTTTTCTTCTAAAGCTTTTTATTTCAAAAGAGTATGATATCAGTACTTTTGTTTTATTATTAAGTATCAGGGCTGTTATTAAGTTATTTAATTACACTTAATTCAAAATGACCAAAAGTCAGGTAAAGCAGAAAAACAATAAGAAATAGATGCAATGTTATTTGAATAAGATGATAGATATTTTGAAAAATAAGATAATAGAAAATTAAAGAAGCAAAACGGAAACTGCACATTTTCTACGATAAAAATTTGCTTTCACAACCCATCCCACCCGATTTTCAAAATTCCGTCAATGAATAATAACATCTAAGTTCAAAAGTGATCGCCAATATTTTTCATATCACAGGCACATTTAAATTAAGTGTGGTCCTAAAAAAAAATAAATAAATAAAATTCAACTACAAAATATTTTGTTGCATACTTACTTTAAAAAGAAAAAAAAATCACTAGCAACCAATTAATTGCATCTGAACTGGTTTTCATGGAAAAGATTTTCTTCATTATTGATGAATTAATTGTATCTTTATTTCCTAGCGATTATTGTCCCATGAGGACTATTATCAGTGCTGTCATATTGAATACTTGGTTTAAAAGGAAAACTTAAAACAAAAAAACTGAGCGTATTTTCTTTTACAAAATAAATAAATAAATGAAATTTGATTAATTTTTTGTTTACAATATGGATAAATTAAAATAGATTTTTTGTATTGTGTTAAACATTCATATCTAGATTTAGTATAATTTCCAATCTTTAAAACGAATTTAGATTTCTTTTATGTCCTTGGATTATGGAATTTTATGGATTTATTTCAATTTAATTTTGGTAATGCACGTCAATTCAGAGGAAAATTTAAAATATTTCAGATCAGGGTTGGCATGGTTTAAACCAGGCCTGTCCAACCTTTTGCTAAGTAGGGACGCATCTCAACTCTCACTGAGCAACGAGGGGCGCCATTATGAACATGATTCAAAACATGCAAAAAAATTATCTCACAATATTAGGACCAAACACATATGCAAATGCATCTAGCAGGAGAAGACATAAAAAACCTATCAATCTAAAGCTACATGAAAAAAAAATTATTTAATTAAAAAATAAAAAACTTTTACGTAGTAGTAAATTTCGGATCATACACATTTTTATGTGAGAGGCTGGTTCCAAAAATTTTTGAAGTGGAAAGAGCTAGATACTTAATTCTCGCTTATAATTAAAATAAAAAGATAATCCAGGCACATTGTTTTCTTTTAAAACGATAAAAGTTTTCCTAGATTTATTTTGGAGACGCAAATTTGTCAGTATGAAAAGTACAGAAACAAAGACAAGCATGATATAGTGGCCAATCCATGGGTAGTTACAAAGAGATAGCATGAAAGAGCATTAACTGACGGAAATCATTTCAAACGATATTATGGAATTTTTAAAAAACAGAATGGATGAAATTGCTTAACATTTCAGTGGTCTGAGGAGAAAATGGCATTTTTCCCGTCTTATAAAACAATAGGCCGTTGAATCATTATCAACAATAATAATAAAGTAGTTGAACTTCCATGCATGATAATAGGGTGCTTATTTTTTTACGTTTTACCTTTTTATATATTTAAAACTTATTGCCAATTTTTATCAATTCTCATCATCATAATTTCGTAAAATGCTTTATAAGGAATAACTATGAAATAAAGAAGAAACGCAATAACACTGTAAAGTACGTTTTCCTTTTTGAAGTGTGAAATACACTTACACTTTAAAAGTATTTTAAGAAAATATTAAGGGTTTTAAACAAAGTATCCTTTAAAATAGAATTTTATTTTAAAAAAGTGCAAACAGAAAAATTTCAAAAGGGCGCCAAGAAAAGCCTCAAAGGGCGCCGCTTTGGACAGCCTTGGTTTAAACCAATCGGTTTTAACCATGGTTTAAACAAACTGGTTTTTTTCTAAAAAAAATGTTTTTTTTAGAAAAAATCTAATGAAATTTTCTCTTTTTTTCTTTAATTTACATGTTTCAGAAAATTGGATATAAATAATAATTACTTTTAACATTTTATTTCAGCAATATGCATAAGATATAATAATTTAGTTTTTTTTTTTTTTTAATGTGTAGGACTAATATCAGTATGTGTTGTAGAGGTCTGCACGGGCCGGAATTTCCAGGCCGGCCCGGCCCGGCCCGGCCCGTACAAAAATCAGCGAAAACAGGCCCGGCCCGTTTTGGCCCGTTACAATTTCTACGATTTCTAAAAAATTCAGATTTTTATCATATAACCAAGATTCCTTTTAATGAATACTGCATACATATCTATGGAATGATTTTACAGTACATTTTACAGCAAATACACATTAACAACAATTATGATTACTTAGATTGTTATCTTTCAACATTCGAATAAAGATTCATTAAAAAAATAATATGGCTTAGAATAAAAGAAAAAAGAACGAAAGCTAAAATGATGGTTAATTTTGAAGCTGTTTAACCCATTTTAGGCCAAGCACAGAAATTTTATAAAATGTAGCATTATTTTTATTGAAATATGCTTACATTACATACATTAAGACACAAAAAAAGATTCGTGCATGAAAAATAATATTTTATATAAGAAATAATATTTTATATAATAATATAAAATATTATTTCTTATAATGAATAATATGAATATGAATAATATTTTTATGACTTTTGTTTTATTCTTATTTCATATACAGAATTTGCAACTTTAATCTATTTTAAAAACATATAATTCATTTCAATTGGAATAATAATATATTTTTAAAAAGTCGAATTTGTCAAAGGCGTTTCAAATTAAAACTCTAGCGTATTTTGAAAATTTTTTAAGAGAAAGTGTTTACTCCAATTGAATTACTAATATTTTATGGATGTCTTCAAAAGTCTTGAAAAATAGAAGAAAAATAAAATTCTTGAAAAAAATGTGTCAGAGTGTTAAAAAAAAATATTTATCGAAATGTTTCGTATACGAACCTTTGGCCGAAAATGGGTTAATAAAAGAAGATTTATAAATATATTTCTATATCATTTTATTATAGATTTCAAATCTAAATTCATTCTTAAATTCAGCCTTTCTGATACATTTCTAAATTCATTTTTTTTCTAAGAAACGCATAAGATTAGCAGCTATCTTTATTCAGAAACTATATAATCGAATGGCGTTATCCATTTTTTGATACAAGCAATTTAAGAATACTGCAAACAAACAAAATACTGTCATAATTAGCGTTTTGAATAGAATTTCCGGAAGCAATAGCAAGGGAAGGGAGAAAAACCTGCAGTCATTTGAGAAATTATTATATCTCAACAAGGTTATACAAGTATTTTATTTACCAAAAATGAAAAACGCTATTCGATTCCAAATCCCTTCAATAGTTAGGCTTATCACTTTTATACTTTTACAATTTAAAATTAATCAGAAAATGTGTCAAACTTTCGCATTATTGAGAAATTAATTTAAAAATCATCAAGAAGTATATATCCGAAGACTAAGCTAACATAAGTTCTTTATCGCTGTTAATAATTTTATAAATCATGTTTTCTGCCAATAATCAAGTCTAGTACCGGTCCGTCCAGTCTATATGTAGAAAAATAATGCAAGCGTGATCTCGGACCGGCATGAGTCAGCTAAAAAAATATTACAACGGGTTACACATAATGTAATTCTCCGATGCCGATACACTGTGCATTTTTATATTGATGCTGTCAAACTAGTATGGCCACATTTATACTTATTCTCGTTAAAACCATTTTCGTTGAAAATTGCTCATATTTTATCGTTTCTGCTTAAATCTTCAGAACGGGCCGGCAGGCCCTAAATTTTTTTTTTATCGGCCCGGCCCGGCCCGTTCAATTTTTTCGCCGGCCCGGCCCATTTATGTTGTTTGTCTGCCCGGCCCGTTGAAAAAACTATTCTAAATCTGCCGGCCCGGCCCGTGAGAAAATT
This sequence comes from Maratus speculifer, assembly GCA_964019185.1. NCBI lineage: Eukaryota > Metazoa > Arthropoda > Arachnida > Araneae > Salticidae > Maratus > Maratus speculifer. The sequence goes on along the minus strand of OZ025293.1, from coordinate 118,809,422 downwards.
TGAAACGATTCCGCCGGGCCGGGTACGGGCCACGGGCCAGGCCCGGGCCCGTACAAACCCTTAATGTGTTGGTGAACACATCTATTGCTTTAAAGAAAAAGCTTCAAACATGTGAATTGACCAAAAATAAAATAGACTTTAAATATTCAATTTTTTGTATAAAATATTTTATTTTTTGAAAAAAACACAGATTAACGTAATTAATAACATATCATTATGCTTTCTAAGATTATGCTCATCTGTAAAAGAAATTTTTATTGATTGGGGAGATTATCTTGAAAAATTAAAATCAAAACACGAAGTTGAATAAGAAAGTATTCAAAGACTGGGTGCTAGTTATAGCATTTAAATTATAACGATATTATTTTTTTCCTTGTTATGATTGAATCTAATGACCAAAAATGTTGACTTCAAATTATCACTCCAAAAACTAACTCCCCAAAAGTATTCGAATAACTGTGGAAAAGAATATTATTTTTATCGATCTATATCCAAATGTTTATTATTAATAATCAAAAGATTGTTTATAAAGATTTTCAGATTATCAATGTTATAGATCAGAGAATGTATCAGATTATCAATGTATAGAGTAGTTTACTTTCTGAGCATAAGACTATTTGCAAATATATTGTTTAAATTAAAATTTCTTTTTTCAATTTTCTACATACATTTACTGTAATTATTTAATTTAAATTATTTTAAAATGAAGTTTACTACTTATAATCCAATATTATAATGTTTAAAACACTACTTATAATCCAATAATGTCTATTTTTATGAATAAATATTCATGTATATGTAATAAGAAAGGATGTTTAAAAAAAAAAACCCGGTTTAAACCAAAAAAAACCTGGTTTAAACCAAAAAACCGGTTTTTTTGGGAGGGGGGGGGAGGGGGTTTCGAAAGAACCAGATTTTTTTCCAACCCTGTTTCAGATGAAATCTGATTTCTTTGATCTGTCTTTTAATTTATTAGAGACAGTCTTGGCAATTAGTAAAAATATTAAAACTTATAAGTGTTATTTATTTTTGTATTAAAATATTTATAAATTAAAACAAAAATATAGGGAGATTTTCCAATGTATAATTAATATTCTTTCTATTATGCAATATAATAAAACATCTAAAAGAGGAACCATTTAAGGGTAAAAATAGTTTTAGTTTAGACAATTTGTGAATTTGGCGGTAAAAGTATGATAAAAAATTTTGCTTTTTATAGAAAAAAGAATCTGCTCATAACTTACGAAAGTACAAATGGAATTTTCAACTGTTTGTAAGAGAGTTTTAAACTGTACCATTGTTGCCTTTTTTGTAATTCATATAATTTATAAATTTTTGATAATATCTAGATATAAACCATACATTGTCATTGTAATTTTATTTTATAAATCTACTGTATCCACAACTAGCAATTTAAGGATAATCAATAACTTAAAATAATAAAGAAAATTAAAGAACTTTGATAATTTTTCCCTGCTCAAAAGTGCATTTTTTTTATAGATAATTCTGCATCACATTCCAAACTCCTTGAGCGTGTAAATAAGTAGCTACAGGGTGTCCAGCAAATAACACCCTGATTTTAAAATTAAATTTCCCAAAAACAAAGATCGACAGAACTATGCGGTAAACTGTTTGTTTATTAGGTAAGCTGTAAAAATCTTATATAGAAGTTTCGAACGGTGAATCTTTGGAAAAGATTGTGTTCTGATTACAAAGAATGCTTTGATTTGACATTTTTCTTGTTTTAGATTGTTTGCGGAGAATGAGTTTTTCGGCTTAAATTGCCATAGTTTAAAGATTTTTGGAATTAAATTTTTTAAATTTCGAAATTCAAGAAATTTAGTTCGAAAAATCGTTAAACTATAGCACTGTAAGCCGAAAAACTTTATATCTGCAAGCAATCTAAAACAAGAAAAATGTCAAATCAAAGCATTCTTTGCAATCAGAACACAATCTTTTCAAAATATTCACCGTTCGAAACTTCTGTATAAGATTTTTACAGCTCACCTAATAAACAAACCGTCTACCGCATAGTCCTGCCGATCTTTGTTTTTGAGAAATTTAATTTTAAAATCAGGGTTTTTTTGCTGGACACTCTGTATTTGGACAAAAGAATAGCTTTAATAGTGTTTAATAAATCACATGTATTACTCACTAGTTTTGAATTCTGAAGAACTATTCTAACTGTTCTAGTCAATTTTTAATCTTAGAACATGAAATGTGTAGTTGCCTTTATTCAGAAATTATGAAAGCGAATAGTATTTTCCATTTTTCGATAGAAGCATGCGTTATTTTTGAAAATATTATCAAAATTGACGTTTTGAACCACAATATTCGGTGGTAAGCAGTAAAAAAATTGTCATGAGTGAAATAATCAAATAAAAATCATGATGTAAGGCATTTAAATTAGGAAAAAAAGAGAGAAGAAGTCTGAAATTTTGAGCAAGGAAAAAATATATATATATTAGAATCACCTTATAAATGCTTGTTCTTAAATTGTACTGTAAAAGCTTTATTACCTTTTTTAAAAACATTCTTTAAAAATTTCTGAATTTTAAATCCTGAAGAAAAGTGTGAATCCAGTCCTAAAATAAACCAATTTCCTTTTTTTTTTTTCCATTTCATACTCTAATAGATGATACCGAAATACTTACATTATAATGAAAATAATAAGGCAAGAATGTGCTGAATTCCGTTGAATGCGTGCATTCAGCGGTTAAAGATATGTACAAATATTATACAGACATAAATACAATAAATATAATAAACCCAACTTGAATGAAAAAAAAAAATTGCCCCTTTTGGGTTTTTTCTCCAGCTGGGTTTATTGTATGTATGATATTTATATTATTTTTGTATATTTATTTTATGCACACATAGAATGTTTGCCCACTTTTTTCCTGATAATATATTTTTAAGGATATAATATCTTTTTTTGTAACATTCCTATTAATTTTTGTTGTTCTATGGCTATTACCCTTTTTATGCTCCCATAATTAGCAGTATGCGGAGCGTCGTAAGAAAACCGTTTTGAACAAAAGCACTTGTCAAAAAACACTATTAGAAGCCTTTCTTCCAATTTTTTTAATTTATAAACAGACTCTAAAACTTCAGCATAACTTCTACTAGACAAGAAAGCAATAAACGATTTTTTTTCCTAGAATTAACACTCAAAGAAATAAACAGGTTACTATTCTCCCTTGTTTGTTTCCGACAACAACCAGCAAAAACATGTGGGGGAAGGGAAAGAAAAAGCATACATCAACATGACATTTAAACCACGCCTCTCCCATTAACAAGTATAATACACAGAAATGCAAGAAACGGAAGAATCCATTTTACGATATCGCTCTTTTATTAGGTCAGGATTTAAAGGCAGTAAATATTTCCCTTCTGCCGGTGTTAAAGAGTTAATTCCCTAAATAATTTATATCACTAATAAAGATAAAATAAAGGTAATTAAATTAAAAAAATAATTTTCAATAATAATAAAGTGAAAGTACTTGATTACATAAATAATAATTATATATACAATATTTACACGAAAAGAAAAAAATCCCAAACTTAAATCCAAAAGTAGTCTCATAGTAAATAAATTATGCAGTACACATAAACATAATATCCTATAAATAAAGCCCTCATGTTTAATTACATTACAACTAAATTCCAATATGGTAAAATCCGAAGTTATAACAATGGTAGATATTTCCAAAAAGTATTAAAGAAGCAGCAAGAATAACAAATTGAAGAAATACATCATTTCATGCGCTGTGCATCATCAAAGTAATGTATTTTAAAATTTTTTAAAAATAGGTTAATTTATGCCAAAATGGGCCTAAAGTGAAATAATCCACTAAAAGCTGCAAGAATCCATGTTATCTTATGATAACATAAATTACATAAAAGACTAAACTATCCTTTAATGATTGTGCTTATGCATCTTATCATTATGGAAGTTGAATATATAAATACTTTTATAAATACATCCAAAGTTATTCAGACAATACCAATAAAAGAACCAATGAAACCAGTATTTTTACATTCATATTATTAAAAACAGTTGAAGTTTAAAGAGAAATAGAAGGCAGATTATCAAATTACTAAGAAATATGTGGATAAATGGACATTATATAACCAGAGTAATTCATATATTTCCATACAATAAACCAATGAAACCAGTATTTTTACAATCATCTTATTGAAAAACGTTTGAAGTTTGAAGTGAAATAGAAGGCAGATTACCAAAATAATGAAAGATAAATGGATAAAAAGGCAGTAGAAGGCTTTTCCATTAAACTACTTCATCAGGGGTGTATAGTTTAACAAAAAAGCAAAAACATCCAACCAGTTTCTGTTATGAGTCGTGCTGAAAGCTAGGAATTCGACTCACAATACACCCGACTGGCTGGAAGCTATTCAGATGACAAATTAGTAGAAAGATACACATAGAAGAAAATAAAATCAATATGACAAAATAACAATAATCCATTATTCCATTAAAAAAAAGGATATATATACTAAGATATTTACCATTACCCATATCCTAGCAAGATTTGTAGTGCAATCAGATACAAACTACATGTGACTTACTAACAGTCACGGTTATGGTCATAGTATAAATCACATAGATAATAAAATAAAGTTGTATCAATAATTATAAAAATTAGTAAAACATATATTATACTATATAATTAATAATATATTTAGAAAAAAATAGATGCTACTATTAGAAATATTATATTTTAATTTTTAATCAATTATTAATATTACTATATTAATTAATTAACTAGAATATATTACTACAACTTCTAGCGGAAAATTATTTTAGTGCTGCCATCTAAAGGATTAATATATTAATTAAATTATATGCTTATGGTGCTGCCCTCTATTATAGGAAAAAAATAAATTATTTATTAGCTAAGAATTTCCAAGAATAATTTCTATTCTAATATTTTACAAATAATTTCTTTAAGACAAATACAATAGATAACCATAGCTTATCTCAATAACTTGATCATTTTTAAGTTATGCATATTAGTTTTTAGGTAAACATAAACTTTAATACTATGTGTAAAGTTTTATTTATTTTATTTATTTTTTATTTATTTTATTTTATTTTATTTTATTTTTTATTTATTTATTTATTTTTTTTTTATTAAATATATAATAATTAACCATTGCGTATTATCCAGACAACACCGCCCTCTCCGTAATCTAACATCTAACCCACCCAACCATCCTATTATTTATATTTTTTATTTTTTTGTATTAATTTTATTTTTTATAATTTTTTTAAAACATTTTTTACGCAATGTGTTAATTATTTTTAAGATCATGTAATAACTTATTATATATTAAAGACTATAGGAGTTTTTATCAATAACATCATTATATATATATATATATATATATATATATATATATTGCCCCATTCTAAAACAAAGTTCTGATTATAATCATCACAAGGTCAAAACAGATTAAAAATAGCATTTATTAACATGCACAATACAAAAGAATTCATTTACAATGTTGCAAGAACATCAAGAGATCATATTATATAATTCGACCAATCAGAATTTTATCCATTAGATGTGGTTTCATATTATTTAATCCGACCGATCAGGGCCATGAGAATTATATGTATTACATATCTTCAAATAACATCAAGAGACATTCACAATATATCCATGTCTTACATAATATTCGAACCCGAATCCCTCGGAGTGGCAGTAGCTGCCGTTACCGATCACGCCATTGGGTCATGATAACAACTTTATAAAATTGTCATACCCAATTTGAGGGTCCTAAAATCAGAGGGCAGAGGAAAAATCCCAGTTTTTCGGCGCGACACTCTGCTGTGCTTTATTGTAATAAAACATTTATATCGAAAAACCTTTTATTCCCATTTATAAAAAAATTATTCTATGTGGTCAAAAAGGGAGTCGTATAGGGCTTAGAAAGAAAAGCGGTCAAAGATGGCCACAATCAAGACTTTTAAAATGTCTAAAATTCAGAAGCAAGAAGTGTTTAAAAAGTTTAAGACATTTTAAAACGTCTTAAAATAGAACGGTCCGGTTTAAGACACTTAATTGTCTGAAAAAATTAAAACATTTTAAAATGTCAGAAAATTGAACACTCCGTTTTAGACACTTAAGTGTCTGAATTTCAGACCATTTTCATTTACAGTGCAGAAAATATATTCTATAGTAACTACACTGCTGGCCATTACAACACCAGGAAAGAATGGCCTGATGAATATTCAAATCACATGAAAGGAAAAAGAGGTTGGAATAGGCAAATGATTAGTATTTCAATGCTTTTAGAAGACGCGGACAGAAACGACATCTAAAGGAGTTCGTATAATAAAAATTGTCCAGTGTATTTTGAATTCAGAAAGTATTTTGTAAGATCGGCATTTGCTCAGAATATCGTGTTATGCATCGAATAATAAGAAGAAATGAATTCGACAGAGGCATGCTCGTTACCTATCAAGAGTGTGGATTATTGTTCCATGATATCGTTCGTCGCACTGATCGAAATACCACCACTGTCATGCGAATATGAAATCAATAGATTGCTGAGGATCATACTGAACGGCATGCAAGATATTAACGCCCTCCCATGGCTGAAGTCCGAGAGTACAGCAATATTTTGAGGTCGGCCCATCAAAACGGTACAACTATATAACAAACCATTTGCCACAAAATGAACATGTTTGCAACGTGCCCAGTATCCGCTCGTACGGTGCAACGACGCTTGCAACAGCGTGGTCTGTCAGCACGACTCCCATTACTTTCGCTCTCCTTGGCAATGCGACATAAAAAAAGACGGCGAATTTGGTGCACCGAACGACAAAGATCGATAAAGTGGCGCAGTGTCGTCTTTTCCGGGGAATCCCAATTATGCGTGCAGTATTTTGATGGTCGTATATGTGCCTGTAGGTTCCGAGAAGAACGCTCGTTGCTTGCTTTCATTCGATAGGTCCCTGCACATAGTGTGATGGTTTGAACAGCCATTGAGTATATAACACGCACATCTCTAGTTCGGATCGGCTGTAATTTGAACACAGATCGGTACATTTCTGAAATCTTACATGTAGTTGTTGTGTCCTGTCTTCGAGGACTACGAAATGCGATCTTCCAACAAAATAACATAACGCCATATGTTGGGCGTTATGTTCCGACCTTTCTCGATATACGGTGTATTCGATTGCTGCTTTGATCAGCATGGTCTCCAGATCTGTCATCCATTGAGAACATCTGGTCATGGATGGCTGAGAGACTGGCCTGCCACCCTTCTCTAGCTAATACGGTTGATGAAGTGTAACATAGACTTGCAGAAGCATGGAATGAGTTGCCGTTTCTGTCATCCAAGCCCAGTTTGACTTCATGCTTAATTAGGTAAGAGCCGTTTTAGGTCAGAGGGTGGGGCAGTTGTTTCTACTAATTTTGTACCCTGTAAAACCCCGAACTGCTTAAAAATTTAATCCTTTTGTTTTCATGCAATATCTGAGTTTACGTACAATAAATAAATATATATTTTTTTGTATTTTCTTTCTTTAACAGTGTTGCAATTTTAATGGCCAGCAGTGTATCTACTAGGGTACATCAATAATGTATATAAATTCCATTATATTTAAAACAATGTAACACTATTATGATGCACCGCAAATAATTTTTCCCGATAGATCTTAATGTAACGTGATATTTTTGTGCGCCACTTTAATACCAGTATGAATTGTACACATATCATTTTCAATAATCAAGCATGCCACGGTAAACATCAATAACGTATATTAATTACATGACAATCCGAGTATATTTACGTGTATATGGACACACAATGTGTCCAATGTGTTACGTGAGCACGGGCACACAAATTCAATACATAAACACATGTTCGAAAGAAATAAATCCACACATTTCCTAGATTATAATCTGGATGTATAATATATCAATACAAAGTAATTTTCATCCTCTAAAAATATCATCTGATGCTGTGATGTATTGAAGACATTATAAATGGCAAAAATAAAGTAAAATCTCAATTTTATGCATTAATTCATGCCAAAAAGAAATGACAAGATTATTTCACTAAAATTGTTGTAATTAAATATTCAGAATAAATATTCCCTTAGAATTTTCTGGTAACAAAAATTTGGAATAATTTTTTTAACATTCCTCGGACCTAGTTAAAAGGATAGATATTCCATGTGTCAGAATCCCGTTTAATGAAGATTTATCACTATAACTTATTCTCATATCTGATCCCATGTTTCGAACGTAGGTATTTTGTTAAAGAAGTTTTAATTACTTTTATGTTTACATTTATAGAATTCTCAGTGATATAGTATATTTGCGCTGAAAATTTCTTTTTTAATTTATTGTGAGTATTTGGCACAGAATTGAACATTTACACAATTTCAAAGGCTCTAAGCCAATTTAATTTGTGTCGTGTAATTCAACACGTGTTTATTCTAACGAAGGGCTTTAAACTCTGCTCTCTTAGTTAATTAGACTTCTGCCAAGTCGGTGAGAAAATCAGGTTATTAAAATAAAGTTTAGCTTCCCCTCCCCTACACGATGTCAACGACTAGGCAGTTTGCAAATTAATATTGGTGTAGGAATAAGTAGAGGAATGTGAGGAAGTATTCCTCAGATTTGAATGCGTTTTAAAGGTAAACATTAAGGACTATTTACAATAAATAATGTGTTTAATGTATTTTAACCATTATTTGCCATATTTTAACCATTATACAGTGCTTATAAATATAATAAAGTACTGTATTCTAACAAGTGTGTCGCAAACACATTAAATTGTTTTAAAGATTTTTATAAGTTTTCTGTGCATGTTTTTGTGTTTGGTTTTATTTTTCCCTAGCTGACTCGTCCTGCCATTTTCTGTATACTTTTAGCAAAAGGAATGGTAAGGAATCTAAAATCAAGGGACAGAGTTACAAGAAATAATAACAACCATAAAAATGTATCCAAGTTACTTTTTGCTGCATATTTATATAAAACAATAATTCAAGTTTCGAGAAAAAAATTACGTTAGGTTACTTTTATTGAAAGAATTTTACACAGGCAACTTCAAACTTAAAAATCAGCATCAAGAACAAGGGATGATAATGAATTTCGTGGTACATTTTGACACCAACATCGCCCAAAACTTATTTATATCATCAATATTGTTATGCAGACATGCAATGTCCTATTTTCCAATATAATAAATAATAATAATTAAAAAAGCAGAAAATTATACACTAACATAAAAATTATTATTCAGGAACTTAAATATCAAAATTATGTGAAAATGCCTCAAACTTTGGATGTTCATAATTCAAAAACATATCATGCACACGACTTGAAATTTCGTTTCTGCGCATAGCTTAAACCGCAAATTTAAAATATACTGTCAAAATTCTGTGTTGTCACTGAAAAAACAATTTTGGCCTGGTAAGCAAATTTTATATGCATCACTTAAAAGTAGACATTATTTTCAAAAAGATAGACCGAACAGGATTTTAAGGCTGAAACCAAATTTAGGCGATTTTCTTATTTTCGGCCAAAAACGAAAATGCCCAGAAAATATTTAAATAAATTTTTATATTAGTATATATATTTATGAATTACCTGTACGTTGGACCAAGTTGGCTCTCTGGTTCCTTAAACCAAAAACTTTTTATTTCCATATAAAGTGAAAAATAACTTATTCATCAACGACACAGAAAAATTTTCTAATTATACGAATTTAAATTAATTAAAAAATATTTTTCTTTCAGATATACACACCGCAATTTTTACTTTTTTAATGCCTTTTGCAAATGATCATCTGTTGTAAAACTTAAAAAGGTCAGTCATACATGCATTGCTTTCTTTGTAATTTACACTTACTTTTTGAGTCATCTTACTTTCTTACTTACATCTTACTTTCTTCAGTCTAATTATAAACAATGGAGTTGATACCAATAAATAGCAGTAATCAGTCATTTAGCTGATACAGCACAAATCGATGATATCGATGATGTCTGAAATCTGAATATACCCGAGGATAGAAACGAGATTTTTGGACTACAGTTAGTTTTGGTTAACTGCCGGTCCTGCAGAATTTTTCGTAGTATTTTCGATGAACGAATTATAAGTGAAGCTTAGATTTTAGACCGAAAACGAAATCGAAACCGAATTTTCGGTTGATCTCTAATTTCAAACCGTTTGGTATCAGTAACTTTCGTCTATTATAAGCAGTAGAGTTAGTAGGGAGTGTTTACATTTTTTCCCACCACTGTACCTTGTGTTACAACTAAATTATCGACACCCGAAGCTCAAATACATCCCCATAGTAGCGCTCTTCTATCACCGTGTTTTACTATGATGGCCATTTTCTTTTCCTCGAGCTTTCTATACACTAAAATTTAGCTATTACATCCAAAAGGATTCGATTTCTTTTGAAAATATAGCATCCGTCCATAAATTTACAGTCTTAACCCATTAATGCTTGAATTAATTTCTTCGTTAAAATTTAAATTTGGAATTTCCTACCACTTTTACAAGAAAAATAAATTTTATCTTTTTTTATTAAGAAATTTACCTCGTGAAATAAAAAATATACTTATCTCCATATTTATTGGTATGAAAAGCGTTTTTTTTTTTTTTTTTGCCTCTGAGTCTAGCGATTTAAAAATATGCCACATGGTGTTAAAGGGTTAACGTACGCTTTAGCGAACTCTAGTTTAGCCGCTGCTATGCTATATTTTTCAGGAAGTATTAACATGTATCAGATAGAAAAAAGTTTTGAGATTGCCACATCCAACTAATCGTAAATCAAAAGCTTCTTTAACCCTTTCCGGCACGGGCAAAATCTGTACTAAAATGAGAAATTATCGACTGACACCGGAATTCACAAACGAATTTTTTAGATATTTTAAAACCCTTAATTTAAGCTTCTATTGTAAAAGCAAATTTTACTAAAATATTACTGGTATCGTTTGCAATTTTTGGAATTAAAATTAGATATCCCAGACCGGGCACAGTGTACCGGAAAGGGTAAAGAGAATTCTTCTAAGAAATCATCGGTAGTAAAAATTGAATGTTAAAATCGTTTTGGATATTAATATTTTACCTTCTTAAAATTAAGTGATTTTTACATGGTTATTTTTTTTTTCATGCAAATATTTTGCACGAAATTCTACTCGAATCATACAAACATGACATGGGCAAAACATTTTTTGTAAGAATTACTTACGAAATTTTCAAAATTTTGATTTCAAGATAAGTCAAATTACGGTTTCGGACAGGGGCGTAAATCCCGGTGGGGGGGGGGGGGGTATGAGGGGTGCGGCACCCTCCCCTCGAGAAAAATCAGTCGGAAAATTTCGTGTTTATCGGTAAAACAATACACTTAGTTGAGGGGGGTGGTATTTATCTATAAAAACTTATAAATTGGAAAAATGAAAAAAAATCAGTCGTGAAAATGTCCGTTTAGTCGGAAAAACGTTATGTACTATAAAGATTAGAAATTGGAAAAATGAAAAGATCAGTCGGAAAAATTCCCGCTCGATAGGGAAAATGTACGTTTAGTCTTAAAAACGGTATTTACCTATAAGGACTTACAAATTGGAAAAAATGTTCGTTTAATCGGAAAAAAAGTTATTTTCTATAATGACTTACAAATTGGAAAAACGAAAAAATCAGTCGAAAAACTTCCCGTTCGCAAGGAAAAATGCATGTTTAGGTGGAAAAAAATGGTATTTATCTATAAAAACTTATAAACGAAAAAAAATCAGTCGGGAAAATATCCGTTTAGTCGGAAAAATATTATGTACTATAAAGACTTAGAATTTGGAAAATTGAAAAAATCAGTCGGAAAAATTCTCGTTCGATAGGGAAAATGTACGTTTAGTCTTAAAAATGATATTTAACTATAAGGACTTACAAATTGGAAAAATGTTCGTTTAGTCGGAAAAAAGTTATTTACTATAATGACTTACAAATTGGAAAAACGAAAAAATCAGTCGTAAAAATTCCCGTTCGATAGGAAAAATGTATGTTTAGTCGGGAAAATGGTGTTTACCTAATAAGGACTTACAAATTAGAAAAATGAAAAAGTCTGTCGGAAAAATGTACTGTTAATCGAAAATTATTTATCTATTAAGGGTGTATTCGAAAAAAACGCTTTTCCACCTTCAACAGCTCGAAATTTCCTGATTCAATTTCAGACACATTTTTAAATGTAGAAACATAAAACTTGCTGAGGGGATTTTTGAAGAGAAGTATAAGGTGCCGTGTAATGTCATTTTACACTCAATTCATTAGAATTTGATTTATAAACAATTATCTTCTCAGTATGACCCTTTTTTTGTTCCCAGATCTCCCGCTTCGGAAAAATCGGTTCAAAATGCCGTTTTTGATTGCTTTTTTTGCAATATTTCTGCATTCATCAAAGAATAGACAGCCGCGGCTCCTCGTGCACTTTCTAAATAAAACAATTTGCCAGTTTGATGCATATGAGAACAAAAATGAATTTAAAAATAAATGGGAAAATAAGCAGTTTGAATCGAAATACACCCTTAAATTGTAAAAATTGATGAATTGGAGAAATTTTTTTATTGTAGTTTTTAATTAGAAGAAAAAAAATTTGAACAAAGAATACTTATATAAATTTGTTCTTAGTCGGAAATATTTCAGATTTTCTTTTTCTTTTCTTTTTTTTCTTTTCTAAAAATTCCCATTCGATAGGAAAAATGTATGTTTAGTCGGGAAAATGGTATTTACCTATAAGAACGTACAAATTGGAAAAATGAAAAAGTCAGTCGGAAAAATTCCCGTTTGATCGGAAAAATGTACTGTTAAGTCGAAAATAATTTATATATTAAGGGTGTATTCGAAAAAAAACGCTTTTCCACCTTCAACAGCTCGAAATTTTCTGATTCAATTTCAGACACATTTTTAAATGTAGAAACATGAAACTTGCTGAGGGGATTTTTGAAGAGAAGTATAAGGTGCTGTGTAATGTCATTTTACTCTCAATTCATTAGAATTTGATTTATAAACAATTATCTTCTCAGTATGACCCTTTTTTTCGTTCCCAGATCTCCCGCTTCGGAAAAATCGGTTCAAAATGCCGTTTTTGATTGCTTTCTTTGCAATATTTCTGCTTTCATGAAAAAATCGACAGCCACGGTACCTTGTGTACTTTCTAAATAAGACAATTTGCCTGTTTGATGCATATGAGAACAAAAATGAATTTAAAAATAAATCGGAAAATAAGCAGTTTGAATCGAAATACACCCTTAAATTGTAAAAACTTATGAATTGGAGAATATTTTTATTGAAGTTTTTAATTAGAAGAAAAAAAAGTGAACAAAGAATACTTACATAAATTTGTTCTTAGTCGGAAATATTTCAGATTTTTTTTTCTTTTCTTTTTTCCTTTTTGATAAAACTATACAGGTAAATTTTGATTTGTCGAATATTGTGAACTAAAAAACTTCGATATGACCAAAAAATACTTAGATACATATCCCAACGATGTTAATATTATACAAAATTTGCATATTTTGATCAGAAATCTTGTTATTCCGAATTCTTTTTGTGCACTTTGACTTCGAAATATCGAGATTCTGCTGTATTGTCGAAAAATTTTTACTTTGGTGTGGAAATTTTAAGATATGCTGATTGAAGTGATAGAACTTCTACTTTTTCTGTTACTTTAAATTTAGTTAGAAATTGCAGATTGGATGTTTCAAACCTAAATTGCTGGTGGCATTCATTTATTTGATAATTGCAAAATCCGGATACACAATAATGATTCATGGTTTAGTAGGTTTGTCTAACAAACCTCTTTCACTTACTCTTTCCCAAACTACGGAATTACTACTACTTTCGTATTAGATAAAACAAACGAAACTTAAGTCAGGTTTTTTTTTATAAAAAGTGCGAATGAAAAATTTTAATTTTCCAGTAGCATCAAATACCAGATTGGTGTATTACAAGGATATTTTTAAAAAGTTTTCTCAACCAAACATAACTGGAGAGACACTCTGTGTTGTTTCAACAATGATTTTTGACTTTAACTTTGATGGATTTCAGTTTGGTTAAATAAAATCAAAGGTTCCCCTACATGGGACAGGTTTGAACAGAAATATTTCAGCTTTTTCGATCCTCACAATTTTTTTTTTAATTTATATAAAAAACTTTTCATTTCTGGTTCATATGATGAAGAAATGCATTGTTTTTATTAAGTAATACTTAAAACGCAAAAAATATAACTCAAATAAGAAGTGTGTTGATTTTTTAAAACTGCCCGCCTCTCCCCTATCTATGAAAATAAGTTGTAAAATATTAAAATGCAAACAAATAATATGTATTGATTTAAAACACAAGATTAATGTTAACGTGCGAGAATCTGACATTACGAATGCGAGGTCTTGAAACTATTGATACGTAAATGAAATATATTACACGCATTATTTTTTTTTTTTTAAATTTAATTACTACAGTCATATGTAATCATAAAAATTATGTTTGTATTCTACTTTCTCTGATTGCAATAATTATAAATAATACTCTTGGTAAAATAAATTTACTAGCAGTGCTGAATTCAGGCACTTTTCTCCGGGAGGGACATTATAGTGTTCCAGGAGAGAAATTGAACTTTTTGACCGTTGGAAACACAAAATCACAAATTTTCCGGGGTGGGACATCTCATTGCTTCCGGGGTGGGGAAATGTCCCCACCCCGGCCACCCCCTGAATTCAACACTGTTTACTAGTGCAACAGTAGCATTATCATAATTTCTTCTTAGCCATGATTCTCCTTGACTTATCAAGATCTTCTGTAATTTCTCAAAGAATGAAAATCGTGGAAAAGCTACTCAGTCTGTCATCGACCATAACGCTTAAAGTCAAAGATTTAATTATTTTCTTTGCCGAAAAATATCTTTCAGCACCGACTGTTGTTACTCGACTTTCAACCTAAACTGTCAGCAAGAGTTTGATTTTATCGTAAAACGTCACATTACAATACTAAAACTTTTAAAACCTATGTGTTGGTGTCAGCAATAGCAATTTGTTTGCACTCTAATTCAAATTCAGCTTTCACTTGCTACATTGACACTTAATCATGAAAATATTGCATCGAGTTCTCTAATTTGCTTGCTTTTTCCAGTAAAGCACATCCTGGAAGATGTAACTAGGAATCTCTTTGGATGTATTTTTCGATAATTTAAATTTTGAATAAGACTTTCTACATGGCGAAATAAGACCGTGATATTGCAATACTTGTCAGTGGATGTAATTTGAGGGTTTGTACCTGTTGCCTGTCTAAATGTTAGTCTTGGGATCTTTATTTGAGTTTGGAAGATGTCTTTCCGAAGTTTTGATGTTCAATAAAATCTCACAAAAGTTTTCTACTTCATTTTTCTGCATATTTATGTAAAACAATTAGGCATCTACCCACATCTTTTCAATGCTAGGCTTTTTACTTCGAAAACACCACGCTACGAGGTATGAGTTCCTTAAGAGGACACGCTAGTCACAAGCCAAGACAATTCAAGATGGCGACTCGATTTTTCAGCGGATTCGAAGGATGGGCTAAAATTACTTTGATTGACATGCAATCATCCAATTAGGAAATAGAATGCTCTTAACCAATTATCTGCGAAGATTTTTCTCTTCAAAGGTGCGCAATTCTAGCCGATTTCATGTTTAAAGGATTTTTTTTCAACTGATTTCCCATTACTTTGGGTAAATGCAATGATGTCGAGCTTCAAAAGAATTTCAATCTCTTTATGATTAGCGTTCCAAAATTAAAATTGATTTTCAGAAAATAAAAGAATAATTAATTTAGATAGATTACTATAAAATAAAAACTATTTTATTTACTTAACGCAATCACAAAAAATAAATAAATAAATAAATAAAAAATTAATATTGAATGAGGGGGGGGGGGGATATCAGGTACAAGTAGTTTAAATAACTATTTTTGGGGGGGGGGTAAGGGGGAGGGATTCTTTTTAGATTACGAAACTTATCAAGATAAATAGCACTGAAGGTTAAAGTCATAAATACTTCATAAAATTATGAGAAAAATATTTAGACAAATTTAAATATTTAAACATTGTTTATTTTTGCGGAGAGGCAAGCAAGCAAGGGCGAAAAGGAAATAGAAATATAATTTATTATTGTTTGTAGTGACAAATGTGACAGAAAAAGTGTAGCAAATTTTAAAAACTTTGTGTGATGTTAAGTCAATAAAGCAAAATATTTTGTCAATATTTCAGGTGGAAGAAAATTTAGATTCTTGATGATTTTTACAAACATTATATAAATACCGCAAGAAGCTCTAACAATTTTTAATTTTGAGCACTGACATAGCAGTAAAGTCTATAGGAGGGAGGAGGGGGGGGGGGTTCTGAAAACTGTTTTTTAAATGATACAGTCAGTTAAGAATGGTTTTTGTTTTGGTCCGATATATTGTACTGATTCATTTTTTGATGGATTTACTCAACTCAGCCGAAAACTCGGGTCATTTTGGTATTTATGTTTAGTGGTTCAATTCTTAGCTAACAGAAAGGAAATAATTGCGAAAAGTTGTGAAAAATTACTTGCACATTAATGGAAAATCACAATATTTTATTTAAATATCTCTCTAAAGATATTTTACTGTAAGAAATACACAAACACAATACGCAAAAAATGTAAACATGTGTTTTGTGTAGAATTTAATGCATATCTATCGCTTTATTTTTAACACTTTCCTACATAGTTAAAAAGATTTTGTTAATATTATAGTTAGCAGAGATTTATAATTAGATCTTAAAAAAAATTAAACATATTTAAAGACTTAATTATTTGTGCAGAAGGAGGATTTCATGTTTTAATTATTTTTTTTATTAAAATACGGAGAGAAAAAAGAAAGAATTTAATTTTGTAAGTTGAGAAGGGGGGGGGGAGTAGAGGGAAAAAACGGATTTTTTTTTTGGGGGGGGGAGAGATAGTAGGACAGTTTTATAGATGAGAGCTTATTTACCTTCTTGAATATTTATTAATAGAATGAAAAATGTAACTTAAAAGTGTTTTAAAGATTTTTAATTTTGTGTACCTCAAAAGAACGAGGGGGGGTATACAACGATATTTATGGGTTGTTTACGATTAATTATTTATTTTTAGAATAAAATATGTATAAACCTATTGAAAAAAAAACAAAAAAAAAAACTTTCAAAGATTTTAAATTTAGTGAGATATGGGTAGGGGAGAAAATAGTGCAATGCCCCCCCCCCTCAAAAAATGGTGGAATTTGTATTTGTTTAAAATTTGTGAGCTGAGGAAAAAAAAGAAATAAGCACATTATTTATTTATTTATTTTCGTGTGTGTGTGTAGGGGGAGATGTTTATTAGATGACTTATTATTTATTTGCCTTTCAAAATATTTATAAATCGGTTTAAAAAAATAATAAAAGTGGGAATTATTTAAAGAACGAAATTTTCTGCACTTAAAGGAACAGAATGATAAATCCTAATTTCAGTCGTGGGGAGGGGGGGGAGGAAATTTTGTGATTGATTGTTTATTGATATACTAAAGTGACTTATATGCTACAAATATGGGTATTGTGGAGTAGACTACAAAACGAAGTGATATTTTTGTAAGGTGCAATTTAGAAGATTGTGACAGATTCAAAAGGCGAAGCGAAATTTTGATAAGGGAGGCGAAGACCAAGGGCTGATCTTGAGAGTCCTCAAGGGGGGGGGAGGATTTTAGAAATTTGGATACTCCAGTGTAATGCACGGGTCGGAGCTCATTTTTTTTTATGTGGGTCGTGTTTTTTTTTAATTTTGCTGTGGGTCGGGTTTGAGTCCGGTTGGCTTCCATTTTTTGCTCCTGTCTGGGTTAATTCCTACTTGGGTCGAGATTGGGTCGGGTTGACTTCGACTCTTTGCTGCTGTTCAAGTTAATTTCTGATTTTTTTTTTTTTTTTTTTTTTTTTTTTTTTTTTTTTTTGTCATATTTGGGTCTCGTTGACTGCTACATTTTGTTTTTAATCTGGTTGACTTTTACTTTTTAGCAGTGCTTAGCGCATTTGGGACACTTTAGGATTTGGTTTTTAGCACTTTCCAACAAAGTTGAAAAGTGCTTATGCATTCGGTTTGTCTGTCCGTCTGGCCGGATGGCCGTCTGTCCTTCTGTCCGCGCTCTAACTCCCGTAAATATACTCGGATTGCTATGAAATTTTTATACGTTATTGATGTTTACCCTAGCACGACACCTATTAAAAATGAAGTATCTACCATGATTAGTTTATCTACAGAGACAATCAAAAGTTTCCCATTACATTACGGCGTATGGGGAAAATCGTTAATATACTCGGATTGCCATGAAATTTTAGGACGTTATTGACGTTTACCCTAGCACGAACGCTATTGAAAATGAAGTTTCTACCATGATTAGTTTATCTACAGGAAGAATCAAAAGTTTTCCATTACATTACGGCCCATGGGGAAAAATCGTTTATATACTCGGATTGCCATGAAATTTTAGGACGTTATTGACGTTTACCCTGGCGCAAGTCCTATCGAAAATGAAGTTTCTACCATGATTAGTTTATCTACAGGGCGAATCAAAGTTTCCCATTACATTACGGCCTACGGGGAAAAATCGTTAATATACTCGTATTGCCATGAAATTTTAGGACGTTATTGACGTTTACCCTAGCACGTACCATATTGAAAATGAAGTTTCTACCATGATTAGTTTATCTACAGGGCGAATCAAAAGTTTCCCATTACATTACGGCCTATATGGAAAAATCGTTTCAAAGGAATTTTAAAGATGTTATACCCTGTCAAACATATTAAAATATGCATTCTATAAAATATAAGGTGAAAATATAGCTATTATTCATTTACATGGCCACACAAAAAAATTCCATAAGATAATGGTAAAAGGGGGAAATTGTGTGTGGCATATTTTAAATATATTAAGCTGTTTCATGTATAATAAAATTGATATATGTCACTGAAGCTTAATATAAATTATACGGTACTCACTTGCATAATATGAAGTACATAGCATTTACAGGGCCATACAAAATATTTCAAATAATATATTCTTTCCGAAGTACCGTATATGTGTCCGATGATGGCTGATAGAGGAATGAAATGCATTTTAATTATGATATGCGCGTTTATATTTCGCTAAAAATATGCACATTTTATGGTGTGTATAAATGTTATAGTTGATATACAGGGCTACCCAAAAGAGCTCACCAACGTTACTGAATATGAGTATAAATTATTTAAACGTGGTTCTTAAATAAGCTATGCATTTTTACGCTGAGCTTCATTCAATTTACTGAGAAATGTTTGCAGAATATAGATAAAAGGATATACAGGGCCACGCACAGAATTCGGTACATGGACGCCTATGAATGATAATTTATGAGAATGTGATTTTAGTTGTTTTAAAAGTGTTTTAGTTTACAATAAATTTTAGCCTAATGCTGACGTGTAATAAAGGTACAATGTAAACTACAGGGCTGAACAAAAGTATTCACGTATGTTTCTATCTGATAGTATGAAATGCTGAAAAATAAATTTCAAGCTACTGGGTATTTTCTTGCTAAACTAAATTTTCCCATTATATCAAGTGACATATGAAATACAGAGCTGTTCAAAAGTACTGGAATACATATTTGGCTATACACCATTATTTCCCAAAATAACAAAGTTTTGTTAAAGATTTCATTAAGTGTTGGAAAGTACTTCATAATCTATGCTTAACGCATGATTTTTCTTACTTGTTACTTTATCGAGAAAGGTTCGGGTTCATCCGAATTTATTGGGGTGAATTCTTTGGTAAAATGTTCGTTCTTTTTTGCAATTTTTGTACAAAATGTGCGTCTGTTTCACGATATTTTGAAGATATTCGTGTTTTCTCCGTGATCATTTTACAAAATTTGTTGTCCGGTTCGCTTCTATTTTTTGCTGCTGGTCGGGTTTATTTTTTTACTTTTTGTTGTGGGTTGCGTTTGAATCCGGTTAACTTCTACTGTTTCCTACAAACACGTGACGTTACACACAGCAAACACGTGGGTGGTTTACAATTCTCCATCGATATACAGAGTGATATCGGCTCATACAAATTGCCCTCACCTCCGGGAAAAAAACCACAACGAGAGTGAAACAAAGAAAAAAAGGAAAACAATAGAAATCAGAGGAAAAAGAAAAGAGAAAGATCATTCAGGTGTCTTGGGTTAGGAAGCCCGTGAATATTTAAAGAAGGTATCCTCCTGGGGGCGATTAGTTTTAAGAATTCATTCAATAAGTATAGGGGGAGAAAGGGTAGCTAACCCCCTTTAAATTTAGAAAAAGATTTTTATGCTGAATTACCACATCTCGTTCGAATATCGTAAATCATATAAATAATTGGTTTAAAATTTCATTTATATAATTGCTGGAGATCTCTGAGAAGGAAAAAATGAAAAGTATTTATATATTTATTTTGGAGGGGGATGAAGGGAATTTGTTAGATGACTTACTTTATATGACTAAAGATTAACAAATATGGCTAAACACAAAATAAAGAGATTTAAAGACTAAATTTTATATACTTCGTAAGGAGAAATAGGGGGAAAACATAAATTTTTCTGGGGTTAAGAGTAAAACTATGATTGATTATTTATTATTACAGTAAAAGTTTTAGAAAAATCGATGACTTTAAAAGTTTAAAATTTGTGAGCTGGGGGTGGGGAAACAATTTATTAATTATTTATTTTGGTGTGTATGTGGGATGGAGAAGTTTTTTAAATGACTTACTTTTATTTGCCTTTTAAAACATTAACAAATGGGCTTAAAAAATAATAAAATGTGGGGAAAGTTTCAATGAATAAATTCTAGGCATTTACTAATAGGATGAGAGGGAAAAATCTCATTTTTAGTTAGTGGGGAGGAGTTTTTGTGATAGATTTTTTATTGTTACAACAAAGTGGCTATATTGTGTAAACATGGATACAGTGAGATAGACAGCAAAACAGCGAAGTGATACTTCTGGAAGGGATAATATTGAAGGCTGTGATGAGAGCAAAAGGCGGGAACGAAATTTTGATACAAGGGGGGGGGGGGGGCAAGGGTGATATAAATTATTTTTCTAAATCAGAATTTCAGAGAACTCAAATTTTCAACTCCAATTAATAAATAACAAAAAACTTAAATATTTTTAAAGACTTTTTGCAAATTCTGCATAACACTAACAAAGTTTTTTTAAGGAGCAAAAATTACTTTTAAAAAATTAAACACTTTTTAAAAAATTGAAGAAACATAAGAAATGTGTAGGATCACTGAAAATTATTCCGCTACATTATGGTCTATGTAGATAAATCATTTGCGGTGTTTCAAGGAGCGCCATACTAATTTAAAAGTAATGAAATTCATATACATTACTGAGATACTCTGGAAGACAATTATAAAAAAAATATGTCATGTATAGCACTAACAGTATACACACAGAGGATCTCCATAGTAATCTATTATATTATGGTCTAAAAATCTTTCGCGATGTGTTGTTTTAATAATGTTACTCTTTTACAAACAATGAAATTTATACGAACTTCTAAAATGGACTTAAGAAATGCTTGCGGTACACTGTAAAAAAAAATTGGGAAAGTTACAAAAATTTTTCTAGTAGAATTGTATTCCAAGAACTTTTTATGTAACGGCAACAATAAAAATTCATGTAACAGATACAGATTTGCACTTTGAATCAAACAAATTTTAAGGTTACTAAGAATTTTTTTGGGCAATCGTATTCCAAGAACTTTTTAAGTAACGATAACGAGCATTATAGATAAAATTTTAGTAAAGTTACCAAAATTGTAGTAAATTCTTTTGTAAAGTTACAGATGGTTTTAGTTTTGCTTACAAGTTTTGTAGATTGACATCATTTTCTTGTACAGTGTACACATAAAATTTTAGTAAGCATAAGAGATTTCGGTTAATTTAGATTACTAAGGTTACAGATTTTTTTTACAGTGTATAATATTTGGCGAAAAACATTTGCCATTCAATTACAGAGTTACACAAAAGAATTCGATTGTAAAAAGCTCTTGGGAGAAAAACTGTTCCTAGCGTATTTAAATTATGTTCACTACTTTGAACATGAAATGCAATGAAATGCTGTTTCGTGTATACTCTCTGTTAAAAAGAATTTTCATAAAAACATTCCATTTAGATATATAATCAAATTAAACCTGTTGAAATTGGTCATCTGTTTCCCGCCGTTCTTGCTTTTTTTATCACTTAAAGTCTCTTCTTTTTCACTATTCGTTTTTTTTTCTTTTCTTTTCTTAAGGAAGATACCGCACATTCAGTCTAGCTTTATTAATGTTACAGTGTTTTACAATTAAGTTTTCTTTCAAAATTTATTATTCATTGCAGAACAATGTAATAATTCCCACGAACCATCTGTCGACGTATAAAAAGATGCGATTCAATAGCAAGATTTCAATATGATGAATACCAGAAGCGATAGGGCGATCGCCCGCTTCCCCTTTGAGCCCAATGAAGGGTCTGCAAAATGATATTAGATGTCCACAGGATAAATGAATCGTGTTTAAGATTGAGAACGGTGCGACCTGATCGGACTCGACGAAGCTGTCACTGCCCGGGTTGGGCCGGGCCAGTTTTAACTCATGAGACTAGGGCTTGGTTAGGTCTAGAGATCTGCATCGGCCTGTATCAGACTGGCAAAAAATAAATAAATAAATAAACAGGCGGTATGGGCCAGTCCGATAAAAACGTTTAACGGGCCTGCCGGCGTGTTATAAAGATTTCGGCAAAAACGCTAAAATGAGATCTATTTTCAATGAATATGGGTTTAACGACCATAAGTATAAATGTGCGTCGCGAGTAGATACTAGTTTAACAACATCAATACATAAATGTAACGTGTACAGCGTAGAAATCAGCATCGGACAGTTGCTTTGTGTCTATACGTGTTTAATAATTTTTTGGCAAACTGGAGCCGGGCCAAGATCAGGTTTGCACTGTTTTTCTACATATAGTCGGGGTCAGAAGTAGACTTAATTATTCGTAAGACCTGTAGGGCAGACAACATTATTTGTAAAAGGGATAAAAACTATTAACGTACTGTCAACGTACTTTTTGGAAATATACTCCTTGGTGTTTCTTAAACTCATTTCTGAACAACACGAATGTTTGAAAAATTTTCTGACTAATTTTTATCTATAAAGGCACAAAATTGACAGCCCTGACAATTGAAGGGATTTGGAATCGAACAGCATATTTCATTTTTGGTAAATAAGATATTTGTATATACTTGTCGGGGTATAAGAGATTCTTGTCACGTGGTTTCAGATTTTTCTCCTTTTGCATGTTGTCGCTTCGGGAAATTTGATTCAAAACGCTAATTTTCACAATATTTTCATAAATATCATGAAAATTAGCGTTTTATATAGTGTGTTGCGCATTGTATTTGCTTGTATCAAAAAATGGACAACGCCATTCCATTACATTGTTTCTGAATAAAAACACCTGTTAAACTCATGTGTTCCCAAAAAGAAATGAAATCAGAAATGCATAAAAAATAGCTCCTCTAATTTTGAGAAAATCTTTGATAAAATGATAAAGAAGTATTTTCATAAATGTACTTTTTATTACACAGCTTCAAAAGTTATGATAATTTTAACTTCCTTTTTTTTTTCTTTTATTCTAAACCATATTAATTTTTCAGTGCATCTTTATTTGAATGTTGAAAGTCTAAGAACCTAAGTAATCTTTAATGTTCTTATTGTGTATTGTCAGTAAAAATTTTCTATAAAATCATCTAATAAATATGAATGCAGTAATCTTTAAAAAATCTTAATTGTATGATAAAAATCTGATTTTGTTTCGAAATAAAGATACAGGCCGATTTCGGCCTGGACTATTTTAACTGATTTCTGTACGGGCCGGGCCGGGCCTGGCCTAGAAATGTAAAATTGTAAACGAGCGGGCCAGGCTCGGGCCGTATATTTTGTTTTTATACCAGGCCGGGCCAAAATAAAATTCAATTGGTCCGGGCTGGGGCGAGACTAGAAAATCCAGCCCGTCCAGACCTCTAGTCAAGTCTTCACTCTTTCGGAAACCGTTCCGAGTTCGGATCTTACTTTTTTCTGCAAAACTTGACCACACTATATTTTTTCTTCCACTTCGGGCCTGGCATGGACTTCGTTCTTTTAGAGGTCTGCCCGAACCTAAATTTCCATGCCCAGGCTCAAAAAGCAATTCAATTTTAACCCAACCCAAGCTCGCTAAAAAAAAAAAAAAAAAAAAAAAAAAAAAAAAAAAAAAAAAAAAAAAAATAATGATAATAATAATAATAATAATAAATAAATAAAAGAAAAAAATCTGATTCAGTACCGAATAGCCTGATACAAAACAGATCAACAAATCCAAAATGAAACAAAATCAATCTAATATTTGAAGGAAATTGGGAAAGGTATCCCATATAATTATATCAATAATTTTTATTTTTGTTTAAGTAGAAAAATGAATATATATATAATGTACTCGACAATATTCAAACATATAGTTTTTCATATAAAAAATTATCTGATCTATTGAAAAATCCAGTCATCAACTAGTGTATACTAGATCCGAATTTGTCAAAATCCAAAAGAAGAAATGTCCCGAATCCGAAACGTTTAAAGTCAACTCGACCCATAATATATCAATCCAAACCCAAAAATTACAAATTATGTCAAATCGAGCCCTTACCCGAATACCTGAAACTGAAATGAAAGAAAATGAGTTCATGTATTTTAATAGAATTAAAAAAATATGTCATATACATCTTCAACTTGAATGTTATAATTTATAGAGAAAAAAAATCTAGTATTTGCTCTTTAGTGCAAAACCTATTCCTAAGTCAGCCTGCTCAAACTTGGTCCGTAGCAAAAAAGTATAAATCTATCCGGCCTACTACAAAAAACAAACTCAAAAAAAAAAAAAAAATCCCTAACCAAACTTTCTAATTAACTCGAATCCCCACCTTGTTCTTTGCGCAGCCTATCTTGATGTAACTTTGCGCCATAAAACCCCATTCAACCAACCAATCAATCAACCTGAGTGCTACTCTCAGAAGTGAAATTTTATCCAGAACAGAAACGAATTTGAAAAAATGTAGGTCAAACTGACCCAAATCCGACCCACAGCAAAAATGTCAAGCCGATTCGAACACGACCCACTGCAAAATTTAGAAATAATCTCCACCAGCAATGAAAAACATCATCTCCTGCTCGAACCTCCAAATCTTGAGATCGCTCCCCCTTGAGGATTCTCGTGTTCCCCCCTTGAATCCGAAAAGAGTGTTCCTCTAAGAATTGCACTTAAAATAACTTCATTTTTCAAATATTCGACAAAAAAATTTATTTGACCCCTGAGCGTATAGTATTGCCCTGCTTCCGATCCGAACCCGAAAATACCATTGGAAATCAAATCAAAACCCGACCAAAAATTTTTTTGTCAATTTAGAATCGAAATGAAAGAAAAACAATCCATGTTTTAATGGAATTATTAAATGTCGACATTTATATTTCTAATATCAATTTTATCTTTTATATAGAAAATAAATATCTAATATATACTCATAACGGAATCAACCAAAGAGAGATGGCTAAATTGTTGAAAAGTGTTCGTTAAATAGAGGTATCTTCTATTCGAGACATTCCGTATGGATATTTTAATGTACATGTTAACACTTGCGAATAGCAGTGTTAACATGTAAATTGAAATGTAAAATCTTAAATATTCATAATTAACTATTTGGAAATGTCTGTTATGGCATTTATATAGTTTCATTTTATAGTGTCTTCGATATTTTCTTTTATAATATTCCTTTAAACTATTTTCTTCCATAACGGAGAAAATATTTAGACTTTCATTTGAAATATGGGGTCGAATCAAATCCTTCTTGCGAGATTGAAAATCCACTATGAATCAGATCAGAGCCCAAAATAGTGTAAATTAATTTCACCCGAAAACAACTACAGCAACAAAAAAGAATGCAGAGAAAAGCAGATAAAAAGTAGAATTCCACTCGAATTCCGCAAGAAAAACGTAAAAATCCACTCGACCAGTAGCAAAAAAGTAAGAAGTCAACTTGACCGAAACCAAACCAGCGTCTATAAAATAGTACTCAACTCAACCCCCCCCCCACACACACACACATACAAAATAGAAATCAACCAGACCCAATACCAACCAGCAGCAGTAAAGAAAGAGAACCAGACCCCAACCCAACCCGCAGCGGAAAGTAGAATTGAACCTTACCCAAACACGACTCGGAAAAAAAAAGTATTTAACCAGAACAACGGCAAAAAATGAAAGTACACTGGACCGAAACCCGACCTGCAACGAAAAAAATTAGCCCCGATCCTACTCACGATGAAAAAAATTGTCCCGACACGAGCTGCAGGTGCGATTGGAATCTCCAAATTTCTGAAAAGTCCCCCCCCCCCTTTTTTTTGAGGAGTCTCCAGATCTGCCCTTGTACCAGGAAAAACAAAAACTGCTAAAAACTGCAAAATCGTCTAAAAGTTTTACAATGTTATATTGAATTGTCACCCATTAAATATATACGAACTTGTAAAGTTTGTAAATATCTCGACAAATCTTGTCCACGATACTTTGTACGATGATGTTTTGGAACATGCAAAAGCCTTCTGCTCGATAGAAGCTGCATTAGTTGAACGTCGACAAAAAAACTCCAAAGAAGAAACAATTCTGAAAAGTATTAGAGAGAAAAATTTGCTGAATAGCAGACTTTAAAAAAATTGCTATATTTTGCCTTACAGTTTCATTATTTTTACATTTATACTATAACTAGCGGCCCGCCGTCGCTTTTCTTCGGGTAGAGCAAGTCGCCCAGTCCCCCGCCACTACTGACACCGCAAATTGTTTCTACCACTTCATCTCATTAAATTCAACTATTAAAAACATTACCCTCATTTTAGGTAGTCGGATAAAAAAATAACTTACATATTAATCTAAGGTGTCAGATACCTCCATACAAAATTTCATAAAAATCCATCCATCCGTTCTTGAGTTATAAATAGTGTAACTAACACGATTTTGCTTTATGCATATAGATTATAGCAGCCCGCCCCGACTTCTCACGGATATTTAAGAAAAATTTCAAGTTATAAATTTTTACACACACACTCATAACCTCATAATTAAAATGCCGCCTCTGACATTGATTCCCCTCCCGTGCCCCAGTGACGGCTACATCACACATTATGATGCAGCCCAGTCGAGCGGGGTAAACGGCAACCATTAAATCAGTCTTGATTTTGAAGTAATTTATTTTGATAAGAATCAATACCAAAGTAAAAATAAAGAGCTTTTACAGAAACGGCATTTTAATTATTTTTTTAAATAAAAAACACTTATTGTGACATAACTATAACAGTTAGACATATGCTGTTGCGATATTTTTTGTAGATAATTACATGTTAACAAAGTCGTAGTACATTATTTTGTTCTATAATCAATAGTATTCGCAACGCACGCGATGTAAAGATTTTTTAAGTTCATTTTCTACACTTTGGGTTACAATATTGGCATTTTAATAAGGATCCCTAATTTTTTTTGAAAATATAATATGTGTAGCTTTCATACGGTGAAAGAATTTTTCAAATCCGTCAAGTAGTTTCGGAGCCTATTCAATTCAAACAAACAAACAAATCTTTCCTTTTTATAATTTTATATTAAATTAAATAAGTAATATTTATCCCTAGGCTTATTGAAAAAGTCCGCATTTGAAATTGTAGAAAACGTTACAATTTTAAATATTTGACTGCTTCTCCTAAAAGAAAAATCCTCCCTCCCCATATTTGATGCTCACTACTCTTTAAAATATTTACTATCTGTTATAACTTTTTTGAAAACTCCAAAACA
The DNA here is from genome assembly GCA_964019185.1 of Maratus speculifer. Classification (NCBI taxonomy): domain Eukaryota; kingdom Metazoa; phylum Arthropoda; class Arachnida; order Araneae; family Salticidae; genus Maratus; species Maratus speculifer. The sequence goes on along the minus strand of OZ025293.1, from coordinate 118,781,473 downwards.
ATCGTTTCGTGATTTGTTTTTAACTTTAATTAATTTGCGTTTCAGCATTTCTTTTCCTTTTTTTAGTAATTGCTAAATAGTTTTAAAAATTAAAAATCACGGTTTTATATCAGGTCGGGCTAAAAAGTTTAAAATGTTTTTTTTTTTTTTGGGGGGGGGGGTAGGAGGGGGTTGCATAGTTACGATTTTCATATGTGTTTCAGTGATTGTCATGTGTCTAGTGGGTCAGGTAATCTTTAGTTTCTCAAATTGCTTTTGATTCGTTTATCCAGCTTTTTATTTTTATCCTTTTAAGCGGCGACTATAGCCTATGTTCACCGGATATAGTGTAGCTTTCCAACGGCGAAAGAATTTTTCAAATCCGTCAAGTAGTTTCGGAGCCTATTCACTGCAAACAAACAAACAATCAAATCTTTCCTCTTTATAATATTAGTATAGATAAATAATGATAAATATTTGCAATTCGTTGTCTTTGCAAACATACCTTTATGTTATATTAAAATAAAATGTATTACGCAGGATAAATTCCCCATTTTTAACGACTATTAAAAGTGTATCGTTTTCGTCAAAAGTAATAAATAATAAAAAATATTTTTTTAAAGTTTGAAACAAGTTGATCAACAATTTTAAAATTACCAATTTTTAAAACTTTCTAACTTTAATTTCTGCTTATTTTTGATAAAACTGTTTTTCGAACTGAAAATGCTTTTTTTTTTTACTGTTTTACTTAATAATACTGGACTGAAATTGGGCTGCCTAGTATCGTATAGTACCAAAAACAAACACAGGGAAGAGAAAACTGCGCCCGGGGCAAAGTTTCAATTTGGCGCCCCCTTTCCCAACTTTTTCTTGTAACAGCCCAAGAATGATGTTGATAGTATAAATGTGGCGCCACCCCCCCCCCCCTCGGACAGCGCGGTGTTGAATAAGCCTCCTCAAAATGTACTCCTTGCAGCGCCGTGCGAAAAAGAGGAAGACCAAGGGGGTAGTTGCCCCGGGTGCGAAATTTAGGGGGCGCCAAATTTTTACTACTAACGTAATTTTTAGTCTGTCACAAGAAAAAGTTCAGGGCATGGGGCGCCAAACTGAACTTTACTCCGGGCGCAGTTTTCTCTTTGCACACCCCTGCCCCCCCCCCCCCCCTGTTTCATGTATTTTGCAAGCTGTTTAAGGAAATTTATAAATTCCAAATATAGCTCCTTGTCCTTTGAATGCTACCTATGTATTTCACAAAAGTTCCAATTATATTTTAAAATTATCAGAATTTCCTTTTTGCTAAAAAGGAGCTTACTGTAATTTGTATCAAATCTACCTTGTTTTGTATGGACTTGAAAAAAATATATATATATACAAAGAAATGTATAATTTTCTTCTTTGGAAGTTAGTTATAACTTAAAAATAGCGTTAGTTTTATAAAAACAAAAAATTAGAAGTCCTTGATTTTTTTCAAGACTATTTTAGTTCAAATTTATCAATAATTGTAGAAAAAATAAATCCAAACTTTGAAATAAGGGAGGTTATTTTAACACGTTACTGTAAACCAAGAACAGAAAGGAAATACAAGGAAAGGAAAAAAGTTACTTTAATTTGCTAAAATGGATTCGTGTTAACCAATCAAATTTTCAAAAGGGGAGGAGAGGCGGAGACTGGCTGAGGCGGAGCGCATATAATTAAAACGCTTTTTTTGTACCATTTCTGATCAAAATCTTTCCAAATTTTGCTCAGCCTAATTGCAGTAGAAATATGGAAAGCATATCATTGGAAAGCTTAAACACTAATATTCCGTGAAGCGTTTTTAATTTTTTCTGAATTTTGCTGAAATAGATTTTATAAGAGTAAAAAGGGCACAACACCTCGAATTTCACTGAATCCAAAATTTAGAGGGTCCTCAGAATTAACCTACAACGAAAATCAGAAAACTACAAACTAGCCCGGTAATAGAATGTCCTCAGCTATCCTGTGAAAAAAAAATCATTTAAAAATATTGAAAATTAAGCGAGATATTCGAAAAGATTGCGCCCATAGACTTGCCATTAGCGGTCGGCTTTTACCGCGTGACTAGTGTGTGCTCTTAAGCCGCTCTCCCTCTCGAGTCATTAGCTTAGTTGTTCATCTCCTAAAGTGCTCCTTTCACTGATTGGCTCGTTTCTGTACTACGTCGATATCTGTCATCGTCTTCCAATCTAACAAAAAGTAGATGCAGTGACTTTGGAGTTTATATTTATGTCTTGTTTTAAGTGTTTCGACCTATATTATCTCCTGTCTACGACTCTTGTATTTTTTTTCTTTTGAAAATCATATAGTATGACATAGAGATTCATCCCAAAGAATGAAGGCCTAACGAATTTTTTCATATGTAAGACTCGTTTTAATGTTTCATGTTTGAAGAATAAATGACTTAGAACAATAAACTGGCTCCGTTTCTGATGGAGAAATCGCAGGATTATCGAATCCACTGCCTTGCTACACTAATGCTCTGACCGTATAGTTTAGTAGTACGACTTCAAAACAACCACCTTGTGTTTTCAATTTAAATTCTCTGATATCAGCTATTATCAAGAATTTCACGAAAGTTGACTGGATTTGGCAACTACAAAAAACACAATCTTTCATAAACCGCCAATATTCCACGAATTTAATTCATGACATTATATATATGCTTGTATACACATGCATATATATACCTATGTATATAATAGTCAGTATTTTATTTTTCTTAGTACTCGGAAATTTACCTTTTTGGAGTCGGAAATTTATGAATCTACACCCCCCTACGCAACAAGGATGGTTTACGCCCCTGGCTTCGGGGCGCCTCACGTAAAGGGCAAACCTGAAACAAGTATACAGAACGCCTGGGACAAAACTAGAAATGACATATATTGAAATTTGTTGATATCTAAAGACATGAAAACATTAATCAAAAACAGCTAAGAAAGGTTTAAACAAATTTCTGAATGAAACTAAAAATAACTTAAGTTTTGAAAAAATAATATTCACTGCAGAAAAAAGTGAGAGTAAAAAACTCAAAAGTTGCATTGTATATTTTATGTTGTATTTTTCTTTTTTTTTTCTCAACATGAAAAAGAAAGACATCAGAAAAATTTTAATAAATAGAACTATTATTTTTCCATAAATCTATTTATAAATATGTATCAAAACCCCATATGTTAATTATCAATATAAAATGTTTGATTTAACCAGAAATCATTTTAAAACTCATAAGAAGTGAATTCTGGTAAAGATAATCACAAAAACCAAATTATTAAATGCACACGTATTAAATATATACAAAAGTACGCACATAAATATTTTAAATATACTGAATTAATGCAATTTATTTAGATAATACCGTAATTCCTAAATAAATATTAGATATGACAAAGGTTCTCCCAAAAGTGACTGGTGCATTTGAAACGAAAAAGGTACTATTTCTCTTAACATTTTCCGACCCCTCTCTCATGTGATATATCATTGGATAGTCTTTTGACCGTTCTTTAATATTATGTATCCCCAAACCATTCTACCACGCCATTACCGTCTGGGGGTAAGTCTCCAATCACTTAACACATACAACTCCATACAGGTTGAATAACTGAGTTGTAATGGGATGGAAGTTAGTTTAGTGCACAGTTCACCCCCTGGCGATGGAAAGTGTAACTAACATATTTTGTAGTGCGTGCGGAGCACGCCTGCTATATTGTTCCGCGAACAGCGACGACTGATGTTCACATAGAGCAGAATGCGCCCCTGTTGGCGGAAGGTGGAACTAAAGGATTATGAGTGCGTGAGCTCTTGAGCAGACTTGTGTATTATGGCGAAGGCTGTGGGGATCAATTCCAGATGTTCATTTCGGACGATTCTTTTCTTTAAATTTTAATTTGAATAGACGTTTTTTTATTCGCTACTCATTTGGATGGGGAAAAATTCTTGGCGCTTAATTAATTTAAGTCATTTATGAAGAAAAATGTAACTTTAAAAAATCACCAGAAATAAGTATAATTTAGTTAATTTAATTTGAACATATAATAGGTCGCTCCGCCCTTTACTTGTCGACATTTTTATATAACAAGTAATCAATAAACAAAAAAATACATAATTCTAATTATTATACAATCACCATTTTGTTTACGTAAGAAAACAAAAGAAAAAAATCCTTTGGTACCTTTTGACATATACGTTTTATGACGTATTAGAATTTATACAGGGTGTATCTAAACTATGGGGCAAAATTTTAAGCGGTGATAGTACACATCAAGACAAACAATATTAAATAGGAAACCAAGGATCCCAAACGTTTTCAGAAGGAGATAGCCGCCATTAAAGTTTAGGGTTCAAAATTTCAAATGACATAAAAAACAGAAAAATTTGTTAATTGATTTGCGGTTTTAAGTAAAACTATTCTATATGTTGGTATTTTCTTGAAAATAAATTATAAAGATACTTTTTGGAAAATGCCGATAAAGGGCGCTTTAGACTTTGGGTTAACGAACAATTTTTTTGCCGTTACTTTTTCCATCTCATTAAATGGTTTCGCAAGCTTAGACTTAAACATAAATTTTGAGTTCAAAATCTGAATAGTTGGGAGTGGTTAAGTAGCGCAAACTGAACTGTGTTCAGGGGGTCCAAATTTCAAATGATTATAAAAAACGGAAAAATTGGTCAATTGATTAGCGGTTTTCACTAAAACCATTCTTTATGTCGGTATTGCAATGAAAATAAATTATAAAGCAAAATTTCAAAAAATGGTAATAGAAGGCGCTTTAGACTTTCGAGTAACGTACGACAATTTTTTAGCATTATTTTTTGCATCTCATTAAATTTTTTTAGAAGCTTAGACATAAACTTAAATTTTGAGCTGAAAATATGAATCGTTTGGGAATGGTTAAGTAGAGTTAACTGAACTGCGTTCAATGGGGTGAAGAGGTTCCAATTTCAAATGATTGTAAAAAACGGAAAAATTGGTCGATTTGTTTCCGGTTTTCGCTAAAACTATTCTTTATGTCAGTATTTCCTTAAAAATAAATTTCAAAGATAACTTTTAAAAAAATCTCGTTTGAGAGTGTCCTTAACTTTAGAGTAAACAACAACTATTTTTAACCGTTATTTTTTTTATTTAATTAAATGCTTGCAAAAGCTTAGACTTAAATTTTGAGCTCATATTCTGAATAGTTGGGAGGGGATAAGAAGCGCAAACTGAACTGTGTTCAGGAGTTGAAATGTTACTTTCCCCACCCCTCGAACACAGTTCAATTTTGCGCTGCATAATTACTCACAACGATTCAGATTTTGAGTTCAAAATTTAAGTATAAGCTTGTAAAAGCATTTATTAGATACAAAAAATACCAGTAAAAAATAGTTGTTGGTTACTCTAAAGTTCAAAGCGCCCTCTAACGATATTTTTTTTAATTTATCTTTAAAATTTATTTTTAAGGAAATAGTGACATAAAGAATAGTTTTGACGAAAACCGTAAACGAATCAACCATTTTTTTCTGTTTTTTATGATCACTTGAAATTTGAACTTCCCCACCCCCATTGAACTCAGTTCAGTTTGCGCTACTTAACCACTCCCAACGATTCAGATTTTCTGCGCAAAATTTAAGTTTATGTCTAAGCTTCTAAAAACATTTAGCGAGATGCAAATAATAACGGTAAAAAATACTTTTTCGTTACTCCAAAGTCTAAACCGCCCTCTATTGCCATTTTTTTTTAACTTTAGCTTTAAAATTTATTTACAATAAAATACCGACATACAGCATAGTTTTATAGTAAACCGCAAATGAATCGAGCAATTTTTCCGTTTTTTATAATCATTTGAAATTTGAACCCTCTGAACACAGTTCAGTTTGTGCTACTTAACTACTTCCAACTATTCAGATTTTGAACTCAAAATTTATGTTTAAGTCTAAGCTTGCGAAACCATTTAATGAGATGGAAAAATTAACGGCAAAAAACAATTGTTCGTTACTCCAAAGTCTAAAGCGCCCTCTACCGGCATTTTTCGAAATTTATCTTTATAATTTATTTTCAAGAAAATACCGACATAAAGAATAGTTTTAGTGAAAACCGCAGATCAATCGACCAATTTTTCCGTTTTTTTTAAAAGTTTATTTGAAATTTTGGACCCTAAACGTTAATGGCGGCTATCTCATTTGGTAAATGCTTGGTACCCTTGGTTTCCCACTTAATATTGTTTGTCTTGATGTGTACTAATACCCCTTAAAGTTTTCCCCAATAGTTTAGATACACCCTGTATACGTATTAGAATTAAAGTTTATTTTTTTTCTTTATGTATAAAGTACGCAATATAAACCAATAAAGACAAACCAAGAAAGAAAAGCACACTTTTCTTTCTTTGAAAAAAAAATCCTTAGTAAATTTTGCACTTTTTTTAGAAATGAGTTCTATTAGGGTTATTGGTTTCATAAATTTTGCATTTGGGCACAAACTCATTTTTCAGAAGAAGAATTTGAGTTTCAATTAGTTTTTTGTTATGCGAGTTTACACGAAGCTCAAAATAAAAAGATTTAAAAATAGTATTGAAAATTATTTTAATACGCACATCTATAAAGATAACTTTCTGTAGGTTAAATTTGTTTTTCTATTGTTAATTAACTATTTTTCTGATATAATATTTTTTTTAACTTCATTCCGTTTTAGTTTGAAGCTGATTAAATTAGATCAAACGTTTAGAACTCTTGTTTTTGTTTGTTAGCATTCTACTGAAAATAATTGATTATGCAGTTCTTTTTAGTGTTACACAGTTTATTTAGCCTTCCTACCCTGTTGAAATTTTACTCAAACTTAATTAAAATATTTCACACCAGAATTTTTATTTAAATCCATTTAACATGCTTATTTAACTTAAATCTTTGTGTTATTTATTTAATTTAGTTTATGAAAAATTTTCTGGTTTGAATAGAATGAAACGCCTTATAGGACTGGGTTGATTAGACCCATTCATGATAGGAAGGTTAATTTTTTAAAGCATGTTAGTTTTGTAATTCATTGCATGTTTATTGGTATAAAACATTTTTAGAGGGTTTTTTTATTAAAATTATGCAAACACACATGCCAATAATAATAATTATTTAAAAAATATATAATTTGAATGTTTCCAGTTCTTGGTAATTTTCGAAATTATCAGTTGCGCTATAAATTCGCTGGAAAAAAAATAAATGCTTTGAAATCTTTTCATCACCTCATTGAAGACAGAAAATATAAATGTTCGGAACAGCTTATGTATGATTTTTTTTTTTTTTTTGATGTTTTTATTTGCAGGGAAGAGACTTAACATTTTGTTGCATATTTCTGAACCTCTGCCTTTGCAGCTCTTATAGTATATCTCAAAAGAAGAGATCCAACATTCGATTCCTGTCTTGGTCAAAAACGTTACACAACGGCTGGATAATAATATCAGTGGCCACCGTATACAAATAGACTGCATTAAAATACCCTGGAATATACTATTATTTACAAATGAAAAATAGTTATAGTTCTATTTAGATAGAGAAAAACAATTTTTTGAGAGTAAATGTTACCCTTTTAGAGTAAAAGTAAAACAAATTTCTTCTATATGTGAGACTGCTTTAAAATATAAATATTTTAGAAGTAACTTACCTCTACAGTCTGAACTCGAAACGGAATCCCAGGATCAGTACAATATCTTCAAATTTTATTTAATCAAAATTAGCAGTTAAAAGTTTAAAGTTTTCTTAAAAATTATCAGCTTTTAGGTGGAAAGGGATTTCTAAAAGACGTAAAGTCGCATTTTATATAAGAGATAATGAATATTAACGTATTTCAAATTAAGAGTATTACTTCTTAAAGTGTATATTGTTAAATGTTTCGATTCTAATACAAGCAGCGGAAACAACGTCACAGGTCAATGAACACTGTTAATTCATTCAATTCAAACGCGAGATGCCTATTCAAAAGATACTTGTTTATAAATCTGTCTTACTCTTTCAGAAAAAAAGAGAATTAATAAAACTATAATGGGTTTAAAGAAAAAAGAAATATGGAATCTTTCAAATAAAAACTGCATTCAAAATTTCATTATGAGGTATACCGTATCTGCAATATTTCGTAACATAATTTCATCATATTTGTGTTTGGTAATTTATTTATTTATTTATTAAGTAATAATAGCAGGATTTTTTTAGCAAAAAAATGCTATTTCTTTCAGCACGCATTTACAGCGTTTTCAACTGAAATGTGTAGACCATATGTATAGAAATGATAGTGGAAGGTGGGGGGCACCTTGGGACTTTTTCAGTAAATGTTTTTTCTAAATTTTATTAACAATTATTCTTATTTTATCACCATTTAGATATAAAGTATAAACATTTCTGTATCAAATAAATCTCATAATAATATAATATCTCACAAAAGAAAAGAGTGAAAACAAAACAAAAAAAAAGCTTTAAAATGTCCCAACCTGCCCTATATGGTGGGGCAGGTTGGGACACTGGCTTGAATCAAAAATACATATAAAATTTTATATTTAATTAATGAAAAAAGCTTTATTTATAAAGTTTTAGTTAAATATGAAATAATTTAAGGTTGAAACACTTTAATAATTAGAATTATAACACATGTTTTCATTAACAGATCTTGTATTTGATGCGAAAAAAATGATGTTCTTCAAATTTTAATAAAACACATATTTGACTTATTTTGCTTTTAGGAGTGCCAAGTTTTAGAACTCTTGATCTCGTCTTCTCAAAGTGGATAGATCATACGTGCTGCTGTCCTCAACATTTTGAATATGCCCTACAAATGCAACAATACTTTGTTTTCCAGCAAACTTTATCAATGCAAACTATCCCACAGTGGGTTTGCATGTAAATTTCTGGACCTATCTTCAGTAAGTTTGCAATCTGTAGGAAAATCAGAATCATGTGAGTAGTTAAAGTCATCACCTTTATCATTACACAAACAATTTGTATTCTTTTTCCTTCAAGGGGAAAATTTCACCAATTTTGCTAGTGCAACTGCCTCATCCTCACTGCTTGATGAAAATCCTAACTTTTTGTATACCTTTTTTTCCCTTCTGTAAACTATACTTAGTCTTTTCAGCATTTTTGTGATGTCCCAATGTGCCCACGTATGAGTGTTCCAACCTGCTCAATCTCGCACATTAAGCAATAAAAACCTTTGTACTATTGAAGTTTTTCATTACAGTCTATTTTTTCACTATTAAAATAACAATAAATCCATGTTTTTTCATCGCAACATGCTCCCTTTTGTATTATATCATTCCTTTAATGAAATATTATTTCTTCAAAATACACATTGTTCCTCAACCTCATTCAAAACAAAAATAATGGTATCATTTGATGCCTGAAAACACCAGCGATTCCAAAATAGCTGAGAGAGTACGTTGAAGTATCATATATTGGCATTTATGTGTGTTAATTTTTAACTTCAAAATAAAGTCTGAAATTTGAGATGCCCCAAGGTTATCCATGTCCCAACGTGCCCCACCTTCTCCTAACATTAGAAAAATATCCTAAAATTTTGAAATGAAAATGTGAATTTTGAAATAAATGATGAGAAAATTATGAAATATCACTTTTGCTTTTATCAGTAATTCATCGAAAAACAAGTTGAATGATCCAAACGCCGTTTTATTTGGACTCATAGATCCTGAAATAACAACACGCCACTTAATGATGGAAGGTGGAGCTAAAAACTGTAAGATAATGAAAAACCAATTCAAATGAGTATGAGTCAAACCTATAATTCATTACCCAAATTAGAGAAGAGGTCAGCTTGTGTGCTAAAACTGATCTTTGTTTTAGTTCCGTTTTTAATGAATACTTGCCCCTATTAATCTGGTTCTTTCTCCGTATTTTTGTACCGCGCCGTCAGTCTTTTGCAAAAATTAAGAAAGACTACAGAGCGATTTTTGAAAATATTGGATATTTGAGTGTAGAAAAATTTCTACATTTGCTCTAAATTTTTCATATCGATTATCAAGATCATTTTTCTTAATTTTAACAGATTAGTAAAAATTGTCATTATCTTTCATTTTCACAAGGAAATCAAGTCCAGCAGATATTTGATTCTTGTGAAGTTTTGTGAAGAAGAAAAGGCTTTTTTACGAGTCTTTTATTAAGATTTGAATTAATTTACCGATTAATTATGGGCTGATTTTTACGAAGAAAACATTATTGAGAAGAGAATACTGGTGTCCAAAAGTTAAACATAATTGGTAATTAAGTAAGTAATGAAAGAAATATGAATCGGAATGCGGTGAAACGTGGTATGCGAGTGTAAAACGGTTATAAAGTAAGGAAAAATTCAAAAGAACGATAATATTTACTTTTATTATCCAAAGTAGCAGTTTGAAAGAAAATTGAGCATAGTAAGGGTTCACACTTTAAAGGAAAAATGAAAGAAAACATTAAATAAAATAGGGATGCTGCAGTTTAATAAGGCGTGTGGTTATCTCTAATAGCCAGGCACGAGGCACAGCCATACCTGCTATGAGATTATGAATGAGTTAAGGGCTCAAACAGTTCCAAGCTTCTTTGAGAGCCCTTTTCAGTTCTGGAACGGAACGTGGTGGGTGCGAAAGGGCTGCAAGTTGTCTCCCGAGCATATCTCATACATGCTCGATAGGATTTAAATCCGGAGAGTTCGCAGGCCACGTCATGCACTGGATGTTTTCAGTTTCAAGGAAGTCGTCAACCAGTAACGCACGGTGACAAGGCGCATTATAATCCATTAACATGAAGTCAGGACTGACAGCACCTCTAAACAAGCGAACATAAGGCTCAAGAATTTTGTCTCTGTATCTTTTATCTGTCACAGACCCCGTGTCAATAATTTAGAGGTCTGTGCGGCCGTCCAACATGATGCCTGCCCATACCATCCCCCCCCCCCTGATGGAAAAAGATGTCTTTCCACTATGTTTCTTGGTTTAAACCGTGTTCCATGTTCTCTCCATACCGTTATTCGACAAGAATCACTACCTTGACTAAATCGGGATTCGTCACTGAAAATCAAATTGGCCCACTATCCCTCACTTTAATGTTGATGTTTCAAACTCCAGTTTAAAGGAGGGCGTTTATGCGCAGACGTGAAGGGAATGCAAACTGCTGGTCTTCTGGCATACAGACCAGCATGATTGAGTCTCCTGTAAATAGTTTGTCTCAAAATTCGTGTTTCCGTGGCAAGTGTGAGCGCCAAAACCAGTTCTCTGGCACAGTACTGCCCCTCTGACGTCGCGCACTCATTGCCAGATATCGGTTTTAGCGATGGGTTGTGACTCTTGGTCGACCGGGTACTGGTCGTCGGGTAACATCTCCCGTACTTTGAAACCTCTGCCACAGTCTTGAGATCACAGACTGGTCCACGTTCAGAATTCAAGACACTTCAATTTGTGATCGTCCGGATTCCAGCATTTCGACGATTCTTCCTTTCGAAAACATGTCCAGTTGACGTCTTTGTGTTATGATTAATCCTGTTCGATCGTAACAATTTTTCTTGGCACATCAGTTGTACGAATTTCGTCTCAACTGCCTACACCGCGTGAATCGTTTTAGAAGAGTTCCGACATGCGTAGTTATTTCGCGCATGACGTAGTCGACATAAAAATTTTGCATAAACCTGGAGGTTCTTCTTCAATCAATTAATCTCCGCAAGAAATTTTGAATAATTTTACGAATATTTACTCCACCTTTTTAGCAATTTATGAATTATGCTTAACTTTTGGACATCAGTGTATTATGTTAAACCATCGAAATCGGATTCTTTTTATTGAAGTGAAAAAGTTGCCTCAAAACGTAAAAAACGCAGAAAATTGCACAAAAAAATTTAATTTAAAAAATCTTATCAAAAAAACCAAAATCAGATATTACTTACTCACTGACATGTGACTTTCTACGCTGCTAAAACTAAAGGTTGCATATCGTCACCTGATAGTAATATCAGGTGACGATATCTATCTGTGTTTTTGAAAAATTGACTTATCGATATAGATAGGTTCCATTTGTATCTATGAAGTCATTTTTGCATCAAAATGATGTTATATATAATTTACTTATGACCTTATAATCATAATATGATATTATTTTAATCCAGAAATGCTTTCATAGATCCAAATAGAATCTTTCTATATCGGTAAGTCAATTTTTTCAAAAACACAGATAGAGCCTTATTATTCTCAGGTACGATGTGGCACTCATAGGGGTGAAACGCTTGTTCCGGCAGAGACTCCCCTAAGGGAGCCAGAATTACACAACTAGGGGTGCCCTAGGGCACCTCTAGGAGTGCAATTCTGGTTCTCTTATAGAGGTGTCGCTGACGGGACAAGCGTTTCACACCTAGGAGTGTCATATGCAATCTTTAGTTTTAACTGTGTATTTACTTTATAATACAGTCAATAACGTGTTGTAATGTTATATATATATATAACAAAAAAAAAAAAAAATATGTTCGCTTTAATGTCTGAACCTTGTTACCAATAGGGGAGGCTGGGGCACATTTTCCATAGAGGAAGGTTTTCCACCTCGCTTTTATTTAACGAGCCGCTGGATGATACCAACGGGTGAAATGACTGAAGTGGTAACATTGTACACATCTACAAAAGTTATAATTTAGTAGCTGCTGTCATTTAAAAAGGAGAGCTGTTTTTTTTTTCTTTTTTTTCAACGTTGAGTAAAATTTCAGGTCTTTATTAAAACGTATAAAAAAGTAATAGCGTCGACTTATTGTTCTGACATTGCATGCACTAAAAAAAGGGTTTTCTTTCTTCGTGAAACTATGCGTTTGTTTCGCAAATAACTTACATCACTATTCGTCCCCATAGTGTAAAAGTTCAAAAATAGCAACGGAGCAGGTTTTCCAACGACCATAAGGGCATGTTTCTTGTTGAAAAACGTGCATCCTCCTAAATCTGCTAGTCTTATTGTATAAAAAATGAATTTATTGTGTTTTAAAATCGGCTAAATATCCATATATATACTACGAACCCGTTTGATCATCTAGTCATTTCAGTAAAACTGTCAATATAAAAAACAAGGTAAATTAAAAAATATAATAAAATGTGAATTATTTTTTTCAAATGGGTTCATTCAATTAATCCATTTTATGCTAATTAAACCTTTTTAGTCACAAACTACAACAATGAGATTGCAATATGAACCACTCAAAAAACACATTAGCAGTGCTTAGGGCTGCTTCATTTTCGTTAACACCGATCAATATTATGGCATTTTTTTATCATTTGGGAATTTTCCCACAGAATCCTTAAATAATTACAGACTTTGATTTTATGCCATCCTACATGTTTGGCAGGTAAGCTCCTGCCGCTTCAAATCTTAAAATCGCCAACAATCTTTAAAATATTTTAAACTTTCCTAAATAATCAACTGACCTCCCGAATCCCTACCCCCCCCCCCCCCCCCCACACACACAAACACACAGACTGAAAGCATCTATTTCTTTTACACCAACGCAGATTAGCACTTCCATTGAAGCTGTTCCTTAAGTTCTACTCAAACTTTCCCAGTTGCTTATACGGAAGACGTTCCTTCTACATTCAAGTAAACTTTACCTGCACTAGAAGTTAGGCCTTTTGTGAAGACAGTATTGAGGTGTAAAACACGGCGTGGAAAGAAAAATAAGAAGACATCTATAGTGACTGATTCTTCTCCTGAAAATCAACTGAAATTGGAAAAAAAATCCCTTTCGGCATGGCCTATAGGCGGAGGTAGATTTCGAAAAGTTTTCATCTCAAAAAAAAAAAAAAAAAAAAAAGATTAGAGATAAACCCAGTTTAACTACTTTATTCAGCCGTTTTTAAAAATTTTTTAATTTCATTTTTCTGTAAGAACTGGTTTTATCAAAATCATCTTAAACGAAATTCTACTCAAATGCCCATTTTGGCAACATATTTTGAATTATATTCTTACTTTATTTAAAAAAATTGACCAATATGCTCATTATATAGCTCCTAAATAACAAAAAACTGTTAATTAAATTCATTTGACAGCAAAATTGAATTTAAAAATGAGTCATAAAATAACCGATTTATTATTTTAATACATCCACAATTCTTTAATCAAGATCGCTTTGAGAAATTTTGTGCGAAGTGCCCACTTTGACAGATTTTTTTAAATATATATTTAGCCTTTATCAAAAATCTGACCAATACACAGTAATTACACAGTTCCTAAATAACAAATAACTGTCAATTGAATGCGTTTGAGAGGAAAATTGAATTCAAAAATGAGTAATAAAATAAACAATTTGTTATTTGAATACAGCCTCAATTCTTTTATCATGATCGCTTTGGGAAATTTTTTTGCGAGGTGCTTACTTTGACAGCTTTTAAAAAATATATATTCACCCTTTATCAAAAAAATCGACGAATACGCACATTATATAGTTCCTAAGTAACAAAAAACTGTCATTTGAATGCGTTTCAGAGTAAAATTGGATTTAAAAATGAGTCATAAAATAACCAATTTGTTATTTGAATACCCACAGTTCATTAATCATGATCGCTTTGGGAAATTTTGTGCAAAGCGCCCAATTTGGCAGCCTTTTTAAAAATATATTCTGCCTTTATCAAAAAACTGGCCACTCCGTCACATTATATAGTTCCTACATAAGAGAACCTGTAAATTGGATGCGTTTGAGAACAAAAAAAGATTTAAAAATGACTCGGTAAAAACGCAATTTCTTAAATTTCCTTAAATTTCAATCACGATAACTTAGTAAAATTCTGTTCAAAATACCCTTTTTAGCAGCCTTTTTAAAAATATATTCTGCTTTTATCAAAAAACTGGCCAATCCGTCACATTACATAGTCCCTAAATAAGAGGACCTGTCAATTGGAAGGGTTTGAGAACAAAAATGAATTTAAAAATGACTCAGAAAAAACGCAATTTGTTATACTTCCTCAATTTTTCATTGACAACTTCGGGAAATTCTGTTCAAAATACGCTTTTTGGCAGCCTTTTTAAAAATATATTGTGCCTTTATCAAAAAACTGGCCAATACGTCGCATTATATAGTTCCTAAATAAGAGGATCTGTCATTTGGATGCGTTTAAAATCAAAAATGAATTTTAAAATGAGTCAGAATATAAGCAGTTTGGATTTGAGATTTTTTCTCCAACTCCTATTTTTGTTTAATTTATTTTTGCTATAAGAATTGGTTCTATGAAAAACTTGTTAATATAAAAGTTGTATATATTATTGTGAAGATGTAAAATAAATTTAATTAGATTTGATTGCTTAAGAATTGAGTAAGTTATGGATTTTTTTCTTTTTCCTCCCCCCTTTTTCTTATCGTTTTTAATTTTTTTCATCGGTAAAAATTGGTCCTATCAAGAACTTGTAAATACAAAAGTTTTAGATAATATTAAGTAAATTTATATAAAATTTAGTTGGATTTGATATCTTGAGAATTGACGAAGTTATGAATTTTTTTCTCCCAAAAACCATGTTTTTTTCGCCCCTTGAGCCCATTTTTAACTTTATCAAAAATCTGTCATGCATAAACTTTTTGCCCATTTCTTAGAAGTAATATAAACTTTAAACTGATTCGATATCTATTTTAATTAAGAAGTTATCGCGTTTTTTCGGTTTTCACAAAACCCCTCCCTATTTCCACCCCCTTGGTCCGATTTTACCCATTAACGAACTCGACCGAGATTTTAAGCTCCTTGATTTTATGTAAAAGTTTGAAAAAGATCTGAGCATAATTATGGAAGTTATCGTGTCTAGAAGAAAGTGATATACACCGATAGATAGATAGATAGATAGATAGATAGATAGATAGATAGATATATATATAAACTTTTTTACTGATGGTAGTTTTGGGGTCTAGGAGTCATGATTCGTGTAGATCCGCAAAAATTTTTCAGAAATTCCAACATGGGAGACAATGCAATAGGTAGTATTTCATACGAAATCTACCTAAAAAGATTTATAGGGGAAAGTTCAAAAGGAATTAGATAAAAGAAGCGAGAATAAACTTAATCCAATAACCACCTAGGAAAGTATTTGGACCTTCTTTTGAAATATAATATGCATTAAAACTGTTTTTTATGCTACTGTTATGTTACTGTGCATTTAGTTTAAAATTAAAAATACTTGTTAGTTTTACAAGCAAGATTTATTACCTGTAGTTTACCATTAAAATTATAATTAGAAAATTTACTTCTGCACATTTCTAGTAGGCTAGAAAAATTGCACCGGATAAAACTTGCCCCCCACATTCTCCAACGTGACATGGTTAAACTTAACCATTTTCTATTAAAAACTACCTAGAGTTTTTTGAAAAGTAATTGTGCTCATTTGTAGAGAAAGGTCTAGGGAATACAGTAATATTCTGTAGATCTCAATATAGATTTAAAAAAAAAATACAAAAATAAAATTGGAAGAGATTGGAAAACTTGCCCCGGTTTCCTCTACTAGACTTGATAAATTTTCTTAAAGTAACATTTTAACAAAATAAGATAAAAGACAATTAAATACTCTGAGAGAGAGGATATTTTCATTTTTTATCGAAAAGATTTCGTTTTGAGTTTGAAATATTGCACGAAAGAATATTTTGAATGTTAAAACACCTGCCAAAACAGAAACATTATTCGATTTGAAAGAACATTAATCACTAAGTTCTTTTCTTTATTCAGTAGAATGTATGAATTGCCTTATTGACTTTTTCTTGGTATAGCTGAAAGATCTTAAGCATTCTTAAAAGATTTTGCTAGTCTGTAGTTTTAATCCTAATGCAGTTTTGAGATACAACAACTTATCAATAGACAATTTTATCTAGTTTGTTTAGATGCACAGAGTTTTTCAAAGAATGGAACCGATTCCAGCACACATAATCCTAGCCATTGAAAATGTCCATAATGTATGGCTGTCACAGGAGACTATTTTTATATTCCGTTCGCATCACTATTAAAAAAAAACTTTGTACTCTATTTTTCTTTCAAATTTTGTCAAAGTGCATGTAAAAGATTTTGTTTTGAAAAAGCGGTGCGAAATAGAATTAAAATATAGTCACCTGTGGCAGCCCTAGAGATCTGCACGGTCTCGGGCCTGGCGGGGACGGAAAAAAAATTAATGGGCCATACGGGGGGGGGGGGGCGATAATAAAATTTAGTGGTCCTACCGGCCCGTCATAAAGATTTAAGCAAAAACAATAAAATATGAGCTATTTTCTATAAATATGGTTTTAACGAAAATCAGTATAAATGTGCGTCACAAGCCGATACTAGTTTGACAACAACAGTACAGAAATGTACAGAAATCAGTACAGTGTAGAGATCGGCGATCGGCATTGAGCTGTTATACTTTGTATCTTACCCGGCCTTAATGCTTTTTTAGCAGCCTCGTGTCGAACCGAGATCAGGCTTGCATTGTCTTTTTACATATAGTCGAGCCGGGCTGGAACTAGACTTAATTGTTCTCAAAATGTGTAGGGTATACCATATGATTTGTAAAAAAATTAATAGCGATAAAGAACTTATGTTAACGTAATTTTTGGAAATATACTTATTGGTGGCTGGTAAATTCACTTCTTAACAACGCGAAAGTTTGACACATTTTCTGACTAATTTTTAGCAGTAAAGGTATAAAACTGACAACTCTGACTACTGAAGGGATTTGGGATCGAATAGCGTTTTCCATTTTTGGTAAATAAGATATTTGTATTCATTGTTGATTATTAATACATTCTTGTCACATGGTTGCAGATTTTCCTCCCTTCCCATGCTGTCGTTTCAGCGAATTCGATTCAAAATGCTAACTTTGATAGTATTTTCTTAAATTGCTTGTATCAAAAAATGACTAACACCAATCGATTACACAGTTTCTGAATAAAAACACCTACTAATCTTAAGCGTTTCCGAAAAGAAATGAATTCAAAAATGTAACAGAAAGTAGCTCTTTTCATTTGAGAAAATCTTTAATAAAATGTTATAGAAATATTTTCACAAATATACTTTTTACTATACAGCATCAAAAGTTATGATGTTTTCAATTTTTTTGTTTCTTTTATACTAAAATATTAATTTTATAATTAATCTTTAGAATGTTAAAATTCTAAGAATCTAAGTAAACATTAATGTTTCTATTGTGTATTTTCTGTAAAATATACTGTAAAAATCATCCTATAAATACGTATGGATTATTTTATAAATTTTGATCTTACTAAGACTTACTTTTGATCTACTATCTTACTTACTTTTACTCATTTTTTATCTTACTTTTGATCGTTTTATCTGATTTTATTTTTGATCTTGCTTTCTTTTTGACCTAAGTAATTTTTGATCTTACAAGATGGATTTATTTTTGTCACATTTGTTAGAGCATGGAATGTGTTTTTTTTTCTTTTTTGTTTGTATATAATTTATAGAACCTAGATACCATATACAAATTTTAATCGCTTAACTTTATAATAATAACTATTTTGACTTAAAATGGCCTTTAACCTCTTCGGTTCCTGGGTCTCCATTCAGGGACCTTTGTTCTTTTACCTATAAAAACTTAAATATCTAATTTTTTTACATCACTTCTTAATAGCTGAATGTTTTTTGCGTTGACAGTGGACGAATAAATGCTTACATCAAAGCTGAATCCCTCATAGAATAAATGTTATTTTCATCTGTGATAGCAAAATGCCTAAAAGTATCCAAAAGAGAGTGTGACCAAGAAAGTGATAAATTTTCAAAATCTTTTAATTTTTTTTTTTTTTTGAGGATTTGTAGATTATTTAGTTCTTTAAAACTCTTAAATTTGCGATTGCATTAATTTAAATTAATGGTTATTAAATTGATGTTTTAAGGTGGTTCGTAGTTTTAGATTAATATTTTTGGATCTAAATTACTAAGCGCCCAAAACATCAATTTCAGAAAAGATATTTTTTTCTGTCATATACAATGTCGTTTTGTTTGAAAAAAAAAAAACAATGAATAAGTATTTGTATTATTATTTTAGCTTCGGAACTGAACAGATTAAGATGATGGAGAAAAATATCTGAAATACTTACGGAGTTGGAAGTATTCTCAGCACTAAAGGAAACCCTTAGATATGTGACAGGTTATTAATGTAACAAACATTTTTCTTTGAACAAAAATGTTCATTAAAACACATGTTTAAAATCGAGTGTAATGAGCTCGACCGTTTGTATGTTGCCTTGCAAGAAAATTATTTTTGAGTTTTAATCAACATTATATACGAGCACTTTTTAATTCAGCTTTATATATTGAATTTTCCTTTTTTAGAGTATATCCCAAAAAGTTAGAAAACGGGAAATATAGAAAAAAACAGATAGACGAGAAAAGAGATTTTTTTGATAGACGAACAGAAATACTGAAAATCTTAGTATTTAAAATATTTTTCCTTTGTAGAAATATTTTAGTACTGTTAAGAATTCATATGTTTTCTTCCAAAGTACATAATAGATGGCAGCACTACATACATTTCAAAAGAAAATTCATAGACTTTTTTGATAAATTCATATTATTATTTCAAATATGATTTTAAATGATTAAAAAAAGAGAATTTTATTTTTTTTTCCTTTCCTATTTTCAATATTTTGTGATAGTTTATCAACACTTACATGCTTAACTGCGTTAAAATTTTATTTTAAATTTTCTAATGGCTATTCTAGTCTCAATGAATTAGACAATAAAGGATGCATAATTTAATCTCTATTACATTTAGAATACGGTGGCATTCAAGTTTTAAGTAAATAAGTTAGGGGACGGAAAGTTAAATTCTCTGGTGTCGCCAAAATCCACCCTGTAGTTTCCACCCCGGTATGACTATCGAAAATATTCAATCCGATCCTTATGTCACATGTCTTCCGTATTTTCCCTTTTTTTGTCCTTTTTGATCCCCCAATTAATTGCTGTCTACACTTTATCCATGTATAGGACCGATATGAATAAAAATTAGAGTATTTAGAAGATTTGTTTCAATTACTTATTCTTCATAAAACGTTAAACAATATGAAATTACAGTATTAAACATTAAAATATTATTTATCAAGTAATCAAATTATCCTTCACATTTTATGGAGTCTTAGGCTATTCTCAAATCCAAATTGTGGTATTTTTTTTTAATTCATTTTTATTTCCAAAAAATCAAAATGACAAATGGTGGCATTAAGAAACTACGTGATAGATTTATTTTCCCGGTTTTTCGGTAAAGGCAGAAATGTTTACAAAAAATTCTATCAAAGTTGGCGTATGAACGAAATTTCTGGACACGACAGCGTAGAACTAATATCCTGAGACAAGACAACAGTCGCTTACAACTCTAGATGTAATTCAGTTATCTGAAAATTAGAAAGAAAACTGTTATGTATTAGAAATCAGTTCAATTCTAATGCTTGCAAGAATGATTCTTTTATGTTTCAAAACGTTACAAAAAATGTGTCAGAAAGCTTTGCGTTGCATTATTGAACATTTCTCTATGTAAATATGATAAAAATTATCAACATACATTAAAGTCTACAGATTGGATGTCAAATTTTTGCAATTCTTTCATCAGATTTAATGCGATGGTACAAAACGTGTTGTTTTGTGGCTTATAAATAGGAATGTTTTTCTGGGGGGAAAAGCGAAATGACTGAATATCTAGTATCTCAAAATTTCCTTACTTTGCAGGGAAAAGGAGAAGGCGAGAAAAAATAACCTCACATAAGGCAAGTAAAATAAAATATTTAAATGCAATTTAACTATCTTTCTCCCTTCACCAATATTCTTTGCATAGTAAAAGAAACTTCCACAACATATCCATCTATAAATCTTAAAAAGAACAACTACAGTAGACAGTGCCTAAGGCGGAATCGATCAGGACCGAGAAAATTTTCCGTAGTAGACAATATTCCGCTTTAGATAAATTTTACTGTCTACTTCTATGGATCCGCAGGGTTTTCAAAATCTTTCCGAGTTAGGCTAATTTCCGTCTTACACAGAGTACGCCTTACAATGAGCTTACAGTATTGCATACAATATTGAAACCTGGACATAGAATCTGATATCTGAAGAAGACTAATTCATAACACTTATAAATGCGAAATAAATATTTTCGTTAATGTAATCAGCCTCAGTGGAATGGTCATCTGCCCGTTTGATTAATCTAGGGAAATTTCGCTATCTACCTTTAATCTAACAGAAATATGAAATTTACTGTTCAATGATAACAAAAATATGCTAAACTGATATATCCAATTCATTTGCGAATATTTTCAGAATCATACAATTTATACATTCTGTCTGTCGGGGAAAAAAAAAACAGAATAAGTGAAGAAAATAACTTTTTAAAAGTTTTATTTAGACAAATATTTCAGTGATAAAAAAAAGTAAACGATAAATAACTGATAAGAATAAGAAATAATAAATGAAAAGTTTGAAATCACATGTTAATAAAAGATGAAATCTAAACAACTTAGAATTATTTTTTATTTATAATATGGTTGTGGTACCTTAAGTGCATTTTCTGTCTTGCAGTTATTTTTCCAAAATAGTTTTTAATTACAATAAAATGAATAATCTAAGTTTTTTAAATATGCAAACTCATATATTATTTAACACTAGGGTGTCCAGCAGCAGTCAATACAATTACCACCAAATATTTAAATATAGATTAGAACCAGAAATTGCATAATAAAATAATTTAAATATATACCACACAGGAATAAGTTAAAAAAATAAATTAAATTAATTATGAATAAAAATTATTATGTAAAATATTTTTCTAAAAGGTTTAGAAAATGTTCGGGAAGTTCTAGTATTAAAACTATGCATGTGAATTTTGATGAAACGTAACATTTACTTTAGAGGCCTGATCAGTGTTAATTTTTGCTCTTTATTGCAGATAGAGATCTCTATACTGGGGAGGGAGACGTGAAATTTTTTTCTGGGTCACAATGTCTGTTTGAATTATTGAGATTGAAAGTCTTATATAAGAGCTTTCTCAACGTCCATAATTTTATTTAGAACTGCGGTCACCCTTTTCTTCTCATAACCATTCTAAATATGTCAGTCGGCATAAACTTTAAACTTGATAAGCTTGAGAATTTTAAGTACTACTTTAAATATATTATTCAAAATCTGATTAATATCTTACTAAAGACTAGAAGATAGCCCGTCAAAATGACGTGTTTCCATTTTTAAAAGGATGATAAAACATTACAACAACTTTGGTCAATAACAGCCACTTTAGGCTTAAACAATTTTGAAAAATACAAAGATTGAACATGAAGAAAAATTCCAAAAAAAAAGCAATAAAAATCTGCATTTAAAATTATAACAAAACTATCTGGGGGATGGGGAGGTATTGTAATGAACAAATGGTAAATGCATAAATTTTAAAAGAATAAAGTAAGGTAAAATATCAATTATAAAAGAATACGTTGTGAAACTACAGCCAAAAAATATTTTAAAATACTGAGAGAAAATAATAAAAATATCCAAAATGTATAAAATTTTTTCCCATATTGGCCATTTCCAGACGAATATGAGAGGGTAGCAAAATTATTAATTGAATGAGCAAAATAATGGCATAGAATATGCCGCTAATGAATTTCACTCACAAAATTACAGTAATTATTTCACAAAAAACATGCAAATTAACATGCATTACTAATGCAAAATATGTACTAATAATGCTATTTTAAAACATTTGTGAATTAACTATTTTATACCATTAGCTAATACTTAAAAGAAAATACTTTATAAGATCGAAAACAAATGTGAACAATAAAGAGTAAACAATCGTGATTCGTTATGTGACAATAAAGTCATCCACGGCTGTAAAAAAAAAATAATAATAATAAATAAATAAATAAATAAAGCAACACGAATATGAAAATTCTAACAATATTGTATTTAAAACGCACCTTCGCTTTTCTTAAATAAAAAGTTATAATTCAACACTGTTAAAAATTTGACTGTTTTGCTGCATCGTCATTACACAGCTTTTATAGAAAATGATAATTTATTTTGCTTTGCTTAATATTGTGTTTTCCTTAACAGATGGCGACACTAGCAGAAATAATTTGTATACCATTCAAAGCTATTTAAACTCCAGTATACTTTCTTTTTTAACCGACTTCAAAGAGGAGGTTATGATTTCGACCTGTATGTATTTGTTGTTCACGCATAACTTTTGCAAATATGAACCGATTTTGATAATTCTTTTTTTGTTTGAAAGCGTATGAGGCCCATGTGGTTCCATTCGAATTTCATAAAAATCTGATAATTAGAACTTTTTTAAAAATAAAAAATTTAAATTTCAAATTCATTTTGAAGCAATCGACCAATTAGAAGTGTTCATTTTGCATAATTTTATGTTACACTTACATAGACACACGATCTTTTCACTGTTAAAAGTTTAAAGTTTTTGCTGCATCGTCACTCCACCGCTTTTATAGAATATCTCTATTTTGACCAATGAGAATTCACCATAATACAATGAAGTAATCATTTTCTACAAAAGCGATGGATTGACGATAAAGTAAAAGTTTCAAATTTTTAACAGTGTTCAAAGTGCAAAATCCTAACTGGACGAGGGCCAGGATTCACATGAATTTTGCGCTGTTTGCGAAACGAGATTTATTAACAAGAAAATTTATTTAAAACATTGAAAAATTTGCGAAAATTCAGGCTTCTGATTCGTTAATCTGGTTTCGCTAACAGCGCAAATTCTACCTGGATTCCGCACAAGTTCTCTTATGCAAGGAACCGGAATTATAGCATCTAGGGGATACAGTGTGGAAATCGGCTATCTCAGGGCGTGTTCAGAGCAACTTACAAAAGTAACCAATGTTACCGACCGATTGCAGGGCAGTACGAAAGCAAATTGTGGCATCAATGAAAACTATTCTGTTGAATTGTAGCTGACGTCACACTTTGCTTTGACTTTGATTTCGTACTTGTCTACAATCGGTAAGTGGTCGGTAAGTAACCGGTAAGTTGTGCTGAACACGACCTCTGTAACACTTAAAAAAAGTGCTAAAATGTTCTATGCTATAAAGGTGCAACGATGCTAATGAAATTTAAAGATAGAAGCGACATCTGCAGGACATTTTCTAAAAATGCAAGAATTATTTCTAGTCTAGATAATGTATCACGAAAATGCCGCAGATGTCGCTGCAATCGACACTTTGGAATTCAGTACCATCGTTGCACATTTAAAGGATACAAATTTTTAGCACTGCTTGCATTGTAAAAAATTGAACCCTTTTGCTGCATCGTCACTCCATCGCTTTTATAGGAACCGATTACTTCGCTCTATTATGGAGCATTCTCATTGGTCAAAAGAAAGAAATTCTATAAAAGCGATGGAGTAACGATGCAGCAAAAGGGTCAAATTTTTTACAGTATCGATAGCAGATTTTCACTCCATGTATTCCAGACTCTCTCCTTCGAACAATGAAAAGTTCTCAAAAATGAAGGCTTATGATTGGTCAATCTTGTTTTGCTTAACAGCGAATAATCCTATTGTATCCTAACCACTGTTGCAGAGATGCTAGTTTTTTTCCAAAGTACGAAATCTTAGCTGGAACAATTCTCGTATCCACCAAAGTGAAAGATCCACATCAATCCAGACATGAGAATTCGATATCGAAAAGCTGAAAATTCATCTCTAAAGAGCCTTACACGTTAAAGCAAGAGTGTGTGTATCAGGGTGCTTATTATGCCGGATTCACAAAGTGATTAAAGTACATTGCTATGTGCTAGATTTACATTTGAACAAATATAAATGACGAAAAATTTTGATAAGCTTACCATTAAAGTTAAGCTAGTTAACTTCTTTCACCCAAAAAACAAACTCGTTCAGGCGACTACCGCCAAATTCTGGAATAAAAATTCTTAAATTTTCTGTACTTTGGAAAACCGCGCTTATCAAAGAACATTCTTAACTTCAAATATTACTATTTTCATATAGGCGCATGTTGAATCATGGTGTGATTTTGATAATATCTTCCTTTTTAGTTTTTACGATTGAAAAGGGTATTTTAATACATACGAACATTTAGAATTACTTTGCTATATGCATTGAATCATAGAAGCAACTTGACGCTCTCTGATTGTGTACGCGTACTTTAAACTGTAAAAAATCTAACCCTTTTGCTGCATCGTCACTACCCCGCTTTTATAGAATATCTCACTTTTGATCCATGAGAATGCGCCATAATAGGCTGAAGTAATCGTTTACTATATTAGCGGTGGAGGGACGATGCAGCAAAAGGGGCAAATTTTTAACAATGTACCCTGTTTAAAATATCTTGAAAAATTACCTCTGTTTTAAAGACTATGTATTTTCTGACCAATGAAAACGCACCATAGACTTTTTAGATCGCTCTCATTAGTCAGAAAATAGATAGCTTTAAAAACAAAGGTAAATTTCACAATATTTTTAACGTGTACTGATGGATTGTCAGCTTTTCAATGCCCATTTACGAAGTCTGTAGATTTCAGTGTGGACCTTAAGGCACTACACTAGTCTCAGAAAAAGACCCGGATGTTAGTGTAAAGACTATGGGTGTGTTCTTTTCAAATATCTCGCTCATATTTTAATATATTTACATGTTTTTTTGCATAGGATAGCCGAGGATGATCTACAACCGGCCTAGTTTTTACTTCTTCGATTTTGCTTATGTATGTTTTATACAGTTCCTGGCCAAATTATTAGACGCATTCCCTTTTCTTTGTGTCGAATCATATTACTAGCTTCATAGAAATATTACTGTGTGAATAACTGCAATTAATTATGTACATCATTTGTTGGATTATAATAAATAAAAAACATGCCTATGACTTTAAAACTCTTTCTTTTTACAAATTAAATTAAAAATGGCTGAAATTGCAAAATTTATAACTTGAAACTAGAAAAAATGTCAATATTTTTTGGAGCCTCTTTTGGCGGCTATCAGTGCCTCTATTCTTCGCGGCATGCTATTAATACAAAATTGAAGAGTTTCTTGTATGCGTGGGTGACGATTCCAGATATGGATAAGATTTTCTATGAGCTGGGTTTTGTTTGTTATGACTTCTTAGTCAATTCTCCAGACCAATATAAAGAGGTTTTCAAAATCGGTTTATTCTAAAGCTAAAATGATGGTTTCCAAATGAAGAACCATTTGTATTTTTGCAAGGTAAAACTTTTTGTTACATAGCACTATCCGTCAAGTTCTACTTTCAATAAAAAATATCCCTGTGTTGAACTGCTCCCAGTAATTCATCAGACATGAATACCATTGAAAATGTTTGGGAGCTTATGAAGAAAAAACTGGACAAAGAACTCATAACGAGCAAAACACAGCTCATAGAAAAATTTATCCTTGTCTGGAAACATCACTCACACATGCAAGATACATTTCAATTTTGTACTAACAGCATGCCATGAAGAATAGAGGAATAATTGCCGCCAAAGGAGACTCCAAAAAGTATTGACATTTTTTAAAATTTCATGTTTTAAGTTTTACAAATTTAGAAATTGTTAATTTAATTTACAAAAATAAATAATTTTAAAGTCATCGGTATGCTTTTAATTTATTATAATCCTAGAGATGATGTATATAATCAATTGTAACTATTGGCATAGTAATATCTCTGTGAAACTTGTAATATGATTCGACACAAGAAAATATGAGTGCGTCTAATAATTTGGCCAGGGACTGTATAATGATAGATTCAATTTCAGAACCGTTTAAACCGGTTTTGAAATTTTAAATAATTTTTTTAAAAAAATCTGAAACCAAAATTGAAAAAGTAAAAACTAGGCCGTTTGTGGAATATCCTCAGCTATTCTATGCAAACAAATTCACGTAAAAATTTTAAAATTTGAGCGAGATATTTGAAAAGAACGCCCCCATAGACTTAGCATTATCATCCGGGTCTTTTTCTGTGCCTAGTGTACGGCCTTAAAGTTTGCTGGATGCGATAAATTTCCGAAATGTTAAAGATTAAATGGACAAGTTCTCGCATCCACTAAAGCGGAAATAGACATCGATACCAATCGACATCCTTAAGTTGTTGAAAAGATGAAAATCCTTCAGTATATATTTTGCTCCGGAGGAAAAAATTATCTCTACATATCAATGCAAAATAAAGTGCATAGATATGTGTAACAAAATTATCTTTAGATTTAGATTTGCTTACCGGATTAGACACCAGAATGATTTCAGATTTTGTTCATGTAGGATTCCTCGATGTGAATATGACGACACTGGAGCACAGTATACGATTGATTGAAAAGATTCTGGACAAAAATGAGTCATCAAGGAGGTCCTTGAGGCCGAGTGGTTAAGAAACCACGCAGCTAATCTCTTGAGAGCGTAGGAGATTGAGGGTTCGAATCCCACTGGCTCCGTTGCACACACTCTTTATGTATAGCTCCCGGTTGTACTTTTCTTGTGTCGTAATACTTCCTTGAGCTATCTTGTTCTTCTATGTCCACGAATTTGTAAAATAACATGGATTATGTATTTATGTCTGTGTAGAAATAAAGGATCATTCGGCGTACAATCGAATTCTACCAGGAAATCATCATCAAATTTTATAATAGAAAATGCCTACCATTGCGATAGATTGCAAAAAATTTAACTTTTGCTGCATCGTCACTCCATTCCTTTTATGAAATATCTCATACATACACTGTAAAAAAATGACCCTTTTGCTGCATTGTCACTCCCCCGCTTTTATAAAATATTTGTCTTTTGACCCAAGAGAAAGCTCCACGATAGGCTGAAATAATCATTTTCCATAAAAGCGATGGAGTGAGTTTCAAATTTTTAACAGTTTAGTTAGGACAAAAGCGTCCTTGAAAAAAATATTTGGGCATCTAATGCTGTCACTCTCTTATAGATGCAGCCAAGTACACTTTATGATTTTCGGATTCCTCGTCGAATCATCACCGTTCATTTCCGATGCCTTTATTGCATTTATAGGAATTAGATTGTTCTTGTTTATCTATTGAATCATAGAGTAATTTTTTTTAATCTTTCTTTTTGCTTTTTCTGACTGAAGGAGGGAGTACTTTTGACTACACTAGAAAAGCATTTTACTATTCATTGATACATGGAGTCATTTTGCTGTTTACTCATATATGGAAGCGCTTTGCCGCGCGCTTATGTGTAAAGACACTTTACTTGAGGCATTGTCACCTTTCGTTAACCACTTCCGATGTCCGTACGATTAGATGTTGACTTTAAGATTTCATGAATGCGGTAGCTTTTCGTCGTGCCAGATCTGAAGAAGTTACCGCATCCAGAAAACCCAAAGATTCACAACGATACTAACCGATATTGTAAGAGTCTTTTGAAAAGTTGACAATCAAACAGTGACAAGTAAAGCGAATACATCAGAACTCAGCAAAGTGCGTTCATTAGTAATGCGTAGCAAAGAGCCATCATATGTCAGTACACATAATTATGTATTACGGTATAAATAACTAAAAAGTAGGAAATAAATTTAACTTTTTCAAAAAAATGTATAACCGACTCCAAAAAAAGCGCTAAAAAGAATTAAATAATTTTATAAAATTCTCTAATGAAAAATCGTTATCCAATAACCACACATTGACTATCATGTACCGGTATAAAACGGTTAAATTTAATATATAGAATTTAATATCCACCAAACATAGATTTTCCAGAGAATATTTTTTACAAGAGATTAATTTACATATTTTTGATTTAATTTTTGAATATATACATATAAAAAGTAATGAATTACTTTTTGAAGATGGTGCCAAACTATCTTAATTATAGTGAGAATTGTGGATATATTATGTCTAGTACCATAAATAAAATGGGGAAATCATTATCGATTATGATTGTTTGGCACCAACTTCAAAAAGTAATTCATTACTTTTTATATGTATATATTCAAAAATTAAATCAAAAATATGTAAATTAATCTCTTGTAAAAAATATTCTCTGGAAAATCTATGTTTGGTGGATATTAAATTCTATATATTAAATTTAACCGTTTTATACCGGTACATGATAGTCGATGTGTGGTTATTGGAAAAAAAAAAAAAAACCTTAAATAAATCAAACAAACTTTTAGAAGACTGTTTAGTTCAAGGATCTATCATCCGATATTATCCAATACTCATAAGCATTAACATGAAATAAAATGTAAATTTGAATGAAAGTACCGATATATATATAATATTAAAAAATAAATAGATGAATTAATTAAAATAAAGCCTCAAAACAGCCACAGTTTTTGTGTAAATTTTAAATTAAAATATCTACAATGTTTGAAAATTTTATAACGCATAATAAAGAAATTAATTTACTTTGAGTACGACATGTCAACAAATAACACGAAAAATTAGAAAACTTTAATTCCTTCAAAATATTGTCAATAAATTTCAATATATACGGATATATAGACAATAACGACAAACATAATTTTATACAAAATTTTGGCACAAAAAAGAGTTTTTTAATCTTATAATTATTTGAAGTACAGTTATGGCTATTTTTCAGTTAAGTGCGTATTTAAGCAGTGGCGCACCCAGGATTAAGCTTTGGAGATGCCTAGCATATTTTAGAGGTGTATATTTTCCTGATCTAGCCCGGAAGGTCATACGGTCCGATTTTTCTTGCATTTTATTAAAAATGGGCGAGATGTGTCGTTCCCGGACATACATATTTTCTATTGACTTGATACAGAGCAAAGACTGAATGGGGGAAGGAGGAAGCAATCAGTGAAATCTGGGGGAAGGTCTCCGAAAATTTTTGATGGGGCTAATTCTGAAGGTTTAAACCTATTTGATAAATAAAAAGAAAATATTGTTTTAAGTGGTGAATATTAAAAGTACTGATATTTCAAATTTCATAAGAAAACTTATAAACAAGAAAAAAATTGTGAAAATATTACTATTTTTCAAAATTTCTATTTTTTAAATTAAAAATAATTAAAGTAAACTTTCATAGTTTTAGAAAATTTTAAATAGTTTAATTTTGCGGTCTGGGAGGGACATCAGTCCCCTTAGCTCCCCCAGTGAGCGAGCCAATGTATTTAACCCTTTCGGGTCTGGTGTACTATTAATACTACATGTCTTTTAATGGAGTATTATTTTGTTTTAAGAAATACTTCTGCTATTATTTATATGTAGAAATGATAGCATATTTCTATGCATTTACTATATGACTTCATTTATATTAAGGTTATTTAGTAATAATAATTATTATTATTATTTGTTTACTTCTCTTTGCACCGTTTGCGATTCTTTTATTTTAAACATATATTTCACTCTTTAAATTTAAAGCAAAACTTACTTTCTCGAAAGAGTCATGTGTCATAAAGCGCAAAAAGTATTAGAAAATTGTAATGTAAGTTAAATCGTATTGTAATTCAATATTTGTCAAACATCTTCAAAAAATTTTCATTAGCCTGTTGTCATATGAATATTAATTGAATGTTACGCAAAACAACAACATTAGTTATCTTTCAGACAATGAAATATTCTTTAAACACTAATTAATCTATATGGGATTGCTAGTGTTATTGTTATTAACGTAAAAGTAATTTTTTTAACTAATAAATTTAACTTTTTCAAAAAAATGCATAACCGACTCCAAAGAAAAGCGCTAAAAAGAATTAAATAATTCTATAAAATTCTCTAATGACAAATCATTATCCAATAACCACACATTGACTATCATGTGCCAGTATAAAACGGTTAAATTTAATATATAGAATTTAATATCCACCAAACATGGATTTTCCAGAGAATATTTTTTACAAGAGATTAATTTACATATTTTTGATTTAATTTTTGAATATATACATATAAAAAGTAATGAATTACTTTTTGAAGTTGGTGCCAAACAATCATAATCGATAATGATTTCCCTATTTTATTTATGGTACTAGACATAATATATCCACAATTCTTACTATACTTAAGATAGTTTGGCACCAACTTCAAAAAGTAATTCATTACTTTTTATATGTATATATTCAAAAATTAAATCAAAAATATGTAAATTAATCTCTTGTAAAAAATATTCTCTGGAAAAACCATGTTTGGTCGATATTAAATTCTATATATTAAATTTAACCGTTTTATACTGGCACATGATAGTCAATGTGTGGTTATTGGATAACGATTTGTCATTAGAGAATTTTATAAAATTATTTAATTCTTTTTAGCGCTTTTCTTTGGGGTCGGTTATACATTTTTTTGAAAAAGTTAAATTTATTTCCTACTCTTTAGTTATTTATACCGTAATACATAATTATGTGTACTGACATATGATGGCTCTTTGCAACGCATTACTAATGAACGCACTTTGCTGAGTTCTGATGTATTCGCTTTACTTGTCACTGTTTGATTGTCAACTTTTCAAAAGACTCTTACAATATTGGTTAGTATCGTTGTGAATCTTTAGGTTTTCTGGATGTGGTAACTTCTTCAGATCTGGCACGATGAAAAGCTACCGCATTCATGAAACCTTAAAGTCAACATCTAATCGTATGGACATAGGAAGTGGTTATCGAAAGGTGACAATGCCTCAAGTAAAGTGTCCTAACACATAAGGGCGCGGCTTAGCGCTTCCATATATGAGTAAACAGCAAAATGACTCCATGTATCAATGAATAGTAAAATGCTTTTCTAGTGTAGTCAAAAGTACTCCCCCCTTCAGTCAGAAAAAGCAAAAAGAAAGATTTTAACAAAAATCGCTTTATGATTCAATAGATAAACAACAACAATCTGATTCCTATAAATGCAGTAAAGGCATCGGAAATGAGCGGTAATGATTCGACGAGGAATCCGAAAATCATAACCTGTACTTGGCTGCATCTATAAGAGAGTGACAGCATTCGATGCCTAAATACTTTTTTCATGGACGCTTTTGTCCCAACTATACTGTTAAAAATTTCACCCTTATGCTGCATCGCCACTCCACCGCTTTTATGGAAAACGATTATTTCAGCCTATCATGGAGCATTCTCATGGGTCAAAAGACAAATATTTTATAAAAACGGGGGTGTGACGATGCAGCAAAAGGGTAATTTTTTTTACAGCGCATGTATGAGATATTCCATAAAAGGGATGGAGTGATGATGCAGCCATTAGATTGTACGCCGAATGATCTTTTATTTCGACAAAGACATAAATGAATAATCCATATTATTTTACAAATTCGTGGACATACAAGGACAAGATAGCACATGGAAATATTACGACACAAAAAAAGCACAACCGGGAGCTACACATAAAGCGTGTTTGCAACTGAGCCAGTGGGATTCGAACCCACAATCTCCTACGCTCTCAAGAGATTAGCAACGTGGTGTCTTAACCACTCGGCCACAAGGACCCCCTTGATGACTCGTTTTTGTCCAGAATCTTTTCAATCAATCGTATACTGTGCTCCATGTGTCGTCATATTCAGATCGAGGAATCCTACATGAACAAAATCTGAAATCATTCTGGTGTCTAATCCGGTAACCAAATCTGAATCTAAAGATAACTTTGTTACACATATCTATGAACTTTATTTTGCATTGATATGTAGAGATAATTTTTTCCTCCGGAGCAAAATATATACTAAAGGATTTTCATCTTTTTAACAACTTAAGGATGTCGATTGGTATCGATGTCTATTTCCGCTTTAGTGGATGCGAGAACTTGTCTATTTAATCTTTAACATTTCGGAAATTTATTGCATCCAGCAAACTTTAAGGCCACATACTAGGCACAGAAAAAGACCCGGATGATAGTGTGAAGTCTATGGGGGCGTTCTTTTCAAATATCTAGCTGAAATTTTAAACTTTTTACGGGATTTTTTTGCATAGGATAGCTGAGGATATTCCACAACCGGCCTAGTTTTTACTTTTTCAATTTTGGTTTCAGATTTAAAAAAAAAAAATATTTGAAATTTCAAAACCGGTTTAAACGGTTCTGAAATTGAAACTATCATTATGTAAAACATACATAAGCAAAATGGAAGAAGTAAAAACTAGGCCGGTTGTAGATCATCCTCGGCTATCCTATGCAAAAGAAATCATGTAAATATATTAAAATTAACATCAGGGTCTTTTTCTGAGACTAGTGTAGTGTCTTAAGGTCCACATTGAAATCTACAGACTTCGTAATTGGGCATTGAAAAGCTGATAATCCATCCGTACACATTAAAATTATTGTGAAAAATTACCTTTGTTTTTAAAGACTAACTATTTTCTGACTAATGAGAGTGATCTAAAAACGTCTATGGAGCGTTTTCATTTGTCAGAAAATAGATAGTCTTTCAAAACAGAGGTAATTTTTCAAGATATTTTAAACAGGGTACACTCTTAAAAATTTGACCCTTTTGTTGCATCGTCCCTCCACCGCTAATATAGAAAACGATTACTTCAGCCTATTATGGAGCATTCTCATGGATCAAAAGTGAGATATTCTATAAAAGCGTGGCAGTGACGATGCAGCAAAAGGGTCAGATTTTTTTTCAGTTTAAAGTACGCATATACAATCAGAGCGCGTCAAGTTGCTTCTATGATTCAATGAATAGCAAAGTAATTCTAAATGTTCGTATGTATTAAAATACTCTTTTCAGTCATAAAAAATAAAAAGGAAGATATTATCAAAATCACACCATGATTTAACATACGTCTATATGAAAGTAGCAATATTTGAAGTTAAGAATATTCTTTGATAAACGCGGTTTTCCAAATTACAAAAAATTTAAGAATTTTTATTCCAGAACTTGCCGGTAGTCGCCTGAACGAGTTTGTTTTATGGGTGAAAGAAGTTAACTAGCTTAACTTTAATGGTAAGCTTATCAAAATTTTTCGTTATTTATATTTGTCCAAATGTAAATCTAGCACATAGCAATGTACTTTAATCACTTTGTGAATCCGGCATAACAAGCACCCTGCTACACAGGCACTCTTGCTTTAACGTGTAAAGCGTCATTTAGAATGTCCAACGAATCCTGATTCAATCGCATCCATTCCATCTTTGTATTTGCGTACCCATTTACAATGTACAATCCGGATTAAAGTTAAAATCAACCTCGGTCATTTCTTTCGCGAAATCGCACCTGCTAGCTCCTAGGGCAGTAATGCAGCTTTTACCCATGATTCCTTTCGGGTAAACAAACAACCAGTGCCACTTCATCGATATTATTGGGCGTGTTCAGCAGCTACTGAGCTCGCGCGCTCAGGAATCACGGACATGGAGTGGGTTATTATCGTGGACGCGATATCCGCTTAGTACTCGTTACTGTGCTACAGGTACTGTGACTGTGCGCTCAATAGCAGGTGGAGAACAGATCACGGACTTGATTAATTACGGTGCTAATTATAAAGATAATCTGTTGCAAACGAAGGTAAGCTCAATGTCCGAATCATTAGAAAGTTGAGTTTGCTGTCAGACTTTATTGCAATCAAACGTTATTCGGGTTCGAATCCTTCGCGGGCCGGAAGTTGGTTTATAATTTCTTTTTATTATTATTCGTTGTTTTTTATCAATAAATAAGAAATTTTTATTAAAGATAAATTTTATAATAATAATAGAAAAGCACGTGTATTTATATTATAATAATAAAATACTTATTTAAATGCGACAAAATGAGATGTTTTGCGGAGAAAGTTTTAT
The DNA here is from genome assembly GCA_964019185.1 of Maratus speculifer. Lineage (NCBI taxonomy): Eukaryota > Metazoa > Arthropoda > Arachnida > Araneae > Salticidae > Maratus > Maratus speculifer. The sequence continues at coordinate 118,746,868 of OZ025293.1, read as the reverse complement.
ATTTGAACCCTTTTAATATTCTAATATCGTTCCAAAGTGATTTATAATGACATTATATATGAATTTATAATGATATTTATAACTCCAAGTGATTTAAGCAAATGAAAAAAAAAAAAAATGTATTCTGCGAAAATATCCGCATACGCGTAAAATAATTTCTTAATGTTTTTCTTTTCTTTTTCTTTCTTTCTTTCTTTTTTTTAAATTTTAGAAGTAAATTTTTATCGAGATTAAGAATCAAGTATTATGCATGAGTGGATCAAAATGGGAAATATAAAAGCAAAATGTAAAAGATATACATTTTTTTAAACTAAAAATATCTGCACACATATTTTTAAAGAGGTGAAATATTTGGTGTTTACCTTTTAGTTTTGTAATGAATAAAGTGTGATTAAAATGTTTATGAATTTTCTATTGAAAAGATAGATAAGTGTTTTGCTTATACTAACATGATTTCGGATGTCGTTTGCCTCTCATATTTTATAATATATTTTGGCCTGTTATCCACAGGGTATTAAAATATACAATCATTAAATAAGAAATATATACATACTAAAACTTTCTCTGAAAAATTGTCTAATTAACAGTGCAAATTCCATTGAAATCTTATAATATGTGGATATCTTAACCTTGATTTTTAAACAGCATTCTATTTAGCACGAAAGATATAAAGCAATTGATGAATGATTTTTAAATATATAAAAAGAAAATTATTAAAAAATTAAATCACCAATTGAATTGTTAAATTATATCAGTCAACCTACCAAACAAAGTACAACCAATAACAGATAAGCACAAAACGCACAATCACGTGATCAAATTGCCCAGCAGTTTTTTTGGGTCACGCGCGCGAGCTTTGACCAGGGTTGGTGGTCATATTTTAAATGCTGATAGGGCTTAATTAGATGAATTAGGGCACGTGATACTTTTTCGGAATATTTTGGATTTTATTTGAGTGACCACAGGTATGTATTTCTGTTACGAGAAAGATGTTTTGGAAGGGTAAAGGGATATATTATTTGTATTTACCAATTTTGAACCATAAAAATAATGCAATAATTGAATAACTTTAAAATTCCCTACTTCGATTAAACCTACTCCATGCAGAATCTTCTGAGCGCGCGCGCAAAAAAAAAGGTATCCCCTGAACACGCCCATAGCAAACGGGTTCTGTTTATGTTTACACTGGAAGCTCTATTCTAGTTCACTAAGCAACCAATCAAAATTCAGAAGAAAAAAACTACGCAGTTTCCGGATGTTTAAAGGGGGTTGGCTTTACGCTTGGGTTTGGAAATGGGTACAAAATTAAAGCAGGAATGATAGCGGAGTAGTTCCACTTCGTATGAATCCGGTTTCATTTCTCTGGACATTCTAAATGAGGCTTAAGGCTCTTTAGAGATGAATTTTCAGCCTTTCGATATCGAATTCTCATGTCTGGATTGATGTGGATCTCTCACTTTGGTGGATACGAGAATTGTTCCAGCTAAGATTTCGTACTTTGGAAAAAAACTAGCATCTCTGCAACAGTGGTTAGGATCCAGAAGGATTTTTCGCTGTTAAGCAAAACAAGATTGACCAATCATAAGCTTTCATTTTTGAGAAATTTTCACTGTTCGAAGGAGAGAGTCTTGAATACATGGAGTGAAAATATGCTATCGACACTGTAAAAAATTTGACCCTTTTGCTGCATCGTTACTCCATCGCTTTTATAGAATTTCTTTGTTTTGACCAATGAGAATGCTCCATAACAGAGCGAAGTAATCGTTTCCTATAAAAGCGATGGAGTGACGATGCAGCAAAAGGGTTAAATTTTTTGCAATGCAAGCAGTGCTAAAAATTTGTATCCTTTAAATGTGCAACGATGCTACTTAATTCCAAAGTGTCGATCACAGTGACATCTGCGGCATTTTCGTGATACATTATCTAGACTAGAAATAATTCTTGCATTTTTAGAAAATGTCCTGCAGATGTCGCTTCTATCTTTAAATCTCATTAGCATTGTTGCACATTTAAATAATAGAACATTTTAGCGCTTTTTTTAAGTGTTACAGAGGGCGTGTTCAGCACAACTTACCGGTTACTTACCGACCAATTACCAATTGTAGACAAGTACGAAATGAAAATCAAAGCGAAGTGTGACGTCAGCGACAATTCAACAGAATAGTTTTCATTGATGCCACAATTTGCTTTCGTACTGCCCTACAATTGGTCGGTAACATTGGTTACTTTTCTAAGTTGCTCTGAACACCCACTGAGATAGCCGATTTCCACACTATATCCCCTAGATGCTATATTTCCGGTTTCTTGCATAAGAGAACTTGTCCGGAATCCAGGTAGAATTTGCGCTGTTAGCGAAACCAGATTAACGATTCAGAAGCCTGAATTTTAGCAAATTTTTCAATGTTTTAAATAAATTTTCTTGTTAATATATCTCGTTTCGCAAACAGCGCAAAATTTATGTGAATCTCCTGGCCCTCGTCCAGTTAGGATTTTGCACTTTGAACACTGTTAAAAATTTGAAACTTTTACTTTATCGTCAATCCATCGCTTTTATAGAAAATGATTACTTCATTGTATTATGGTGAATTCTCATTAGTCAAAATAGAGATATTCCATAAAAGCGGTGGAGTGACGATGCAGCAAAAACTTTAAACTTTTAACAGTGAAAAGATCGTGTGTCTATGTAAGTGTAACATAAAAGCATGCAAAATGAACACTTCTAATTGGTCGATTGCTTCAAAATGAATTTGAAATTTAATTTTTTTTTAAAGTTGTAATTATCAGATTTTTTTGAAATTCGAATGGGACCAAATGGGTCTCATACGCTTTCAAACAAAAAAAGAATTATCAAAATCGGTTCATATTTGCAAAAGTTATGCGTGAACAACAAATACATACAGGTCGAAATCATAACCTCCTCTTTGAAGTCTGTTAAAAAAAAAAAATTCGGACCCGAAAGGGTTAATTAGGTGGATTTGTTGTCTAAAGGACTTCAATAATAATAGTATATTAAAGCAAATATAAAGCGATAATTATAAACAAAAATATATCCGTGAGAAATGCTGATATCATATCGACATTGCCAGTGATGTAAGCAAACCACTTCTCTTCTTCTGCAAATTTAATCACTTCTAATCACAGTTTAATTTTTTTTTTTATGCTGTCGAATAGGAAAAACAATGTGCTTTCAAATGAAATTTGTTTGGAATGTGTATATCAAGTCATTGATTTTTAAAATAATTTTCAAGTATATTTTTAAAAAGTTTGTCACATGCATCTTGATTATGGAGGATTAACACGTTTGAACATAAAATAATATGAGTAGTTCAGTGTTCGTTTCCGACGAACATTCAGTAACGAAATTAACACTCCATCAAATTATTCAACACATATATCTGACTTGTGTGCTCATCAGGCGAGAGCTTATGAGTTATTGATAACATACATGGACGAGATAGCTACAGAATTGCAACTAGGAGCTCAATAAAGAGTGTGCAACGGTGCAATATGATTCGAACCACAGATCACCTATGCTTTAAAGCGATTGGCGGTGTCGTGCCTTAACCAGACAACCATAGTAGGTTAACTTGATCAATAAATTCATAAATATAATAACGTAAATACAACACAAATTTAACTTAAGTATACTTGAATTATATGCTTTAACATTAAAGTAATCAGAATCATAATGGTTGCTGTAAGTCACTAAAATCTTTGGCAATTTCTTCGGCTATTAAACTCTGGCATGCGATAATATTCCAGTTAAGAAATTTCCAAATCCTAATCAAATAAATATTTTTTTTTTTTTAAATAAAAATTGAGTTTTGGTGTTGTTAACCCTTTCAGAGGTAAAGCACTTAAATTTCCAAAATGTTGAAATGAATGAATGACAACGGAACCGGAAATTAGAAACAAATTTATTTAAAAATAAGAAAAAGCTATATGTTGCACACATAATAAAAAGGAAAATTAATTAAAAAAATCGTGGCTCCATTGTGGCATTTGGAACTTAAAATTAAATGATTTCATAACTAAGCCACTCCTATTGAAAATGTTAATGGGCAATCTAAAAAGATCTTAAATGTATAAAATCTATTGGAGTTTTCATTAAAGAAATGTTTTTTCTACTTTCTGACACCGGAAAGTATATTATAGACCGAGAGTGTATAGCGCAGATAATCACCTACAGGAGTTCATGGCTGAGATTAGAATTCGTTCAAACTTGAAATGCAAGAAATCTGCTAAGATCCTAAGGCATATCTTGCTGGAAAACCCGAATTTAGCAGTTGATTGGTTGGTTTACAATTGTATTTTCCTGCTCCCAGTCCTCCATATATTCATATCGTTGATTGCAGAAAAACACAATGGTAAACCTACGAGTCAATCGCTAAAATCAAGTTCTTAGATGTTTTCCATCAAGATATCACTTTGCAGACCGATTGCGTTTTAATATGTGAACCGAGTTTTAACTAATTCTGGAATTTCAGCTATATAAACCCGATGAGATGATTGCCTGTACTGCCGGTTCCTGATCTATTATGCAATCCCGGAAATCCTGTTTGGATCGGGAAGTACATTATAATGGGTGATCTACAAGTCACAAGAAAAATAAAAATGCAATAATTCGTAAAGTATAGACAGTAACACGATGCTGTTCTCGCTGAAATATACAATAAGACATGAGATTTTTTGCACATTGGCACGGTGTCAACAAAATGGCAATTTTATCCCCAGATGGTAACCCGTTTACTGTTGTTTAGTTACTAATAAACTGTTTATTTTAAAATGATATAAAGTGTTTTGTTCTATCATTATTAACTATTTTTTATTGTTTATTATTATTTCCTTTTTAAAATAATAGAAAGTAATTAAAAAATATATATGTATGGTAACCGGTATTTGAAAACGAAGATTTTGCCAAATTGGCGTCAGAAAAATGTCGCACCAATGTGATGTGTACATAACACCTGTGCCAAAAATATTTTGAAAACAAAGTTTTCGACAAATTAGCCTCAGAAAAAATATCGTGCCAATGTGGTGCATATATGACATTTGTGCCACACGTCTTTCACACATTTCATTAAAAATTTTCGATTCGCACGAATGACAAAAAATGCAAAATGAGACAAAATGCCGTTTTAGCATCTTACCGAATTTTTCCAGGTGTCACAAAAACATCATTTTTAAATTTTTATAAACATGATTTTTTATGTTATAAACGTTATATTTGTATTCTGGCAAAAAAGAAAAAGAAAATTAATAAGCAATTTATTAATAAATTAACAACAATATCCTGGCTACCATGTCAGCTAAAATAACGCCATTTCGCGCTAAATAGTTATCCTGGTCGTATATGACATTTGTGTTCATAAATCTTCATTTTATAACCGTAAGTTCCCTTAAATTGTTTTTATTCAATTGTATTTAAAAAAATTAATAGTTTTTTTCTGTTCATATTTTTAAAAATTAATATAGTCGTTTCAATTATTTAGTCAACAATAGCACAATATATAGTTGCACATCTGATAAATTTTTACAAATAGCAATCTATGCAGCTGAAAACAAAGAAAAAGAATCTCAATTTAATAATAAAAAAATAGATGTATCTTTATATTATGAATACGCTGCAAACCTATACAATGATATAAATAATGACTTAAAATACATCCGGAAGTTCTTGTAATTAGTGCTGACATATTTGAAAAAATGTGTTAAAAAAATGGCGTCATTTATATATTATTTAATTTCAGGTAACTGCCTCGTTATTTCGGAGCCAAATATATAGGCAAAAAAGTGATAAATCGCCAATTATTGATTTAATGTATCGACTTTGACAAAGAAAATTTCTTTTAAGCTGTACAAAGATTGATCCCACATTTAAATTAAACATGTTTATCTTAAATTATTTCTAATTGATTTTTTTCTTATTTGTATTTGAAATAAAATCAATGATAGTTTTAGTTTTATTTTTTTTTGGGGGGGGGATGTTTGTATTTTTTCATTTTGAATTAACATATATGTTCAATTCCTTAACAAATATAGCTTAATATGTTGTCGCCAAATGAAAAACAATTGCCTGATGGTAACCATTTCGTACAAAATAATAGAGTTTTCCATCATAACTTTATAACTGATCTACGTGGAATGATGTACTAGATACAAAAACCTTCCCTGAAATAATATCTATCTAACAGTATAAGTTTCATTAAAATCTCTTTACTAGAACCGGAGGAGAATGTGGAAAACCAATAATGCACATTTGTATTATACACTATATTGCCATTGATTATGGGACACTTGCGATTTTAGACATTTTACTAAATATCTAGAAAAATACATGAGGAATCGTCTCGAAACTCTTAGTGTATAAATATAATAGCATAAGTCATACATCTCCGTGAAGATTTTTTCCCGAAACTCCAAAGGGGACCGTCAACAAATTAAAAAAGAATGAATATATTTTGAATAACCCTGTCAAAACTAATGTAGCAAAAGCGCTCAAACTCTAGATTGTGATTGAATGCCTTATTGTAATAAGCCTTGTTCATTTTTATGCAAATAGAATGCATACTCGCAGAGTAATTAAGGTTTTTATAAAAATGATCCCAAATTTTTCCAAGTTTTTTTCTTATAATTTTCAGAGTTCTTAATATAAAATATTATTTTTTTCACAAAATATGACAAACAACATTGCACACAGTACCCTGTAATCAGAATTAAAAAATAATGAAAATTGTATAAAAAATGAGTTGGTTTACTAAATAATTTTTTACTGCGCATGCGTCAACGATATCAAAATTTCATTTGCATATTATGTTAGCTAAATGTATAGAGCAACTTTTGTGAAAGTCACAAAATCATAACTTGAAAATTCTGACAATAATCGTCAATTGAATAAGTCGAAAATCCGTTATTCTCAAAATGAAGCAAAAACAAGAGGGATTGTATCCATATATTCATTGATTAGTGTCAATATAGAATACACAATATGGGATGTACTACTGCATTTGGATAAAATCCCTCATTTTTTTGCTTCATTTTGGAAACAACGGATTTTGTCCTTTTTCTATAGACGATTACTTTCAGAATTTTCAAGCTATGATTTTGAGACTTTTACAAAAGTTGCTCTATACATTTAGCTAACATAATATGCAAATGAAATTTTGATATATTTGACGCATGCGCAGTAAAAAATTATATAGTAAACCTACTAATTTTTCATACAATTTTTATTATTTTTTAATTCTGATTACAGGGTACTGTGTGCAATGTTGTTTGTCATATTTTCTGAAAAAAATATTCTTTTATATTAAGAACTCTGAAAATTATAATGGAAAAACTTGGAAAAATTTGGGACCATTTTTATAAAAACCTTAATTACTCTGCGCGTGCGCATGCTATTTGCATAAAAATGAACACAGTGTATTACAATAAGGCATTCAATCATAATCTAGAGTTTGAGCGCTTTTGCTACATTAGTTTTGACAGGGTTATTCAAAAGATATTCATTCTTTTTTAATTTGTTGACGGTCCCCTATGGCGTTTCGGTAAAAAATTTTCACGGAGATGTATGACGTATACTATTATATTTATACACTAAGAGTTTCGAGATGATTCCTCATGTATTTTTCTAGATATTTAGTAAAATGTCTAAAATCGCAAGTGTCCCATAATCAATGGCAATATAGTGTATATAAAAAAGTAGAATACACATTTTTTATATAGATATAGAAAAAAATCATGTTTTATACATAAAATTTGATATATGCTAATAAATTTTAGAGATATATCAAATATTTTGCTTCATAAAAAAGGCAAATGTATGCTAATACACTGTTGACAAAAAAAAAGTGAAATATATTGGATCGATTTTTTTGTACAATGTTTGCCATAAACGCAATCTTTTACTAAAATTTTACTAAATATTGCCTAAATTTGAAAAGTTTATTAAAATTGCATTAAAAATTTATATGAATAAATAGTTTTACACATGTGTTTCATAAAAATTCCATATTTTTTGAAAAAAAAGTACCCCGAAAATAGGCACGTATCTTAAATAACGTGAAAAATGTTACTGCATCTACTTTTTTTAAATAAGGGGGAAATGTCCAATTCAAGAGAGTTTTTAGGTGCCCAACATCCAAATTAGAGAGGTGTTCAACATATAAATGTTTGTCAGTGTTGGGTATTATGAATACACTCCGTATCAAGAAAATGATTTAACTTAGGGAGATGTTGAATTTGGAAGATTTTACTGTATGAATTTTGGAACAGTTAATGAAATAGAAGTTTTAATTTTTAAATCCTCTACGAATGCTACATTGATTTCTTATCCCATGTGACTGTGAAAAGTCAGCAGTTTAAGATGACTTATTTTCATAAGGAAACATTTCCGTTTAATTTATATGCTTCTTGTGCGATTTTGTTTTATAACATTATTTTACATATCTTATAGAGCAGAAGGAGACACATAGGGAACCTTTTTTAAGCATTTTCATACATTTACTTTTTTATACTTTTTTGTAGTCTGTAGACTCGGTAATCTATAAAACATCAAACCAAGCTGAAAAGATAAATATTTAATTTTTAATTATTTAAAATTAAGTTTTAACTAATTTTTAATTAATATTGTCCTAACGTGGCTCTGTGCAGGGTACATGACACAGCGTTGAATTGATATGGGTGCATATTGAGACACCACACTATTTTTATTTTTAATAGAGAGTTTAATGCCTATATTTATGCACAGTAATTTTTAATAATGTAAAAAAAGTTACAGCAGCTTTCTCATTAGTATCGAACATCAAAATTACTTAAATTAACACAGGATTTCATGGATGTTGATGCCTTGGTGATGTTCTAATGAGCTGAGGAAGTTTTGATAGCGCTTACAAATTCATTATTTAGAAATAGTTCCAGAATTTATCATTTTTCTCTTTTAAACGAAATAATTTTTCACTTTCAGCTAATTTAACACAGACCATGTAATACAGAAACTTATAACATACAGTGACTTTTCTGACACACTTGACAAGAACAAAATAATTTTACTCTAATTCATAGTGACAGGTTCAAATAGTTTCAACTCTTCCAAAAAAAAAAAAAAAAAAATCAACACTCAAATTTAGGATTAGAATTAACCAGAAAAAACTGGATTCAGAATCATTAAAAAAGTAGAATTTTACTTTAGTTATTTTAACTCTTTTAGTAAATGGTTTCCCTTTAGCTTATTTTTTCCTCGGTTGTGTTTCCCTAAATTTTCTTTCTGTTTTGATTTCTCTGGGACATAAGTTAGAATATGAGACGATCCAGGTTTTCGACACATTTTTTTAACAGAAGGCTATTGAATAGGGTCTTATTTTTTTGCAGTGACAAATAAAGAAACATTTGCATCAGGTTTTTATGCAGTAACAAAACTATTGCTAATTACAGTTTGAATACAGATGGAGGGTTTAGAAAAGTGCTAAAAATAAGCAGTATCTTTATAATTATCGAAACCCGAATTTTGTATACATTCATCGTGTAGACTTTCAGTACTTAAAGTTTCTGTAACGTAAGAAGCTGTAAAATCATCTGCATTCAAAACACTGTCTAAATGGCCAATTTCCTGTAAATTTAAATCCAATTGTAAAGTAACGAGTATTTGATGATGAAATAATATACAATTGTTACATGATCTTGAATTGAATATCATATATAGAAATCCTTTTCTTCAAATTTTAAGGCATCCAGTCATTGAAAGCTGTTTTGAAGTGCTATTCTAAAGAGTCAAAGACAACTACATCAAGAGGCTGAAGCCGATGGGAATAGAGGATTACTTAAACAGGATTTTCTTTTGAGCTTTTTATATGATTTTGGAAATTTTTTATTGTGTCCGTGAAGATTTTATCACTTATCCATCCACTTTAGGATGATAAACCTGTGATAAATAGCAAAAAGAAAAGGAAAGTTTAAATAGTTTCGATGCTGTGGCAAATCGTGAATGTCCCAATGTACCCCACTTGCTTTTATTCCATGTGTTCCTAAGAGCCAATTTTTAAAAAATATATGTGAGGGCTGATTATTTGCCTTGCTAAAATATATTTTTGAATTGTGTTAATAGCCTTATTATACGCATATTTATAATCTTAAAAGTTTCTTACAATAACTTTCAACTAATTAAAAATAATCTCATCATAACATTATTGTTAAAAATGTCTTTTGAACATCCAAAACATAATCTCCTGACCTATAATGCTACTAGTTTGTCTGTAAGACTTGGAAACATATGTGGTAACTGGCAATATTATTTCAATGTTCAAACTTTTTTTTAACTTTTTGAGACATTTTCTTTATGGATATTGTGAGATAAGGGCTTTGTTCCAATAAGCGCCCTCAGTATTTTTATAAATTTTCATTGGAACTACTTGATCTGAATTTTCCATTGTTTTCAATCCGTAAAAGATATTGCAGTTATTTCTTACTCCTAGGATATGTAACATTATTTGTGTTTATATATGCAGAAGGAATTTTTTAAGCATTTTTTCATGGATTTTTTTTTTTACTAAGTACATATATGAAAGATGATCTCAGAGTTACTGCTTTGTGTTTTAAAGTTTTAAAACACACACATTCTGTATATATTTTCGAAGTGACCAGTTTTTAATCTTATATTCTAGAACAGTCGCTAATCGTTGAAAATGTACGTTTTTTTTCGTTCCTTTCTTTTGTGTGTTTGCGTTAGTTGATGTCTTTTTATAATTTTTTTTTTGCAATCAAGGTACATTTAATTTTTCATTAAATCATTTTGGAACATTTATTTTAGTTGGATTATGCTCCAGGTATCTTTATGTAATGCAGGCACATGATTTTCAAACAGATCATTTCGACAGCTATAGTATTTTTTATCTTCTTTTTATTTGTATTTCACTTGAATTACTATTTTAGATTATTAGGTACATTTATCCATGTGCGCATGCGAATCTGATATTTCCACTGCATGGCGAACATTTTTTTCTAATTATGCTTAGAATTGTAACCAAACATACAGTAAACTCCGCCATTGGTGAATCGATCAAAAGTGAAAAAATTTTCTATCACACACAATATTCTAACCTAGACAGAGTTTACTGTATTGAAAATATTTTTGCCTTTGATGGATTTCCGTCAGGCACAAAGTCTGTATTAGATAGAGTTTACTTTTTTTTTTTTTTTTTTTTTTTTTTTTTTTCTTTTAGATGAAACGCAAATTGGCTGCAACGAGAGTTATTGTATTGTTAGTTAAAATATAACATATACATCTGCTTTGTATGTGTAAGCGTATGAAATTATTTGTTTGTTAAAAGTTTTGCATCTGCTGTATAATTTTTAAAGTTGGTTTTATTAGTATTGCATATTTTTTAAATTATTTTCCATCTAATGCACTGTTAAAAAATTGACCCTTTTACTGCATCGTCACTCCACCACTTTTATAGAAAACGATTACTTCACCCTATTATGGAGCATTCTCGTGGGTCAAAAGAGAGATATTCTATAAAAGCGGGGGAGTGACCCTGCAGCAAAAGGGTCAAATTTTTTACAGTGTGGAAAAAATTCTACATTTCTATCACATCATGACAGATAGCTTCACAATGAGCCAGTAGTAAACTTTAAATAATTTTTGTCAGATGTATTTTCTAATTGTTTTTCGGATTTTGGTAGCATTTCAACCACGAAACTGCGTTTATTACTTATTAAAAATGGGAAAACATAAAAAATAGTAATTGCTTAATAATAAATTTTTATCTCAAAGTTTGTTTAAAGGAAATAATCACACCATATTAAAACTTCGCTTGCGAAGTTAATTTAAAGATCTTAAAGACAGTTGACACTTTGAGAATTAATGAAGTCCTTATTTATATATTTACTCTTTGAAAAAATCAATCTGTCCCTGACACTAAGTTGCCATCACCTTTAAAAGTTGTAGACAGACTTGAGTGCTTATCAAGAAATTTTATCGCAGGCAAAGTGATCGCCCGGAAACATCCTAAAAATTATATCGAAAAAAAGAAAAAAAAAACGATCATCAGTAAATTAAAAATGGTTTAAAATCCAACTCACGCACATATTGTCTGTGCGTACAGGAAAATGTCTTCTATCCGATCTAATTTATTTAACGGTGGTTTTGGCGGAATTTGGCGATGTAGTTACGTTGAAAAATATTTCTGCCAAGACCTTGAAGAAACTTTTTCTTTCAAACACTGAGTCTTCTTAGAAAGTATCATTAATTTGTTTCTATTTCATATTTCCTTATGTGCTTTGAGTTGTTAACATAATGGATCAATTTACTAAACGTTATATTAAGGAAGGATAGTTAAAATGGATTTATTCATTGTCTCACAATTCTTGTTCTGCATTTCACATACCTAAAAGACAATTATGCTGTTTTTAAAGGTATTTAAGATTTTCAAATATAGACATTACGGTTAAACGTATGAATGTATTGGGTACGGGTTCTTTAAGAGAAAAGCATAAGCTAGAAAATTTTCTTATCATCGGGCTGATAGCAGGAAATACTCTACAGAGGACTAGATTTGTGATAAATAGGGTCTTTATCATAAAAAAACAAAAACATTTTAAACCTTAATCCTGCTTTTTATAACAATGTTTAATTAGTTTAAGAAGTCTTCAAAACAATACTGCTCTTTTTTTAAAACGATAAAAAATATTAAAATTTAGTTAAAACTTAAAAATCTAGATGGTGGTTATGACCTTCCCAAATCCTTCGTAAACCTTGCCGGCTAGTCGGGTTCCTGTAACAAAGAAGAAATAAATTTATTTTTTTGTTCTTGTTTTTTTATTTTATATTTATGACTTTTAAAAGTTATTTGAGTATTTTACTGTTTTTATTTCACCATTAAATAGTTTCGTAATTTACTTCCTCTTTATTACTTGTTTAGTTTGCTCTTAAATAATAATAAAGAAAGTTTGTCTATAGTCTTTTGGGACGCACTGCAACACATCTCAAATTAATGTCTACTGTTTACGTTTGTGTTTTTTCGCTTTTGGAAGCAGTTTTTTTAATGAGGACGGTTTTAACTGTTGTTACAGGTTCCACATGCGAAAGTGTTCTCATTAAAAAAGAGTGCTATCAAAATCGGAAAGGTAATCAAAAACTCGGTTAAAGATTAACCTCGGCAATTCAATGCATTATATGCATAGGATGTAACATTTTGGGTACATTTGAACCCATATTTTGAAAAAAAAAATAGTACGCTGCTATTCGTTTATCTGTTAAAAATGAATAGCAAAATGCCCAGACATTTCGATCTTTTTATAGAAAACGATTTCATAATCGTAATTAAACTTTATTCTGACCATATTATCGTCAGTAATATGTTCAGATCCGATTCATAATACAGGATTTTCAAAATAACGTGTCAGAAATGTAAGGGAAGTAGAAGAGACCCAATTAGGCTGATTTTGTATAGGAATGTTGGTGCAAAAATGCAGCGTTGAGGCAGCAATAAGAGCTGTTGATTTCGGCAAACGAAAGCATTTCGCTGCCTTGAATCATCATTCCTCGCACGGATTTTGAGCAACATGCATCGTTAGACCAATGCGGAGTTTGCCAACATGCATTTTATGTAAGGGACTGGGAACGGAAATGGTTCACATCCCATGCACGTCCAGCAGCTTACGAGCTTGTTAAAAGACTATCCTCGACTGTGCATAGTACTGCTTCTTCCACTGCCAAAATTCTGCGATACCTTTCAGTGTCCGTATCATTACTGGAAGCATAGAACAATCCACTCGCGCAAAACTTTCAATGAAGACGCTTTAATGTTCCGCAATCCGGCGAGTTCCTACAGAGGAATCATTCTATGTACAACATACTTTGAGCAGCCGCTCAATTTCCTTCCGCAGTTGTATAAATGAAATGCATGTCGGCAAACTCCGGATTGCTTGAAATCCATGCGGGTAATAATGATTCAAACCGCGCTTTCAGCCACTGAACTCAACATCTCGCTCTACTGTTTCAACGTTGATTTTCTGCACCTACGTTCCTATACGAAATCTTATTTAGATTCCCTCAACCTGTCTTTACATTTCTGATATATAACTTTGAAACAAAATACTTAATTTTAAAAATGTTTTCAATGACTCAGCAGTATGCTCCAGATTTTTTATATTGTAGCTTGTGAGTGTTTTCGCGTAACTCTAACAGCCCGCTGTATATATATCTATTTTTAATGTTCACAGCTGTACTCTCAATTTTACATTCACTTTCATTATAGATACTAGTGAATTTTAGTTTCGTTTAGCCTGTTTTGCTATCACATGAGACTTCTAAATGGATAACTATTAATTACTGAAGGCTGAGATCTTTATTAATCCTCTCAATAAAATAAATTATACCCTCATATTTTGACAGTTATATTTCAAAAAGTTTGGTAAGTGAAGTAATCAACTCATCTTTTGATAGCAAAACATCAGTTGATCTGGGTTCAAGAATCTAAAGTTTTGTGAAATTCTGTGCATTAGTCTTTAAGATAGAGCTATTGCGATAATCACGAATGATGCACCATGGCAGCGCCACCTGTTGATCGATTTGCACCAAAACGTAATCAGCTCCATGTAATATCAAGTACTAATTAAATATAAAGTTTTATGAAAATCCATGTTCTAGTTCTTGAGATATAGTTATTGTGGAAATTGTTAATAATGGAGCATAGCACTGCCACCTTTTGTGCGATATTCACAAAAAACTAATCAGATCTAGTTCATATTAAGGTCTAAGAGAATTTAAAGTTTTGTGAAATTCCGTACATTGGTTCTTGAGATAGAGCGCCCACAAAATGTTTGTCACAAACAGAGAGACAGACGTTTTGTAAAAACATATTATTCGGGTTCTCCCAACCCTTAAACGTGTACATCCGTCAAAAACCTGATTTTGAAAATTTTCATGAATTTAGTACTTTTATCTTTAAAGGTAGAAGAAAGTAAAAAGTGAAACAAATAATTATGACACTCAATATCATTTTAGTTTAAGTAGTGGTGATATTTAAATAACTTAATAACAAGTTCTCTCCCTAGTGAGATTTTTCAAGTGTAAACAAGTTCAAGGAAAATAATGTGTCACACATACATTAAAAATTATTCCCACCGTATAAAATTATGTTACAAAAACTTGTATCTTTAGGTGCAGTAAAAAAGAAAAATATGTGCAGTTAATGTGCCAAAAGGACATAATTTATTTGACAAATATTCGACAATTAGAAAGCATTCATCAAAACAACTATCAGAAAATGCTTCAAAATAAAAGTTATAATTGAAAAAAAAACTATTATTTTTAAGCGATGTAAGAGTCTAGGCTATCACCAAGTTCTGTATAGGCTCCCATAGTTTCGACAATTGGTCTTTCATTCTGTGCATATATCGCGATTCTATTTTTAAAAAAAAGTCCTTCCGGCAATGCCGGGAGGAAGAGGTAGCTTTCATTCATTAGGTAAATTCAGTTATATAAATACGAAGCTCAAAATAGTGGAACACGATTATGTAAGACAGAATACTAGTTTTTGTCAATACTGAATATTAATAGGAATTTTTAGAAATTAGCCATCTTTTATTCAACCTGGTTTTATTTTAAGCGATTTATAGGGTCGCCAAATTCCACGATGTACATTTTAAAGCAGCATGATGGATAAAAAAACCCAATGAGCTTGATCGAAATCTTAATTCATGTGAACATGCATACTCACATCGAAATCGATTAATATATACGAGTGCTGTCGCGGGCAAATTGACTTTTTTAAAAAATGTCACCCACATTAGAAATTCAAACTGCTATATCCCAGGCGTTTTTCAAAGTAAAGACAAAGCAAAAAATATTCCGGAATTCATTATTAAGATAAATAGTTGAGAAAGAACCTTTTTTTAATTTCTAATTTTTTGTTTATACATCATTATACATTTAAAAGATTTTTGACAAATTTAAATGGCCACCATTTTGGAACAAGATGGCGGATAAAGTTGGCCCATGAACTCGGTCACGACATTGGTATGTACCATGAACACACGGAGTTATATAGAAATCAGTTTATAAATATGCGTATTAACGCGTGACAAATTTCAGACCGTTTCAAAATGTAAATCTCACTGGAAATTAAAAGTGATAAAACTCAGCAATTTTCAAGATATAGATGAAACAAAAACTTCTCTGGAATCTTAGTATCAAGGTCAAATAAAAGAAAAATCTTTTTCATTTTCTTACTTTTTTGCACCTAATTTTAAAATTTAAATAAAAAAAATAATATTCCGGAATTTTGAGACAAGACGGTGGTTGGACCTGGCCAACAAACTCGGTCCAGGCATCAGTATGTCCTATCTACGCACCAAGTTTCATCCAGATCGGTGTATAAATACGCGTGTTATCACCTGACGAAAACCAGATCATTTCAAAATGTGAGCAACACTAGAATCTAAAAGTACTACAACTCAGACATTTTTTAAGATACAGACGAAACAAAAAGTGCTTTGGAATCTTTGTATCAAGGTCAAATGCATAAAATGAAAAATTTTTATTAATTTCTCACTTTTTTGTACCTAAATTCAAATTTCAAATTAAAAAAAAAATTAAATGGCCGCCATTTTTAAACAAGATGGCGGATGGAGCTGGTTAACGAACTCGGTCCAGGCTTTATTAAGTACTATGCACCAACCAAATTACATCCAAATCGATTAATAAATACGATTTTATCACGTGACAAAAATCAAATCGTTTCAAAATGTTAGCCATAAGAAAAATTCAAAGTGCTATAACTCAATCATTTTTTATGTTATAGAGAAAGTAAAAAGTGTTCTGGATATGGTGTTTTAAGATCTGATACATAAAATAAAGATATTTTTCAACTTTTAATTTTTTCGCATTTAATTTTAAATTTTAAATTAAAAAAATTAAATGGCCGCTATTTTGAAACAAGATTTCGGATGATGCTAGCCAACGAACTCGGTTGAGATATTTGTATGCTGTGACGTCGTAACTAAATGTTCTCCGACTCTCTGTACAATTCCACAATTCACTGTAATGAAACCAACACACAGAATACACGATGAATGCACTACATACAACCGCACTGCGCTATTTACACTATATACAGTTAATGTACACTTATATCCATCAAGAAAATGCACTTGAAAATATACAGCCCCTTCCGGGCATGGAGGTTTAGAACACCCTTTTTCGATGTTCTTTAAAATCTGAACCATACGCGGCTCACACCCGAGCCCGCCGAAAAAAACGTTCTTTCCTTGCTGCACACCAGGCAACAACTGAACCCCTTCGTTTCCGTTCCATTTCAAACAGAAAAGTTACTTTCAAAAAGTCTCTTTCAAAATGAAAAATCACAGAGTGGACAGTTTTCACAAACCTCATGGCACTAGGCATGGAACATCATCATAGACTTACTGGCGTCGACATCACGGAGCCGGCCGATATCACAGCTCCTTCCCCCTAAAGAAATTTTCATAGGGTGCATACAACTATGAAAATTGAAAATTGGGAAGACGACATTGAGCCCTTTGTCACTCCCGACACGCCAAACCTGAGAGGTCACAATATCAAAACACTATTAACAAATGCATATTAATAATAATAATAATAATAATAAAACCTTATGATTAAATTTCACTAAACACATTGAGCTACTCATCTGAGATATCCATCTGGGCCGAAAGAATGGCACAGTACTATTCTCGAATATGCAACATAAAGTTCTATACTAAATAATACACAAAATTAATACAATTAAATAAAATTCAATATATGTAAAATAAATATAAATGAGTGAATTCAATGATTGGATTTTAATATTTACATACACTATTACTCAGTTCTACTCAGTCCATCGGCATTCCCGTGAAGCCTTCCCGGTTTGTGCTTAATATCAAAATTGTATGCCTGTAAATATAATGCCCACTTAGTCAATCTAGCATTTTTCCCCATCATTGTTTTAAGATAGGTCAAAGGATTGTGGTCTGTTTGTATAACAAACCGCTGCCCATCAAGATAATGATTCAGCTTTTTAAGACCATATACAATCGCTGCTAATTCGCGTTCAATGGTGCTGTAGTTTTGCTCTGCTTTAGAAAATTTCTTACTTAAATATAAAATGGGATTCTCTTCCCCATCTCGAATCTGTGACAGAACCAGGGCTGCGGAGTCGGAGTCGGAGTCGGGCCCATTTTTGAGAAAAAGGAGTCGGAGTCGTAAAAAACAACCCGACTCCGACTCCGGCTTTTTTCTTAGACAGTTTGAAGTGAAATTAAACCAATAAAATGTAATTTTAAATCCATAAAAACAATTCTTATTGTTATTTTTGCATTATATCGGACTACCCAAGTTAAAGAATCCCAATAAACTGCCCAGCGTACACAGGAGATTAAAACTGTTTTTAATTAAAAGCTCTAGTAGATCCCAGTTTATTTGTGAACTAATAAAATTTTCATCTTCAATTTTATTTTCTTCTATCTTTATAAGAATAAAGTATTGCATTCTTGACAAATTTCGATTTCCGGCATTCGTTGGATTTATACGTTTTAGAAGATCTTGAACTGAACATGATTTGACAGTTTTTCGAAAATGTCAGTCTGCATGCGACAAAAATTTTGTAGCGCTCTATCTCAAGAACTAACTCATGGAATTTCACAAAACTTTAGTTTTTGTTAGATCTTCACAGAAACTGGATCTGATTAATATTTGGTGTATATCACTCGACAGGTGAATTTGCTATGCTGCATTATTCACAATTTCCACAGTAGATATATCTTTAAAATTAATGCATGGATTTTTATAAAACATTAGATTCAGTTAGTCCTTGATATAATTAGGTGCTGCAGATTTTTTGGTGCAAATCGCTCAATAGGTGGCGCTGCTATACTGCATTGTTCATGATATTGCAACAGCGCTATCTCAAAAACAAATGCTCGAATTTTCACCAAACCTTATATTTAATTAGTTTGTAATCTAGATTAGTATAGTTTCGTGTTTGGTGTAAATCGCCCTACAGGTAGAGCTGATATGCTGATTTTTTTACGATTTTGAAATAGCTGTGGCTCAATCACTAATGCATGGATGCTCATTAAACTTTAGATTCAGTTAGTATCTGATAGAAATTGATCCTGATTCGTTTTTGATGTACATCACTCAACATGTAGCGCTGTTATGCAGAATTTTAAAATTTCAGCAATAGCCCTATCCCAGAAATTAATGTACTGATTTTCACCAAACTTCAAATTCAGTTAGAAGTTTATATAACTTGTTGACTAGATTTTGGTGTAAATCACATAAGAGGTGGCGCTGCTATGCTGCATTTTTCAGGAAGTATTAAGATGTGTGATATAGAAGAAAGTTCTAAGATTAACACATCTGACTATTTTTTTCCTTTTCCATTGAAATTTTTCTGCTCTGGAGAGCACTAGTTAAGATAAAAATTGTACAAATTTCCCCATTTCGAGACCACGGATCCGAAATAGTAAAATATCCGTTTTGTTATCTCTTTTAGATTTCGGTAATTTAATTTTTCAGATTTGTGGTACATAAAATTAAAGAATTTGTAAAACGAAAAATATTTTTTTTTCCAAAGCTCTAAGAACTGAATACCGAAATAATGACTTTTTGCCTTATTTTTCTTTCGTTCCCTCATAACTTTAACCAGTATCAACATTGGTATACTAGATAGCCAGGAAGCCAGGAGTCGGAGTCGGAGTCGTTAAAATTGCCGGAGTCGGAGTTGGAGTCGGAGTCGGAGTCGAAGTCGTTAAAAATTCCGGAGTCGGAGTCGGAGTTGGAGTCGGCCATTTTTCCCATCGACTCCGCAGCCCTGGACAGAACTGTACCAGCACCATATAAACTTGCGTCGGTCTGCACAATAAACTCTTGGCTATAATCAGGGGCATATAAAACAGGACTCTGGGTCAACCTCCTTTTTAATTCCTGAAAAGCCTTTTCACAATACACATTCCACTCTATCTTTTCTTTATTTACTTTCCCTTTCAAGATATTAGTTAGGGGAACCGCAATAATTGCATAATCTTTTATGTAACGAGAATAGTAGCCCGTCATTCCCAGAAATGACCTTACTTGTGTTTTAGTTGAGGGTGTTGGAAAATCTAAAATTGCTTTAATTTTTACGTCACTGGGGGACCTCTTTCCCGAACCTACCTCATGACCTAAAAACTTCACGCTGTCTTGTGCAAATCTGCATTTTGTGGGTTTCACTGTTAAACCGGTCTCTAATAAGCGCTTTAGGTCCTTGGCTATATCCTTCATGTGACTTTCCCAAGTAAGTGAAAACACCGCAATATCATCAATGTACGGCAAGGCAAACGATTCCAGACCTCCCAGAACCATAGAAATTAATTTACAGAAGTAGAAAGGAACGTTCACGAGACCAAACATCATGACCTTAGGCAAAAATACCCCAAAAGGTGTCACAAATGCAGCGTACCTTTGGGCCCTTTTAGTCAGTGGTATTTGGAAATAACCTTTGGTTAAATCCATCACCGTAATAAAAGTTGCAGAACTCACCTTTTCTACTACCTCTTCTATATTTGGGAGTGGGAAAAATTCCGTTCGAGTCTTGGAATTTAGTATCCTATAGTCCACACAAGGACGAGGATCTTTTCCCGGAACCTCTACCAAAATCATGGGGGACGTAAAATCGTACTGCCCGACCTCAACTACTCCTAAGTCTAATAATCTTATCTCCTCCCTTAAAATTTCTGTCTGCCTCGGCGACATTCTATAAGATTTGGCTCTCACCGGCGTTTCATCAACTAGTTCTATATCCATCTCTACTAAATGAGTAAGTCCTGGGTCTGAAGAAAACACATTCTTATTTCGATCTATGACTTCCTTAAAATTATTAATTTGAATTTCTGTCGCCCTTTTCTCTAGCCCACTGTTTTCCACGAGTTCCCCAAAATCAATTTGTGTGGGGTTTGGTATGGGGTACGGTATTTCGGCATCTTCTTCCATCTCTTCCGAATCGATATCAATTACTAGATTAACAAATTCCGGCCGCTTATAATAAGGTTTCAATAAATTAACTTGATAGATTGTCGTCTTATTTCGCTTCTCTGGTAAGTCAACGGTGTAATTTGTTTCTGAAATTACTCCCGTGATTGTACCTGGCCCGATCCAATTTACAGCCATCTTATGAGATTTAGAGGTTGCCAAAACTAACACCTGGTCTCCAACCTTGAACTTTCTTATCACTGCATTCCGGTCATACCATAATTTCCGCTTGTCCTGACATTCCTCAATGCGCTTGACTGCAAACTCCTGACATCTTTTCAACCTATTTGTCAGGTTCAAAATATAATCTACCACATTTTGGTCCGTACTCTCGTCACCCATCCGATTTTCATACACCAAAGTGTGTGGCATACGCAAATTCTTCCTGTGAACAAGCTTAGCGGGACTAAACCCCGTGCTATCATGCGTTACTGTTCTTAAAGCAAACAGTGCCATAGGCAAAACTTCTTCCCAATCAGAACCCGACTCAAGACATAAGGCTTTAATGACTTTCTTTATTGTAGAATGTAATCTTTCCACACAATTGGACTCCGGATGACAGACTGAGCTATGAGACACTTTTATACCAAATTTATGAAAGAATTCGGTCGTTAACTCGCTTGTAAAAGACCTTCCTAAGTCAGATTGTACCTCCCTCGGAAAGCCCGTTTTCGCGAAAATTTGCAACATAGCATCAATAACAGAAGTGGAAGTGATATCTACCAGCGGAATGGCATCCGGATACTTAGAAGCAAGGCAAATGGATGTAATTAAGTATTTGTTATTTTTATTACTAGTTTGTAAGGGACCCACCGCATCTAGATATATCTTAGAAAAACATTCGGAAATTATTGGTACCAGTTTTAAAGGGGCCTTACGCTTATCTTTATTACTACCCACCTTTTGGCATGGATCACACGTTTTTACGTAATTTTCAATATCTTGATAACAATTTGGCCAAAAGTAATACCTCAGGACTCTATCCTTTGTCTTTGTCGTACCTAAATGTCCTGATACCTGCTCATGACACAATGCTAAAACTTCTCTTCGATAAATTTCCGGTACGCATAATTGTATTTTCTCCTCACCTGTCCTTGATAGCGACACCCGTACAAGCTTATCTTCCCAAACACAAAATTCTTTATCATTAGAGTTTTTAGCTTTCTCCCACAACTGTTTAAGTGAAGGGCAATTTTTCTGCTCCTCTTTAAATTTCTCCGCTGATACATTAACCAAACCTGCCTCCGTCTCTAACTTTTCCGGTATAACCATCCCTTCCTCTTCTTCTTTAAACACCACCTCATCTTTATCTCCATCCTCCAAATCTAATCCATTCTCAATTTCAACCACGGATATTTCCCTTTCGAGTTCCCGCTTCTGACTGCGCGTCATTACAGGATTACCTTTTGATTCCTCAATAAGTTCAGCTGTCTTGTTTCCCAGCAAATAATAACCTTGCTCTAATTCTGTCGGTATCACAGCTGCCTTAGTAATCACCATTCCAAAATCCCCCTTAATTGTAACTCTCGCCAAGGGCAAACATTTACACGCATTATCCAAGAGTTGCTTTATCCACGTTACTTCCCCAATTAAATCATCATTATCTATCCAACTACGGTCACAAAGATCAATTCCAGCCCCTGTATCTCTTAAATAATTTCTTTCTATCCCATTAATTTCTGCTTTTTTCAAATAAGGTGTAAAACACTGTCCTAAACTTACACCAACGTCCACGTGACTGACTAAATCTCCAGAACTTTTGTGTTTTAAATCCGGACAATCTGGCCAAATGTGCCCTGCACGATTACATTGAAAACAGATAATTGGCTTTTTTCTATCAAATTTATCTTTATTTCCAAAATCCCTACGCACATTATCTCTTTTATCAACCCCACCTGATTTAACTACCTGATCCCCTTTACTTTTAGCATTATCTTTCCCATTCCTATCCCTAAAGTATGGTTTATTATTCCACGTTTTGTTATCAAACTTCCTAACATTCCCTCTTACACTTTCAAATTTATCACATTTTTCTGCTAAATATGACGCTGTCTTAATCTCATCCCACTCATCGAGGAATTTATCTTTAATCGCAAAAGGAACTCTACACTTAACCTCCTCTGTGAGCATTAGTTCTTTGAGTGATTCAAAATCATTTACTTCAACAGTTTCTAACCAGTATTCTAAATACCCTCTTAATTCATAAACAAGCTCAGTCCATAGTGCACATGCCTTCCTTTGATGAGTCTCAAATTTTGTTTTCAGGGCCCCTGCTCCTAATCTGAATCTCTTTAACAAAACATTCTTGATATGCTGGTAATCATCCCTTTTTTCTAAGGGTTCTTTTACAATCATTTCAGCTACCTCTACAGGTAACAAAGGTATAAGTTGGGAAAAGTAATTTAATTCTCCTAAATTCTCCTTTGACGCCTGGCTCTCAAAAATCAGAAAAAACAAGGTAATATCAATTGATTTTGGGTCAAATTTTGGAACTAAATCCTTTAAACTCACTCTTTTATCTTTATTTTTAGCTATCACAGAATCAGGGGAAACTAATGAGCTACTATCTGCACTGCATTGTAATCGCAACTTCTCTAATTCCAATTGTCTATCTTTCTCTCTTTCTAAACTTTCCTGTTCTTCGCGCTTTAATCTATCAAACCTTTTCTGTTCCGCTAATTTATTTAATTTTTCCTGTTCTGCTAATTTTTCCCTTTCTTCTAAAATTCCTTCTAACATATCTTTTGCAATTTGCTCATCATAATCAGAAGCTTTCAAAATTGCCTGAATTAAAAGCACTTTTTTAATGTCAGCAGATATTTCTGTATCAAATTCTACTGCGAGCAAAAGCAATACATCTTTATTTTGCCTATTCAAGAATGAAGCCATAATCAAACTCAAAAAAAAATCTCACTACAAAAAAGTAAATACAATTACAAAATATTTCTATAACTTTCCTGAGCACAATAGCATTAAAATACCAAAGAAAAACAAGATTTTTTTTTTCAACTGAGTAAAACTTTTCTCTACGCACAGTAAATAATTAAAACCATACCTAAAGTATTCATAAAAAAAATTGCACCTTAAAATAATAACCACTCAATACATTACTTTACTAAATCACTTTGCTTTAATGCACTCCGAAAAAGAAAATAATAATTTCAGTAAATTCAACTTTCTAATTTAATAAACTTTACGATGTAACTTAAACAATTAAGTTCATTACCGCACTACTTGTGCAATGAAAATTGCTTTACTCTTTATGCAAAAAATAAAAATATATTTAAAATACTTAATATATTCTATTTAAGCGTATGGTATTGAGACCTTCACAAAATTCAGCGCGCAAGAGAAACAATAGGGACTTACCGTTCATTCCTTTAATATTCCGAGCTGGAATTCACAATCTTCGAACGCTGATCTCAATGACCGACACAGCTTTTCAGTCCACATTCAAAATAATACGGGAGAGATGATGAATTTTCGGTCCACATTCAAAATAATACAGAAGAGATGATGCGTTTTCAGTCTACATTCGAAATAATACCAGAGAGATGATGAGTTCGCGGAACTTTTGATTTCAGTTCCTGTATCCCACAGCAAGCCACCAATAATTTTATATCACTTAGCTGTGACGTCGTAACTAAATGTACTCCGACTCTCTGTACAATTTCACAATTCACTTTAATAAAACCAACACACAGAATACACGATGAATGCACTACATACAACCGCACTGCGCTATTTACACTATATACAGTTAATGTACACTTATATCCATCAGGAAAATGCACTTGAAAATATACAGCCCCTTCCGGGCATGGAGGTTTCGAACACCCTTTTTCGATGTTCTTTAAAATCTGAACCATACGCGGCTCACACCCGAGCCCGCCGAAAAAAACGTTCTTTCTTTGCTGCAGACCAGGCAACAACTGAACCCCTTCGTTTCCGTTCCATTTCAAACAGAAAAGTTACTTTCAAAAAGTCTCTTTCAAAATGAAAAATCACGGAGTGGACGGTTTTCACAGACCTCATGGCACTAGGCATGGAACGTCATCACAGACTTACTGGCGTCGACATCACGGAGCCGGCCGATATCACAATGCACTATGTACATACCAAGTTTCATTCAAATCGGTTCATAAATTCGTTAGTTATATAGCATGACAAAAATCAGATCGTTTCAAAATGTCAGCCATAAGAAAAATTCAAAGTGCTATAACACAATCATTTTTTAAGATATAGGCAAAATAAAAAGTGTTCTGGAATTGGTGTTTTAAGATCTAACACATAAAATAAAAATATTTTTCAACTTTTAATTATTTCGCATTTAATTTTAAATTTTAAATAAAAAAAAATTTTAATGGCCGCCATTTTGAAACAAGATGGCGGATGATGCTGGCCAATGAACTCAGTCGAGATATTTGTATGTACTATGTACATACCAAGTTTCAAATCGGTTCATAAATACTTTAGTTATCGCATGACAAAAATCAGATATATACAGGGTGAGTCATAATTATCGAAACAATAGGCTATCTCCTTAAATATTGCCTCTAGACCCGTACTTCCAATTGCAAAAACTCATAAAAAAAGTTGAAATTTCTGATAAAATAAGTTGCAACTCCATGGGGGGTCTATTTGAAAATATACGAAAATAAATTTTTATACGGCCCCCGTAGAGCAAAATTCCCAATTAGGAAGTTATTCCTTATCCATTCCTAAATTGAACAAAAAAATTTTCATCTCCGTATCTGAAAATCTGACAGAGATATTAAAATCCAAAATTCTCAAAAATTCGTGACTTACACCACTTTACCATGCCTGTAAACGAAGCGTTTTTCATCCATTTTCAAAGCAAATAAGGGATCGTCCACAAATTGTTCGTTATTATATTTCGGTTTAAGACCGTGCCTCTTATTTGGACATAATAAAGCAGCGTATTGATTTAAATCGAAACTTGTTTTCAAAACATGTTCGATCGTTAGTACTGGAGGTGTGAATAGATCGAAATATGTAGGTCAAAGAATCGATCGAAAAAAGTTCAGCCCGGCATGAAATAATGTTAAAATCATAATCCGGACCAGCCTGGAAAAAAGCTTAATCATAGCCGGCCCAGCCGTGAATTTCTACATAGTCTTTTACTTCAGTGTAGTTAAAAATTGTTTCGCGTGGAGGAGTTCTGATAAAAAAATACTTAATATAGAATTTCGTTTTTTATATTTATACTTTTTATTATTAAAGAGGCGCCAAACGCTGTGATATATTTATTTTATCAATGAATCTCTGTTTATATGTAAATATTTCACTTATATTTTATTATCGCTAATCCATATCCCGTGCGTTGGAGACTTTCAAAAATGTTATGCGGTAAAACTTTTTAAGACAGAATCGCATAGGAAAGAAAAAATACGTAATAGACAAATGCCCTTCCTAGGAGAGTTAAATGGAGTTTATTTTTTTTCTCAGGTATTATTGTATTTATTTTGCATGGATCAACACATTTTCTGTTTAAGACAGAATTCCGTCATATGCAGATTTTTTTTTCTCTGGTTTTATTTTGTTTAATTTTTTAGCATTTAAATATACTATTCTTAAAAAAAAAAAAAATTTTAAGTTTTTTTTTTTTTTTTTTTTTTTTTTTTTTTTTGTAAAATAAAAGCGATTTTAAAAGATGTGGTTTTCGTAAAAATATTCATTAAATCAAATTTTACTTATTTTATGCACGTATTAGGTCTGTTCTTTTAATACGGATTGTTCGATACCGGGAATGAAAATTTCGTCCAATGCAGGCCTGGGGAAAAGGAAGCAGTTCTCTCCGGTATGAAAAATACACTATATGGCCATTGATTATTGGACACTTGCAATTTTAGACATTTTACTTAATATCTAGAAAAATACATGAGAAATCATCTCGAAAATCTTAGTGTATAAATATAATAGTATACGTCATACATCTCCGTGAAGATTTTTTACCGAAACTCCATAGGGGACCGTCAACAAATTAAAAAAGATTGAATATCTTTTGAATAACCCTGTCAAAACTAATGTAGCAAAAGCGCTCAAACTCTAGATTATGATTGAATGCCTTATTGTGATACACTGTGTTCATTTTTATGCAAATAGCATGCATACTCGCAGAGTAATTAAGGTTTTTATAAAAATGGTCCCAAATTTTTCCAAGTTTTTCCTTATAATTTTCAGAGTTCTTAATATAAAATATTTTTTTTTCAGAAAATATGACAAACAACATTGCACACAGTACCCTGTAATCAGAATTAAAAAATAATAAAAATTGTACGAAAAATGAGTAGGTTTACTAAATAATTTTTTACTGCGCATGCGTCAGAGATATCAAAATTTCATTTGCATTTTATGTTAGCTATATGTATAGAGCAACTTTTGTAAAAGTCTCAAAATCATAGCTTGAAAATTCTGAAAGTAATCGTCTATAGAAAAAGGACAAAATCCGTTGTTTCCAAAATGAAGCAAACAAATGAGGGATTTTATCCAAATGTAGTAGTACATCCCGTATTGTGTATTCTATATTGACACTAATCAATGAATATATGGATACAACCCCTCTTGTTTTTGCTTCATTTTGAGAATAACGGATTTTCAACTTATTCAATTGACGATTATTTTCAGAATTTTCAAGTTATGATTTCGTGACTTTCACAAAAGTTGCTCTATACATTTAGCTAACATAATATGCAAATGAAATTTTGATATCGTTGACGCATGCGCAGTAAAAAATTATTTAGTAAACCAACTCATTTTGTATACAATTTTCATTATTTTTTAATTCTGATTACAGGGTTCTGCGTGCAATGTTGTTTGTCATATTTTCTGAAAAAAATATTATTTTATATTATGAACTCTGAAAATTATAAGGAAAAAACTTGGAAAAATTTGGGACCATTTTTATAAAAACCTTAATTACTCTGCGAGTATGCATGCTATTTGCATAAAAATAAACAAGGCGTATTACAATAAGGCATTCAATCATAATCTAAAGTTTGAGCGCTTTTGCTACATTAGTTTTGACAGGGTTATTCAAAAGACATTCATTCTTTTTTAATTTGTTGACGGTCCCCTATGGAGTTTCGGGAAAAAATCCACACGGAGATGTATAACTTATACTATTATATTTATACACGAAGAATTTCGAGATGATTCTTCATGTATTTTTCTAGATATTTAACAAAATGTCTAAAATCGCAAGTGTCCAATAATCAATGGCCATATAGTGTACATTTGACCCGGATAGGCGAGTCTTCAGAAAAAAGTAACGTCTCGGTCCTGATCTGACCTGAGCCCAGAATACAGATTTTTTAACAGCCTCTCCAGGACGATAAAAAGCTTGAAGTTGTGAGAGCTAAATTTTTAAAAAGGTCTTAATCTGCATCTTAGAAAAGCATTCTTTTAAATAACTGATGGGCAGTAAAACAGTACATTTCGTTTTTCTGTATAATGACTTTTTTTCCCGACTATTTCTTGTCTTTAAATTATTAAAAGTGAAGAATTGTTTAAGAAAAAAAAAGTACAAACTTGAAGCATGTCATTTTTAATTATTTTACATTAGTTTTGTTTTAAAAAAAATTAAAAATTATATATTTTTGAAAATATAATTTTCTAAAAGTTATTATTTTTTAAATAAATATTTTTAATAGTTCTAAAATAAATATTGAAAAACAAAAACCCCGAAACAAAACTAAAATCAGATTTTCATTTTTAATTAAATAGAAAGAAATTGAAATCCGATAAATAATGTTTGGAGTTATAACGATTTTTAATTATCCCATTTAAACCAGTAGTAACCATATGAAATTTTTATAAATTTTATGATAAATTTTTGGATGTGATTTTCTTACCAAATTATATAGCTAACCATCACAAAAAAAACAAAAAAAAATCAAAATTCTAACTCAAAACAATGATTTTTTACGCGTTTCCTACAACTGTTAAAGTAACATTGTCTTTTGAATTGCGGGCATTTCAATTTGTGTCTAATCCCTTAAAACCTGATAAATTATTCAAACGGTTATAACTCCGCAAATTTTGAAGATATGAAGATGCAACTTTTTGTGTATTATTCAGGACTGGATAAGGGAAGTTTTCCTAATTGGAATTTTTATCCTACGGGGGCCGTATAAAATTTTTTTTATTTAAAATTTAAAATTAAATGCGAAAAAATTAAAAGTTGAAAAATATTTTTATTTTATGTGTTAGATCTTAAAACACCAATTCCAGAACACTTTTTATTTTGCCTATATCTTAAAAAATGATTGTGTTATAGCACTTTGAATTTTTCTTATGGCTGACATTTTGAAACGATCTGATTTCTGTCACGTGATAACACTCGTATTTATAAATAGATTTGGATGTAACTTGGTGTGTACATAGTACTTAATAAAGCCTGGACCGAGTTCATTAACCAGTTCCATCCGCCATCTTGTTTAAAAATGGCGGCCATTTAATTTTTTTTAAATTAAAATTTGAAATTTGGTACAAAAAAGTGAGAAATCGAAAAAGATTTTTCTTTTATGCATTTGACCTTGATACAAAGATTCCAAAGCATTTTTTGTTTCGTCTGTACCTTAAAAAAATGTCTGAGTTATAGTACTTTTAATTTATAGTGTTGCTCACATTTTGAAATGATCTGGTTTTCGTCACGTGATAACACGAGTATTTATACACCGATTTGGATGAAACTAGGTGCGTAGATAGGACATACTGATGCCTGGACCGAGTTCGTTGGCCAGTTCCAACCGCCGTCTTGTTTCAAAGTGGCGGAATATTACTTTTTTAATTTAAATTTTAAAATTAGTCGCAAAAAAGTAAGAAATTGAAAAAGATTTTTTCTTTTGTGTTTTGACCTTGATACAAAGATTCCAGAGCATTTTTTGTTTCATCTATATCTTGAAAAACGGCTGAGTTTTAGCACTTTCAATTTCCAGTGAGATTGACATTTTGAAACGGTCTGAAATTTGTCACGCGTTAATACGCATATTTATAAATTGATTTCGATATAACTCCGTGTTTCATGGTACATACCAATATCTTGACCGAGTTCATGGGCCAACTTTATCCGCCAACTTGTTTCAAAATGGCGGCCATTGAAATTTGTCAAAAATCTTTTAAATGTATAATGATGTATAAACAAAAAATTAGAAATTGAAAAAAGGTTCTTTCTAAACTATTTATCTTAAAAATCTCTCTTTTTTTTTTTTTTTTTTTTTTTTAAATCCATCATGCTGCTTTAAAATGGATATCGTGGAATTTGGCGACCCTATAAATCGCTTAAAATAAAATCAGGTTGAATAAAAGATGACTAATTTCTAAAAATTCCTATTAATATTCAGTATTGACAAAAACTGATATTCAATCTTATATAATCGTGTTCCACTATTTTGAGCTTCGTATATTTGATTTATATAATTTAATTTAAAATAAATAAATAAGTATATGAAAGCTACCTCTTCCTCCCGGCATTGCCGGAAGGACTTTTTGTAAATGAAAGCTACCTAAAATACTCTGCAAAACACTACCTTATCTATGTAATAAGTTTTCGGTAATACAAAGGAGAAATAATTGAGAGCATAGCATACATGACGGTGTTATGTTTATGACATGTTGTTGTGCAAATGAACATTTAAAGAAATATTATTTAACAACCGAGCCGAATTGGCTGAATCCTGCCATTCAGTATAAGCAATACTGTACTGTCCTAACATAAGGGGTTTAATTTTAAAGAAGTTCACTCTTTAAAATATATACATTCTAACATTTTTTTTTCGATATAAAACTAGATGGAAAACTGTATGTTTTTTGTTTCTTTCCAAAAAATAAGCAATCATATAATATTTAATACATTGACTTTTACATCTTTATATATGCTTTTAAAAGAATTAATGTGTTTGATAATTTTGTTCTGAAATTAAACATATTTAAACATTGAAATACATTGCAGCGTCTTTCAAAAAGTGTTAAATTTTTACATTACACGTAATGTAAAATTTTAATCTGAAGATATCTCTTTTTATTTTATTTAAATAATCTATTTTTTTAAATATTAAGTAAATCTAATTGTTATTAGTTTAGTTTTATTTTAAAAAGATCATTGAAAATGTAAAGCAGTAGATAAAACATTTTTTTTAAATAAAAAAGTAGGAAATTTTTTTAAATAGAATGTTTAAATAAATATTTTACTTAAAAAATAATATATTAATTTTCCACGAAAATTATATAGCAACCGATAAAACTTTTAAATAATTTTTTAATATAAATAATTTAAGTAATTTAATATAAATATTTTTTAATATAAGTACATTATTTTTTTAATGTAAGTAAATCTAATTGTTATTAATTAACTTTTATTTAAAAAAATATTAATCGAAAATATAAAGTAGCAGGTAAAACATTTTTAAATCACAAGTAGAAAAAAGTCCTGAAATAGAATATAAAAAAAATAATTTATTTAAAAAATATATAAATTAATTTATTACTAAAATCATATAGCAACCAATAAAACATTTTTAAATAAATAAATTGAAAAATAAACGATTGAAATAGATTATTTAACCTATGAAATGCAAAAATTCGAAAAATGACAGGAAGAGGCGGAATTCGAAAGTTGACTATCTGGTTTCTGTTTTAATGACTTAACCATCCAGCCATCTAGCAACAACCGGAGTTAAGAAAATATTAAAATAATTAGACAAATCCGTGATCCGTGTATTTAGCTCCCAAGTTCACTGAAACTGTGTGTTCAAAATAAATCCTACTCCATATGCCTCAGTCTCCTTCACATCGGGCGATGTGGTCGTCTCCCTGAACAAGCTTTATGCGACAATTTCTCTGAGAGTAGCAAAAGAGTAAATTAAAATTAAAACTTTGAAAAAAAAATGAAAGAAAAAGCAACATTTGCATTTAACAATTTGCTTTAATTAGGTACTTTTATTCGTTTTTTCTATAATTACAGACGAAATTTTAATTATGATCAGATATCACCATTTTAGTTGACTAAAGAAGAACTGCGCAAACATTAAACGGGAAATAAATTAAATGGCATATAAAAAATATAACAGTAAAAGTAATGATAAAATAGATGATCACATTACACTTTTAAAGGTAAAAACTAAGCAGTCATCGAGGATCACGAAGAATAATCTGCATGATTTCATTATAGTTATTTATAGTCTTACATCTTCAAAACGATAAACAATTAGACGCATAAAGACAGGTGTTATTAGGCTCCTATTCTAACTGAAGGATTATATAGTCTTAATGGAAGCGGAAGCTACTCAATGACTAGACATTTACTAAATTTGCTTCTTTATCATGCACTCGTCTCCCGACATTTATTAGGCACAGGTGTGTCACAAGTTGATACTAGGCAGGTGGCAAAATGTTCGTTTTATTTTATTATTTTTTTTACTACTTAAAGACAATTACACTACTAGGTTTGTCAAATTATACACATAAACTCCAACTGTTCTTCATATTTATGTAAAAATTGATGAGACTATGTTGTTATTTGTGTCATTGCTCGTATCTATATCGTGAGTACTTACTTTAGGGCTAAAATAGTCTACATTCCTAAATAAGAGGAGATTACAATAAAATCACAACTTAATTTTGAGTATTTCTAGTTTATTAACCGACTTCAAAGAGGAGGTTATGATTTCGACCTGCATGTATTTGTTGTTCAAGCATAACTTTTGCAAATATGAACCGATATTGATAATTCTTTTTTTGTTTGAAAGCGTATGAGGCCCATGTGGTCCCATTCGAATTTCATAAAAATCTGATAATTAGAACTTTTTTAAAAATAAAAATTTTAAATTTCAAATTCATTTTGAAGCAATCGACCAATTAGAAGTGTTCCTTTTGCATGCTTTTATGTTACACTTACATAGACACACGATCTTTTCATCGTTAAAAGTTTGAAGTTTTTGCTGCATCGTCACTCCACCGCTTTTATGGAATATCTCTATTTTGACCAATGAGAATTCACCATAATACAATGAAGTGATCATTTTCTATAAAAGCGATGGATAGACGATAAAGTAAAAGTTTCAAATTTTTAACAGTGTTCAAAGTGCAAAATCCTAACTGGACGAGGGCCAGGATTCACATAAATTTTGCGCTGTTTGCGAAACGAGATTTATTAACAAGAAAATTTATTTAAAACATTGAAAAATTTGCTAAAATTCAAACTTCTGATTCGTTAATCTGGTTTCCCTAACATGCAAATTCTACCTGGATTCCAGACAAGTTCTCTTATGCAAGAAACCGGAAATATAGCATCTAGGGGATATATGGTGGAAATCGGCTATCTCAGGGCGTGTTCAGAGCAACTTACAAAAGTAACCAATGTTACCGACCGATTGTAGGGCAGTACGAAAGCAAATTGTAGCATCAATGAAAACTATTCTGTTGAATTGCACACAGTGAAGGTCACACTTCGCTTTGATTTTCATTTCGTACTTGTCTACAATCGGTAAGCGGTCGGTAAGTAACCGGTAAGTTGTGCTGAACACGCCCTCTGTAACACTTAAAAAAAGCGCTAAAATGTTCTATTCTTTAAATGTGCAACAACGCTAATGAAATTTAACGATAGAAGCGACATCTGCAGGACATTTTCTAAAAATGCAAGAATTATTGCTAGTCTAGATAATGTATCACGAAAATGCCGTAGATGTCGCTGTGATCGACACTTTGGAATTCAGTAGTATCCTTGCACATTTGAAGGATACAAGTTTTTAGCCCTGCTTGCATTGTAAAAAATTGAACCGTTTTGCTGCATCGTCACTCCATCGCTTTTATAGGAAACGATTACTTCGCTCTATTATGGAGCATTCTCATTGGTCAAAACAAAGAAATTCTATAAAAGCGATGGAGTAACGATGCAGCAAAAGGGTCAAAATTTTTACAGCGTCGAAAGCAGATTTTCACTCCATGTATTCCAGACTCTCTCCTTCGAACAATGAAAAGTTCTCAAAAATGAAGGCTTATGATTGGTCAATCTTGTTTTGCTTAACAGCGAATAATCCTTATGGATCCTACACTGTTAAAAATCTGCTGCATTTTGCTGCAACGCACTCCCCTGCTTGTATAGAAAACGGTTACTTGGCCGTGA
The DNA here is from genome assembly GCA_964019185.1 of Maratus speculifer. Lineage (NCBI taxonomy): Eukaryota > Metazoa > Arthropoda > Arachnida > Araneae > Salticidae > Maratus > Maratus speculifer. The sequence goes on along the minus strand of OZ025293.1, from coordinate 118,712,690 downwards.
AATGGCGCTTTCTCATTGGTTGGAATAGAGATATTATATACAAGTGATGGAGGGCGTTGCAGCAAAATGCAGCAGATTTTTAACAGTGTACACTGTTAAAAATCTGCTGCATTTTGCTGCAACGCACTCCACCGCCTGTATATAATATCTCTATTCCAACCAATAAGAAAGCTCCATTTCACGGCCAAGTAACCGTTTTCTATACAAGCAGGGGAGTGCGTTGCAGCAAAATGCAGCAGATTTTTAACAGTGTAAGCATTGTTGCAGAGATGCTAGTGTTTTTTCAAAGTACGAAATCTTAGCTGGAACAATTCTCGTATCCACCAAAGTGAAAGATCCACATCGATCCAGACATGAGAATTCGATATCGAAAATCTGAAAATTCATCTCTAAAGAGCCTTACACATTAAAGCAAGAGTGTCTGTGTATCAGGGTGCTTGTTATGCCGGATTCACAAAGTGATTAAAGTACATTGCTATGTGCTAGATTTACATTTGGACAAATATAAATAACGAAAAATTTTAATAAGCTTACCATTAAAGTTAAGCTAGTTAACTTCTTTCACCCATAAAACAAACACGTTCAGGCGACTACCGCCAAGTTCTGGAATAAAAATTACTAAATTTTCTGTACTTTGGAAAACCACGTTTATCAAAGAACATTTTTAACTTCAAATATTACTACTTTCATATAGACGCATGTTGAATCATGGTGCGATTTTGATAATATCTTCCTTTTTAGTTTTAATGACTGAAAAGGGTATTTTAATACGTACGAACATTTAGAATTACTTTGCTATGCATTGAATCATAGAAGCAACTTGACGCTCTCTGATTGTGTACGCGTACTTTAAACTGTAAAAAATCTGACCCTCTTGCTGCATCGTCACTACCCCGCTTTTACAGAATATCTCACTTTTGATCCATGAGAATGCTCCATAATAGGCTGAAGTAATCGCTTTCTATATTAGTGGTGGAGAGACGATGCAGCAAAAGGGTCAAATTTTTAACAGAGTACCCTGTTTAAAATATCTTGAAAAATTACCTCTGTTTTTAAAGACTATCTATTTTCTGATCAATGAAAACGCTCCATAGACTTTTTAGATCGCTCTCATTAGTCAGAAAATAGATAGCTTTAAAAACAAAGGTAATTTTCCACAATAATTTTAACGTGTACTGATGGATTTTCAGCTTTTCAATGCCCATTTACGAAGTCTGTAGATTTCAATGTGGACCTTAAGGCACTACACTAGTTTCAGAAAAAGACCCAGATGTTAGTGTAAAGACTATGGGTGTGTTCTTTTCCAATATATCGCTCAAATTTTAATATATTTACATGATTTTTTTTTGCATAGGATAGCCGAGGATGATCTACAACCGGCCTAGTTTTTACTTCTTTGATTTTGCTTATGTATGTTTTATGTAATGATAGTTTCAATTTCAGAACCGTTTAAACTGGTTTTGGAATTTAAAATAATTTTTTTTTTAAATCTGAAACCAAAATAGAAAATCGGTTGTGGAATATCCTCAGCTATCCTATGCAAAAAAAATCACGTAAAAATTTTAAAATTTGAGAGAGATATTTGAAAAGAACGCCCCCATAGACTTCAGATTATCATCCGGGTCTTTTTCTGTGCCTAATGTGCGGCCTTAAAGTTTGCTGGATGAGATAAATTTCTAAAATGTTAAAGCTTAAATGGACAAGTTCTCGCATCCACTAAAGCGGAAATAGACATCGATACCAATCGACATCCTTAAGTTGTTGAAAAGATGAAAATCCTTCAGTATATATTTTGCTCCGGAGGAAAAAATTATCTCTACATATCAATGCAAAATAAAGGGCATAGATATGTGTAGCAAAATTATCTTTAGATTCAGATTTGGTTACCGGATTAGACACCAGAATGATTTCAGATTTTGTTCATGTAGGATTCCTCGATGTGAATATGACGACACATGGAGCACAGTATACGATTGATTGAAAAGATTCTGGACAAAAATGAGTCATCAAGGGGTCCTTGTGGCCGAGTTGTTAAGACACCACGCTGCTAATCTCTTGAGAGCGTAAGAGGTTGTCGGTTCGAATCCCACTGGCTCCGTTGCACACACTCTTTATGTGTAGCTCCCGGTTGTACTTTTCGTGTGTCGTAATATTTCCTTGTGCTATCTTGTCCTTGTATGTCCACGAATTTGCAAAATAATATGGATTATGTATTTATGTCTGTGTAGAAATAAAGGATCATTCGGCGTACAATCGAATTCTACCAGGAAATCATCATCAAATTTTATAATAGAAAATGCCTAGCATTGCTATACATTGTTAAAAATGTAACTTTTGCTGCATCGTCACTCCATCCCTTTTATGGAATATCTCATACATACACTGTAAAAAATTTTACCCTTTTGCTGCATCGTCACTCCCCCGCTTTTATAAAATATTTATCTTTTGACCAATGCTCCATGATAGGCTGAAATAATCGTTTTCCATAAAAGCGGTGGAGTGTGTTTCAAATTTTTAGTTGGGACAAAAGCGTCCGTGAAAAAAGTATTTGGGCATCGAATGCTGTCACTCTCTTATAGATGCAGCCAAGTACAGGTTATGATTTTCGGATTCCTCGTCGAATCATTTCCGATGCCTTTACTGCATTTATAGGAATTAGATTATTGTTGTTTATCTATTGAATCATTGAGCGATTTTTGTTAAAATCTTTCTTTTTGCTTTTTCTGACTGATTGGGGAGTACTTTTGACTACACTAGAAAAGCATTTTACTATTCATTGTTACATGAAGTCATTTTGCTGTTTACTCATATATGGAAGCGCTTATGTGTAATGACACTTTACTTGAGGCATTGTCACCTTTCGATAACCACTTCCGATGCCCGTACGATTAGATGTTGACTTTAAGATTTCATGAATGCGGTAGCTTTTCGTCGTGCCAGATCTGAAGAAGTTACCACATCCAGAAGACCCAAAGATTCACAACGATACTAACCGATATTGTAAGCGTCTTTTGAAAAGTTGACAATCAAACAGTGACAAGTAAAGCGAATACAACAGAACTCATCAAAGTGCGTTCATTAGTAATGCGTTGCAAAGAGCCATCATATGCCAGTACACGTAATTATGTATTACGGTATAAATAACTAAAAAGTAGGAAATAATTTTAACTTTTTCAAAAAAATGTATAACCGACTCCAAAAAAAAGCGTTAAAAAGAATTAAATAATTCTATAAAATTCTCTAATGGCAAATCGTTGTCCAATAACCACACATTGACTATCATGTACCGGTATAAAACAGTTAAATTTAATATATAGAATTTAATATCCAACAAACATAGGTTTTCTAGAGAATATTTTTTACAAGAGATTAATTTACATATTTTTGATTTAATTTTTGAATATATACATATAGAAAGTAAGGAGTTACTTTTTGAAGTTGGTGCCAAACTATCTTAAGTATAGTAAGAATTGTGGATATATTATGTCTAGTACCATAAATAAAATGGGGAAATCATTATCGAATATGATTGTTTGGCACCAACTTCAAAAAGTAACTCCTTACTTTTTATATGTATCTATTCAAAAATTAAATCAAATATATGTAAATTAATCTCTTGTAAAAAATATTCTCTGGAAAACCTATGTTTGTTGGATATTAAATTCTATATATTAAATTTAACTGTTTTATACCGGTACATGATAGTCAATGTGTGGTTATTGGATAACGATTTGCCATCAGAGAATTTTATAGAATTATTTAATTCTTTTTAACGCTTTTTTTTTTTTTTTTGGAGTCGGTTATACATTTTTTTGAAAAAGTTAAATTTATTTTTAAGTATGTTTACAAAGTAAGTAAGAATTCAAAGTAACATGTGTCTTTTTATAGTATATATGACATTAAGATTAAATAGTTCCACAAAACCTAAGTTTCACAGATGATGATTAGAACATTAAAGAACACAATTATACACATGAAAACAAAAGCATTTTGCTTTCATGTTTCTCTACTAAAAAAAAGAAAGAAAAAAATTTGGAATGTGGAGAGCTGGAGATTCAGCTTAGAATGGCTTGAAATTTACTTTGAACAACCAAGGTAATACTATGATTTAAACTCTGTATTTAGAACAACTTAAAAAACTAGTCGTTGCGGGCCACCATAATACTGAAACATTATGGATATGCATAATATAAAATATAAAAATAAGATATATGTAAACTATTTATAAAATGCATTGCAGTTTCGAAATAAAATTTAAAAGTATATTTAAATATTTTTAACAAAACGGAACCCCATTGGATTACTACGTGAGTTTATGGGAATTTAGCGAAATAACGGAAATAGCGCCTAGTTGGCATTATTTTTGGCAAATATTAAATGTAGTAAGAAGTTTTAAAGCGAATTTTGTCTGGCGTTTAACGCGAAATAACGCACCAATCAGCAGACCGCATTTTTGTCATGTGGTAAGAACTATTTCAGCGTTTTCAAATCGACGCAAAAGCTGGGAGAAAAGTGAAAGTAAAGTTGAAAACTTAAAGGCCAAAGATGTCATATGATAACTGATTTATTAGTCACTGCATCCGTTACGAATTTCACCAAGGAAAAAGTGCTTCAAAAGCATAGCAATCAATCTGTTCTGTTCTTGGAGAGGAAATCGTATCGAAAAGCACATGCGAATTTTAGTTTTGGCGTTTCAAAGACGGTGATTTTCATGTTAGCGATCGAGAACGTAGCGGCGCTCCACTGAAGGCTAGTCATGAGGATTTGCAATCTCTACTTAATGAAGATGAATCTGAGACGCAAAAAGAACTTGCCGAACAATTAGGGGCAAGGTTCGCACACTCCTTGGACTTTCCAAGGACTCTGGCACCACTATAAAAATAAGAAAATTTAATTTTTAAATCACAACATTCATAATCCGCGCCTTCATTCACAGATTTTACGATATTTTTCTGCAGTGAAACACATTAAAAATATTCGAAAATTTAGGGGTAAAACTGTGCGAACCTTGATTAGGGGTATCCCAAAAAACGATTTGTAATCGTTTACAGGCAATGGGAAAGATTCAGAAAGCAGAAAGATGGATGCCTCATGGATTGAGCCAGAAAAACAAGGACGAGCGTGTCTTCAAGTGCATGAATCTGCTAAACAGGCAACAGAGAAAATCTTTCTTGTAAAAAATCGTGACGGGAGATGAAAAATGGATATGTTATGACAATCCGAAACTCAAAAAATATTGGTTGAATCCTAGCGGAGCAGGAACATCAACGCAGAAACGATCCATTTACAGCAAAAAAGTTCTCCTCTGCATCTGGTGGGATATGAAGGGTGTGCTCTATTACGAACTGTTGGAGCCTTGTATAAGTGTAACATCTGAATGCTACAAGCAACAATTACTTCAACTGAACCAGGAAATCGGTCAAAAACGTCCATTTAATTGAAAAGATTTGCGCCCCCTGAAATTACTCCATGACAATGCCAGGCCTCATATTGCAAAACCAGTTAAGGACACGTTAGTAACTCTTGGCTGGGAAGTTTTAGAACACCCGGCGTATAGTTCGACATAGCCCCATCGGACTATCATTTGTTTCGGTCGATGCAAAATGTCTTGTCTTCTGTACACTTCCGGTCAGTGGACGAAGTGCAAAATTGGGTTGATGACTTCATCGCGTCAAAAGACAAACTATTCTACTCTGCTGGCATCCATCAACTGCCCGACCGATAGCAAAAGGTGTTAGATAATGATGGACATTATTTTGATGAATAAAGATATTATTCTCTGCTCTTAATTCCATATTCATTTCTCTGAAAAACGCTTTAAAACTTCTTACTACAATTAATAGTTTTTGGTCACCAGATTTGGCAATAATTAACCAGATTGTCTATAAACTTGTTGATATTTTTGGATGACGGGATAATGAAGTAGTATTGACTTACGCAAAAGAAATATATCGATCATTCCAAAAATGATAATTATATAAACTAGCAGTTTACTGCGTCGAATTAAGCATCTTATTTCCAATTAAAATATATCTTTGAATTGAAATTTGAATGAAATACAGTGTCATGAAATATCGAAGAGTGTAGCAAATATGATTACAAATATTTTGTATTAATATATTATTCAGACGTACGGCATTTTTTTTTTTCAAAAAGTACGTTTTTCGGAATTTTCAGTGTATGGAACGTGTAAATCCGACATTTTTTTGAATTCATAAAACGACTCACCGTATTCGACGTATGATGGGTAATTCATAATTCTATCCTTTGACTTGGCATGCGTTCTGCAGGTATTATTTTCAACATTATATTCCGGGAACTACTTTTCATCCAAAGAGTTTTTTAAAAAATATTAAATAACCCTGTACCATTAGTAATATCGTCAGACTTGTTCAAATCGATTTCGTACATCGAAAATGGATGTTTTTTCTCCAACGCTGTCATGCTCAATAGTTTATAGAATTTTTATATTTAGAATACCCCTAAGATAAAAAATAAGGTACGGTATTATATATTAGGCATTAATACTAACCGATTGGTACCAGTCATATTTCTTTTCAGTGGTTTATGGCAGAGTTAGTAGTTTTTGATTTGTTATTGTTTGATTATACATGTACGCAAAAGCAGTGTAAATATGATAATTCAGTAAACCTGCAGATCAGAGACTTCAACGTCAACGCTGAAAGTCGCTGTCTTTTAGTCTCATTTCAACATCCTACAATTCGCATTACATTATTTTTTTAATTACATAAATATTCTCAAGCACATAAAATTCTTGGAAGATTTTCGAAATTAGAAGCGATAAATTAAACATGGTGAGACAACGATATTTTTAATTTCTGACGAACGGCTTACTTCGGTAATTTTTTAAAAGAAAAGGTACAGTCTTTCAGGGGGCTTTGCACTCCTGAACTCTCTATTATATTATTAATTTTAAATTAGTAATTTCCTAATGATTCTTATAGTATGGTTATAGCATAGCTTGGATTTTGTTTTACACTGAGATAAGTAATAGTTTGGCAAAGGATTTTATGTTATCTTGATATCTAAATAGGAATATTTACTTAAATTGTATGCATTAAACATAACTCATATATAATTTATAAATGGAATGTTTTAAAAATTTTTGTGTCAGAAACACAGTTTTGGTGTTCATAGATGCAAGGTATTATTTCAATAGATTTTGTAAAATTTCTTTAAAAAATCGCATTATCGTTAAAGAGAAATTATAGCATGCTGAAATTAACACTTAATCTTTAACACGTTGAGTGCCATGTCAGTCTCCAGTGACTGACACCGAACTTTCCGTGTTTGGCCACGTCCGTATCCGGCGACTGATTGTCTAAAATGTGATATAAAACTAAAATATTTATATTGTTTTAAGTAACTATTGAAACTATATTTCAAATTAATATAATATCACATTTTACATTCTCAGTCACCAGTGATTGAAGTGATCTAAACGAAAAGTTCAGTGTCAATCACCGTGGTACTGAACGTGTTGAGATTGTGATGGTTTAAGAAATTAATAAACTGATATACATGTTTTGAATGCACAATTGGCCACTTTATCAAGATCAATATTGATAAAAAAAATTAAAAAATGTAATTAAAAAAACAAACATTACGAGATGGTAAGTTTAACGAAAGCAAGTGTTTTAATAGAAAGGAACATCTTGTCAACCATTTTATCTTACTGTTTTAAATTTAAGAATGCATCTCTTTCCGTATTCACAGATTAATTTATTAAAAACATTTGTATTCCCTGAAATGTACTTTTTTTCACTTTTAACATGTTAAAACATGAGTTTAACTTTATACTAGTCTACTCGATATCAATAACTTACTAAAATCCCCACAAAATAAGCATATTTGGAGACCATTTAATCTACTGAATAACCACTGCATGTTAATTGCATAAATCGCATGGATTTGGCGCCTATTTTTTGCGATAACTTTGTAATAGTAACTACATTTAATTTAAAAACGCAGTTTATTAACATCATTCATGTTTGATGCGAAGCCAAACCGCATTATCCCTAAAGTTTAAGCAACCTATTATTTCTCTCAGCCAGACTTTCTGCTTAATATTTCATAATCGTTGTTATTTGAATGATTTTTTCTTTACACTGTTAAAACTGATGGTGACACATTGCACCTTTTAGGGGTGAAAGGCTTGTCTCACTGGTGACACCCCTAAAGGAGACAGAATGACACCTTTAATTAGGGTGAAAAGATGGCACCCTTAATCCAGAGTGTCCAATAATAAAAAATTAAAAAATATACAAACCGACTTTTGGCCGTCGAAGGATTCGAACTCACAACGTCTGATTACAAACTCAGCGTTCTAACCACTCGACCATCGAGCTCAACTTCATTCACTCATAGCCATAGATTTTACTTGCCGTCACAGAAAACAGAAAGACACACGTCACAGCGCATGCGCATGGTTCCAGTCACCCGATGAGGTGCCACATTGCTGTCAACACGAAGTCTATGGCACCTTATTTAGCTCCAATCATCCAGTAAGAGACCTGTCGGGACTGCAACCACATATCCAAGCCCCTATGTCACCCTAGGGTTCCAAATGCCCCGGATTCCAATGGACCCTAGGGCCTTTTCACCTCCGGGTCCCAAATGGCACCGGTTTGTCAATTTCACTTTTAACAGTGTATAGGTATGAAATGCAACGGACAAAAGAAACCGGAAATAATTAAATGTATCCTGCCAAATATCTAAATTGATAAAACAAAATATTTTATGTTTTTGGAAAACATGTATAAAATTTTACTACCAAATATTATATACATAATTTAAAAAATACAAAATATATATTGACAAAATTTCAAAAAATAATAGGAATAATTTAAAATCCTTAGTTGACAATTCTAGCATTCATAATGTATCATTTAAATCGATTTATCAAATGTATCACTTTCTTTTAACAAATGTAAATTTGAAAATTGTCTGAATTGCCATAAAGCAAAAAAAAAAAAAAAAAAAAAATGTTAAATATTTTAAGAAAGAATGAATCAAATTTAATCAAAAACTAAACAGCTGAATCCGGGTACATCACGTCGCCAACATCCCTGTCCAATTATAAAGTAATCGGATGCTTTTTGCGGCAGTTATAGGTATAAGAGACAGACAGAGAAACTAACAGAGAGAAACCAAACACTTTTTTGTGCCTCCGCAGTAAGTCTTCACTGATGTTTCGATTAATTGAGAAATTAATTAAAATCTCCAAATTAGAAGAATAGCAAAGTATTCATAATTAAAAAAAAAGCATATATTTTTATCAAACGGCAGAAAATTTCTCCGAAAATTGAAAGAGAGGGAAGGAGGTTATGTAAAATACAGCGCTGCCATGGTGATAAATGTACTGGGCCTTTTTTTAATATATATATAAAGGGCTGTATCTGAAACTCTACTGGGACTAAAATATCAAAAATTACACATCTAGATGCAGAAAAGTTTTCCCTTTCAGAAATTCTAAAAATTAATTTCATACACCTGTAAATAGTTGAAAAATCCATTTTATTTCCGTTTAAAGAAACAAATATTTGAGAAATCTTTCATAGCCAGAGCAGATGTTTTGAAACATAGACATCATGGCACTGGCGAATTTTGGAATTTATAGAAGACTTATAAATATTTTCAAACATTAAATTTATAGATTTCATTTTTGTATATCCATATTAAGAATTTTTTTCTCTTTTCTGATATGTAAATTTCTTCACAGTCGCAAAATTATAATCTTAGATATTAATTATAATTTCATAAACTGAATTATTTTCTCAATTAAAAAGCAAGTTTTTTGAAACCACAAATGTTTTTCACGATACGATTATTTTAAACTCTGTCAATTTTTTAAAAATATACACTATTTAGAGATTTTAAAGCTATGCATCTAGCTCTGTCTTTAAACGCTATTTAATAATATCTATTTTTTTAAATCGTTCTGCATTTAAAAAAAAAATAAAAAACTCTGTTTTTAGAAAATGAAAAGAAATGCGGAATTACAATGAAGAACAAAAGCAAGACTCAAGAGAATGTCTTATCTTAATTTAGCCTTAATAACGGCACACCTTTTAAAACGTTGTTTTATGGTGTAATTAAGAAACTCCTAATTTATAAAGCATGATTTATATCATTTTTACTTTATTTTACTGTAAAATATTATGTTTTTTTTTCATAAATATTGAACTAAGAAAATTTCATTAACACCGGGAAGACGGCAGTGAAGATAGCTATAAATAAAGTTTAATATGTAATTATCCAATTGTCGCACAAGCTCATAGGTACAAACATCTGTAATTATTCTTGTTCAGATTACACCTTTAAGAGCATGTTGTAATTAAGGTGGGTAATTTGAGGAGGATTCGAGAACTCGCAAAAGATATGTAAATAAAAAATAAAACTTGAAATAAATTACATTATTACATGTTTGTGCAGTTGAAAAAAATGCCAATGAATATTAATAATATTTCGCACTTATTAAACCCTTTTCGACCTTATCTTATTATGCATACTGAGTGATTTAAGATAACGCTGTTACCGAATCCATTTGTGCGAAACCTCGAAAGATATGTTAAGCATTCCTCAACTCCCTTCTTTTACCATTAAACCCTTCATTACACGAAATGTGTATCTAAACGTCTAGGAAGTTATTAATAGTCAAGTAACTCTCTTGGTGAATGCAATCTTGGCGCGAGACGTTTTAAAAGACAGGTGTCGTGTTAGAAAGCTTGCGCATATGGGGAGGGTATACCTGCCCTTCCACGAATACGCAAACAGCTGCCGAAAGTTTGTTCGTGAAAGGCATATCCTGGAAGTTTTTAATTTGATTATATCCTGTAAATTAAAATACACAGATTAATTTCCAATAAAACTAGGTGTTTTGCATTTATTTGTCCATTTATTCGATTTAGAAAGCACTTTACCTTCGTCTTTCTTTTTCCTATTGGTGTTATTAAATGGCTTTTGATATGTATATGTTCTCAGAATATTTTAAAGTAATATCTAATTCTACAGAATTTTCTGTTTTATTCAAATCAGAATCAATAAATTGCAGATATCAGATGATAAAGGTTGTAAATGATACAATCATTATTTTAATAAAATATGAAAAGTCTCAAATTTTTATTTTCGTTTATTGTTAAATCTTTATCAATTAAAATCGCGGTGAGTATTTGGTTTTTATTAGGTGTATTGGTAATTATATAAAAACGTAAACCCTTAGTCACAGTCTGGTTCGTTTGTCTGTCCGCATATAACAGGGCAAAAACTACTCATCCATGGTTTGAAATTTAATAGATAAAATTCTTGCAGAAATTTGTCAATTTTTTTTATTTTAATAATTTAAAATTTTATGAATATCGAATCAATAATTCATTTACCCACTTAGCGCTCAAAAGTATTCCGTTACACTGCAGTTCACAGGGAAAAATAATTTACAGTATATTTTAACAGTGTTCCACAATTTTAGAAGAAATTTAAATGAAATTTTAAATGAATTTGTTACACATGTTTAAAGTGCTTAATAAAATGGTTGCTATGGAATATGTTATGTATTGCACTTACTGTGTGAGTACAGAGCAACTCAAAAGTATCTCAAAAATACTCAAAAGTTACCGTTACATTATGTCTGCGAAGAAAAATAGTTTGCAGCATATTTTAATTATGTTACACTAACTTGCTAAGCCCTATCAATTGAAGAGGCCGTGGGGAATTTCATCTTCGATCAAGCCATCAAATAAAGTAGAATCTGTAGCCTAATTAGAAGCTAATTTAGAAAATTGAATCCCTCGAGGTGGGAAGATTGGGTTGAAGGGCGGGTGAGAAAGATACGTCGTATGAAATTGTGATCCGAAAATTTTCCGATGACGTATCACATGACGGTTTCTGAAAAAGTTTGAAAACTACCAAGATATGACCAAATAATCTAAAATTTTCGATTGTACACTTTAACTTTCTTAGGGGTGGAATTTCAAAAATCGCCGAAATATGTGTTTGATATATATATATATATATATATATATATATATATATATATATATATATATATTTTTTTTTTTTTTTTTTTTTGTAGATTTACTTTCTGGAATTTCACGCTACTGTTTAAAACGGCTGCTGAGATATGGCCACGTGCTCAAAAATTTTCGTTACCCACCCTTTTAACAGCAACTTTACTGGGAGGGTTGGGGATTTTTAAAAATTCTTCCTTAGTGTTCACATGTGACATAAGTAGTAGTATGTTTCCCCTAATTTCCATGTTTCTAGGCTTAGTAGTTTGGGCTAGGCAATGATGAGTCAGTGACTGGGTCATTGACTTTTATATATTGAAATATTTACATATGTATACATTTTTAGGAAAATAAAGAAAGTAAAAAATACGCTGAAATATAAAAAAAAATCAAATGTTGTGTTCTGATGCAGTATAAAAATCCTATCCTCACTTTTATAGGAGGTTTATACCAGCAGTGGCGTAGGAACTTTGAAAAAACAGGGGGAGCTAGAACATCAGCGCCGTGTGAAAGTAGGCGAGGGCGAATGGGGCGGTCGCCTGGGCGTGGAATTTTAAAAAGGCCCCAAATTTATACTACCAACGCCATTTTTTGGCCTGTCAGAAGAAAAAGTTGGAGGAAAGCAGCTCCAAATTGAAACTTTGCCCTTAACGCAGTTCAATGGCGGATCTCAGGGGGGAGGGCGATGGGGCGATCGCCCTTCTCCCTTGGGACCCTAAAGGTTTTCAAACTAACATGAGAGATATTCATGGAATAGGACTTAGGCTGAAACTCAAGGTCGGCGCGGCCCGGGCCGGGCCGCACATCTATTCATGAATCAGGCAATGGCAGATCTAAGATGGAGGGGGGGGGGGATGGCGAACGGACGATCACCCACCCTAGGGTTGGGCTGGGTTAAGTCTTCTGACTTTTAGAGCCGGGCCGTGTCCTGATCTTTATTTTTCTGCCAATTTCGCAGACTTGCTTTTCTTCCATGTCGACTCCGGTCTGGAGTCATTCTTCCTAAATGTCTGTATTAGAGATGAAACAGTGCTCGGTCTCGGACTCATTTTTTCTGAAACCTATAAATTTTATTTATCAATGAACAGAAAATATTAAAAGAACTTTTTTCCACCTTAAATATTGCTTATTGCTTTTTCAATCACTATAGTGAACATTTTGATTAGAATGAAAGTGAAGCTTAAATTGTTTTTTTTTCTATTTTAGCATTAAAATGCTATTTTAAAAGTAAATTATTAGTCATTTCTACCACGGAACTAGAAACCGCTAGAAAACTATTAGCCGCTTCCGACGACGTTCTGGCGCCAACGAAAAGGCGGGAGTAATGAATTTGTCTTTAGTTTGATTTTTGTTTGTAGCAGAGGTTATTTTGCAAAAGGGTTTGTTTATTATTATTATTATTTAGATGTTTAATGCAAAGAGGATATTTTCTTCCAATTTTATTTTGCGGTTGGCGCATAATTTAGATTTCTATTGTACACAGCGTACACAGATCGTAATCGCTTTTCATATATGGAAATAATTTTAGTGATTGTTGCTTTTTTGTGAATTCCGCTGATGCTGAAATTGTACTCAGCAATTTACGAAGTCACTTTTGGTCGTAAGTAAATTTAATTTCCATATTATTCCGATAGAAATCAATTGAGCAGTGTTTCCTCTATTCTTATAAAAGTATCGGAATTTAAAATTTTTAAGTTAATGTTATTGTCTGTTATGATAGGTCACGCTATCCCAAAAGATTGTTATGAGGAATGAAATGGTTATAGTTAAAAATGTACACTTTTTATAGAAAATTGATAAATGTTGTTCGGTTCAACAAATGATCAACAGTAATTTCTACAAGTTCCATGTATTTATTCATGAAACACACTTCATTAACATGTCCATAATATTTTCTTATTAAAGGAGACAAAATATGAGATTTTTTTTATGTATAAAATACATTTTTATTTTGTACCAAACTTTTCTTTTGATAATATTAAATTTAATTTTCGTTTAAGAGTAACTTTTCTGTGTAAAATGCAGTTTAAAAATCATATTTTTTTTTTTTTTTTGGAACATTAAAAAAAATATATTATACATTTTTTTCTTCTACTGTATACTTTCGTTATTGGGCTGGGGCTCTGATGATGCAAAATGTTTCAGGTTCGGGCGGGCTCGGATTTAAAATCGTCAAGCTCGGGTGGGACCTAATTCTGGAAAAAAAAAAAAAAAAAGCTCGAATTCATGCCTTGTCTGTTCTGATCAAAATTTCCAGGTCGGGGCTCGGCCCTGAGTAAAAGCTAAAGGTTTGTTCCGTGTCCGACCCAGCCTGTATGATAAGCATTACTGGCCTGACCGAGATTCGTGCAATCAGGCACGTAGCCAGAGAGGAGGCTAAGGGGGCTGAAGACCCTTCCGAAAGTTTAAAAAGATTTTGCAATGTTAATGAAAATAAGTATAATAATAATTTAGCTAATGATAGTAAAATTTGATATTTTTTAAAATTTCCCATTGCATTAAACTCTGCATATTTGTAATTGTAAAAATATAAATATCTTCAATTAAAGTTATATCAGTTCCTCATTATATCACTCATTCGGAAATATTGTTCTTTATTCGTATCTACCACATAAAATATCAGTTCTCTCAGAACTCTAAAATATATAAACTGAACAGCTTTTGAAATGGATATCACATATTACATGCAGGTACGTATCTTAAGTTACGCCTTGTTTACTTTTTAAATTACGATTTAAATTATGCAAATTACTAATCTCAAATCAGAAAATAATTCAAGATTCAGTCCCCTCCGAAGGGAAATCCTGGCTACGGGCCTGCGTCCAATCAGTGTTGAATTCAGACATTTTTCTCCGGGAGGGACTTCTGTTACTCCGGGGGGATACAATAGGGTCTCGGGGAGAAATTTTTACTTTTTTACCATTGAAAATGCAAAATTTTCGGGATGGGGAATATTTAATAGCTCCGGGGGGAGGGGGGGGGACACTGCGTGCAATTCTTCACTCCGATCCCGATTCGGGCTGGCATCTTACTTATTTGTTATTCATGAAAAATATATTTATGTTGTACATTTGTTTAGCGAAATCTTAAGAAAACATTTTTAAAAATTTACTTTAGTTCGTATTGTAGAGATTTACTATTATGATTTATATTATAAGCAGGAGTTAATCCGACCCGCAGCAAAAAAGAAGTCAACCGGACCCAAATACAACCCACAGCAAAAATGTATAAGTTAACCCGACCAGCAGGAAAAAAAAAAACAGAAGTCAATTTGACCATCAGCAAAATATAGTATTCATCCGGTCTCAAACCCAACAAGTAGTAAAAAAGTAGAAGTTACAAGTTAACCTGGCCCACTGCAAAAAGTAGAAGTCAAATGGACATAAATGCGAACCACAGAAAAAGTATTAGCTACAGCGCGGTGCGAAAGGGTGGGGGCAATGGGAGCGGTCCGCCTCGGGTCCGGAAATTTAAAGGATATCAAATTTATACTACCAACGTCATTTTTGGCCTGTCACAAGAAAAGTCATTTTTTTTGGCGGGGGGGGGGGGGGGGGGTAAACTGAAACTTTGCCCAGGCGCAGTTTTTTGTTCGCACGCCCCTGATTAGTTAACACGACCAGCAACAAAATATATAAATTAACTGTACCCAAAACCTACCCGCTTGAAAAATAGAAATCAACCGGACCCAAACCCGACCCGAAGAAATTATAGAAGTTAACCGGGCCCAAACCCGACCCGCAGTGAAAATATTAGCCCCGACTCACGCATAAGATTAGTCTCCCAATTTTCAAAATCGCCCGCCCCCCCTTGAGGACTCTCCAGATCCCCCCTTGACACAATTTTCTCTTCGTACGCCCCTCGGAGCATATTGTTAAAAGCTAGTAGCGAGGATCATTTCATTCATTTCGGTAGGTTTCCTGTGTTGCATTTTTCACAAACAAGAGTACAAAATAGAAGCATATCAAAAGATCACCGACTTTTTAATCCAGTTTAAATAATTTATATTCGATATACTTGATGACACTTAATTTATGGACGATACCGAATAAAATATTCAAATTTCAGGCTTCTCCCACACCCATTTACCAAAAGTTAAAGTTTTATTTCTGTTGTTTGGCTTACAAATTCTTTACAATATCTTCCAAATCAATTTTAAAGGCTTCTTCTTTATAAATATGCAATAGCATCAAATGATTGAGTCTATATTGATACATTGTTGTTCGGCGGTATGTCTGTTTGAAGAAAATATTGAAAGCTCTCAGCTGTCATTAACCCATTTTCGGCCAAAGGTTCGTATACGAAACATTTCGATAAATATTTTTTTTTAACACTCTGACACATTTTTTTCAAGAATTTTATTTTTCTTCTATTTTTTAAGGCTTTTGAAGACATCCATAAAATATAAGTAATTCAATTGGAGTAAACACTTTCTCTTAAAAAATTTTCAAAATACGCTAGAGTTTTAATTTGAAACGCCTTTGACAAATTCGACTTTTTAAAAATATATTATTATTCCAATTGAAATGAATTATATGTTTTTAAAATAGATTAAAGTTGCAAATTCTGTATATGAAATAAGAATAAAACAAAAGTCATAAAAATATTATTCATATTCATATTATTCATTATAAGAAATAATATTTTATATTATTATATAAAATATTATTTCTTATATAAAATATTATTTTTCATGCACGAATCTTTTTTTTTTTGTGTCTTAATGTATGTAATTTAAGCATATTTCAATAAAAATAATGCTAAATTTTATAAAATTTCTGTGCTTGGCCTAAAATGGGTTAATGATATCGGAATAACAAAATAAATTCTGCTAAAAGGTAAACTTTTGAAAATAATTTGTTTACTAATTCCTGTGATGACATCAGTTTAATTGTGATCGACAACGTATTTCTGTCAGTTCCGTTCGGGACTAGTGTTGGTAAAATTGTCAACTTTGCAGAAAGATTTGTCAAATCAAAATCCTCAGTATGTATTCTAAGCTTTCGTTTGAGATCTTATGGCTGGTTGAAGCTGTATTCGTGAATATGGATTCGATCTGTATGTGAGAATCAAAATGTTTTTGATTCAATCTTTTTTTATGCATTAGTAAGGTCAAGTGCTTCGCTAAAAACTCGTTTTTAGGTGCGTTCGTAATTATGTAAATACGTAGCACCTATTGTTGTCGCTCAGTCCGTCCGTCTGTCTGTCCGTCTGTCTGTCCGTCTGTCCGTCTGTCTGTCTGTCCGTCCGTCTGTCCGCATATAACAATGCAAAAACTACCCAACCGAATCGTTTGAAATTTAAAATACATAATTATAACATAATTTTGTCGAGTCATTTCAAATTTTATGAAAATCGGATGGATAGATCAATTACAGGGACATTCAAAAGGATTCCGTTACATTACGGTAAATAGGGAAAAAAGTTTTAAATGCATTTTAATCGTTTGAAATTTAAAACATATAATTATTGCGTAATTTTGTTGAGTCATTTCAAATGTTATGAAAATCGGATGCATAGATAAATTACAGGGACAATCAAAAGGATTCCGTTACATTACGGTCAATAGGGAAAAAGTTTCAAATGCATTTTAAGGATGTTACACTCATTCGAACATAATAGAATTGACATGAATCTATGAAATATATACTAAAATATGCATTCTGTACAATCTGTGATGCAAAGAATTTTTATTATTAAATTACAGGGCCACACAAAAGTATTCCACTATATAATGTTATACGGGGAAACATGGTTTGGTACGTGTTTTAATTATATTCAACTATTTCACATTTTATGAATAAGATATACGTTGCTGAGGTGTAATAAAAATTACTTCCTGCATATTTACAGAAACGTAAATATTTCGACTACTATACTGTATCCGGAGTACGCTCTACTATATCAGCAAGATCTGAATATTTTTAAAACTTCGTTATCGTACGAACGCACCTCATTTGCTACGTTCACGTGCACTTTCCAACTTGTTTCTTATTGTGCTGGAGCGGAAGGATTGCTTGTCTGTTCTTATCTTATTAAAACTATCTTTTGTTTGGAGACTCTCGTCCTTTCCTCGTGAATTTTCTAGAAAAAGTAAACTTCATTTTTCAATTTATCTCGAGGGAGCTGAGAGACCGTCTAAAAAATCCCAGGGGGAGCCAGAGCTCCCCCAGCTACGCCTAAATATACCAGCGGCGATGCGTCCGGTCATCGGTAGATTCGGCGATGATCATATAAAATAAAAGCCACATAAAACAATTCTCATTTTTGCAAAGACATTTTTATTTAATTTATTATTACATTTTTAAAACTTTTGTCTATAACATAAAGAGATAATTGTGTATTTTAGTGCTGCCATCTATCAGTTTTAAGATGAGACAGCTCAAAGCATAAA
Source organism: Maratus speculifer (assembly GCA_964019185.1). Classification (NCBI taxonomy): domain Eukaryota; kingdom Metazoa; phylum Arthropoda; class Arachnida; order Araneae; family Salticidae; genus Maratus; species Maratus speculifer. Next base: position 118,694,270 of record OZ025293.1, on the reverse strand, counting down.
GGGGAAATAGTGCATCTCGTCTACGGCTAAAAAGGATTCGCGGAGATTTGTATATCTGTTAATCCTTTTCGGCGCGGAGTAAATCTGTTTGAAATAATTAACTTTCATCAGAATTTATAAACGAATTTATTAGAAAATAAGAATTTGATTATTTTCAGGTATGTTACAAAAGGAAATTTTTAACATACCTGAATTAAATAGTCTTGATGCTCTAAAAAAGAAAATTAGGTGTCCTTTTTTAAGGACACCGCGCCGGGAGGGGTTTAAACATGCGCTCGTAACTTCTGAGGAACCTGCAATCGATCGAACTACAAACACGTTTTTAAGACATATGGGGTCTATTCATCGTTAATTTGAACAAATCCACTTTAAAAGGAATTTTTTTTTCTGTTGTAATGCTTATTATCTTTTGAATATTCCAATGAACATAGCATTATTTTGAGGAATTCGATTTTATTAAATAGTACAAAATACCTGTTCTATTGCATCGTTAATGCTTTGTCCATCTTAAAATCATTTGACTAATTTAAATTATTTCTGTTATTTCATTACAATTAAATGTGGATTTTTTTCTTAATTGGCAAAGAAATCATTGCTTTAAAATATATTTAACACACATGTACTTCCAGGATATCATAAACCTTGGGTCATGTATTAATGATAACAGCTTATTTCCTCTTCAAGAGTTAAAAATAAGTAAATAAAATAAGTGATTTGAAACTAAGATGTGTATCTATTTAGTTTTGTTTAATTTTTGGTAACGCACAAGTAATCAAAAATTGTTATGGAATTATATAAAGATGTTTTTGTTTCTGTGGAAGTGGTATTTAGTTAAAGACTTCACAACTATTTTTAAACCATGAAATAAATATTTTTCAGATACTATTTATTTTGAAAGTTATATGGCTCATTTACAAAAAACTTGTATATTTGGGAAATTTTTCACAAATAATTTTTTTTAATACAACTTATAAAAATATTAGATGATACTAAAACATTTCTTGTATATAAAACTGAAAACAGCAGTTCACTTTTTCATTTGGAACGTCGAATAAAAAATAAAGTATGAACTTGCAACAGTAAAATGTTCCCCTCTGTTACCAACACTCAAAAATTTTTATTAAAAAAATAAAAGTAAAAAAGTAAAAAAATAAGAAAATAAGAAAATATCACATTTTCTTTAATTACATCATTGCTACTTTCAGAAAATCCTAACTGTTGTTATGTTATGATTATTTTTATTTTTGTAAAATACGAAGGATTTCCTCTCTGTTAGTTTTCTGGAAAAATCATAAGTTTCAATTAAATGTGCATTCACATTTTTTCAGTTAAATTATACAAAAATATTACATAAATAAAATATTAGTTAAAGTTATACAATTAATTATTCAAAATGATGATTGATAAGTTTTTTAGTCAGATAAACCAGCTTAAATTAACGATAACAGAGTGAAAAAAAAAGTAACCGAAGGTAACGATGATTGATAGTGGATTGATATTTGATGTAGCACACTTTTTTATAAGTTTATATCATGTATTGTATACGATCTTGATGTTTCAAACATATCCAGCAAGAATTTAAGATTTTTACAAAAATTACTGTTGGAAAATAGTGGTATTTGGCAGGGCATTCCCTTTAGTAAATTTATATCATATGCTATGACAAACGCACTACTTAGTTAAAAAAAATATATATATATATCATCATATATTAGTCGAGGTTGTGGTTCTTTAAAGCAAGAATTTAAGTTTTTTTCAAAAAATACTATTCAAAAATAGTGGGATTAGACTAGGCAATTTCTTTACATAACTTTTTATTATGTGTTATAAGCTATCATGAAGTTTCAAACAGATCAAGGCAGAATTTAAGATACTTGCAAAAAACTACTATTCGAAAATACTGGTATTTCATGTGGCATTGTTTTTATAAATTTTTATCATATGCTATAATCTGTGTTTCAATTTCAAACAGCTCGCCTTACATTTTCAAATTTTAACAAATTCGCGTGCCAATTGTATGACACTTTAACCCAAGAAATAACGATTTTTAGAGAAATTACTATTTGAAAATAGTAGTATTTGACGCGATGTTTTTTTTTAATAAATTCTTTTCTACTTAAATAATGATCTTTTCTTCTTTAATACATTTTTATCATGTGTTATAAGATATCCTAAAATTTGAAACTCACCAAGCAAGAATTAAAGGCTTTTACAAAAATTAATATTCGAAAATGGTGGTATTTCACGCTGCATCATTTTTTCATAGATAAGTAGTATTTATTCATAAATATAAATGACTACAATTAAAGAAGCATTTTGTTTCAGAAAATTAAAACCTAATGTTTATGGCAACTGGCTCTCCACAAAAACTACTATTTTATATTTAAAAACAAAAATGCAAATTTTTAATTCTGTTCTAAGAACATGAAACGAGAATGTGCAGCCTTCAAGAACAATGTTCAAATAAACTTGTTTTTTTAGTAGTTTCTTACTCTGTTACATTTTGTTCCACTCTGTTACCATAAGCATAGTAACAGAGGGGAAAAAAAAACTACAAATAATTTTAGCAGCACAAAGTGAATTAAAAACAAGAAACACTAAGCCTATTTATTTAAGAAGCACCATTTGATCTTATGGTTAAAATTTTATAAAAGTAATTATATATATATATATATATAAATATATATATATATATATAATCACATAAATAAGCTGGTAACAGAGGGGAAACCGAATAAAACATCCTTATCTTATAAATGCTTTACTTCAACACCACGGTGAAAATAACTTAATAATTTAAAAAATGGTGGCCGTATCTAAAAATAGACTGTTTGAAGAACTGCAGAACCTTGTGTTGAACACTTAGTAGTAATAATTTCTTACAATAAATATGGCAACAGAGTGGAAATAACAGAGGGGGAAAAATCTGGGGACAACAATAAATTGATCCATTTTTATATATAAAAAAACAAGTTTTAAAAAATATATTATATGGTCTATGCTACAGATAAGACATACAACAATTGTCACAACTGAAAAAATTAACACTTTTGACAGTTGATTTATAATTTTATAGCAGTTGAAAAAGTAATAAATTTAACTTTTTCAAAAAAATGTATAACCGACTCCAAAAAAAAGCGCTAAAAATAATTAAATAATTCTATAAAATTCTCTTATGACAAATCATTATCCAATAACGACACATCGAATATCGTGTACCGGTATAAAACGGTTAAATTTAATATATAGAATTTAATATCCACCAAACATAGGTTTTCCAGAGAACATTTTTTACAAGAGATTAATTTACATATTTTTGATTTAATTTTTGAATATATACATATAAAAAGTAATGAATTACTTTTTGAAGTTGGTGCCAAACAATCATAATCGATAATGATTTCCCCATTTTATTTATGGTACTAGGCATAATATATCCACAATTCTTATTATACTTAAGATAGTTTGGCACCAACTTCAAAAAGTAATTCATTACTTTTTATATGTATATATTCAAAAATTAAATCAAAAATATGTAAATTAATCTCTTGTAAAAAAAAAAATTCTCTGGAAAACCTATGTTTGGTGGATATTAAATTCTATATATTAAATTTAACCGTTTTATACCGGTACACGATATTCGATGTGTCGTTATTGGATAACGATTTGTCATAAGAGAATTTTATAGAATTATTTAATTCTTTTTAGCGCTTTTTTTTTGGAGTCGGTTATACATTTTTTTGAAAAAGTTAAATTTATTTCCTACTTTTTAGTTATTTATACTGTAATACATAATTATGTGTACTGACATATGATGGCTCTTTGCAATGCATAACTAATGGACGCACTTTGCTGAGTTCTGATGTATTCGCTTTACTTGTCACTGTTTGACTGTCAACTTTTCAAAAGACTCTTACAATATCGGTTAGTATCGTTGTGAATCTTTAGGTTTTCTGGATGTGGTAACTTCTTCAGATCTGGCACGACGAAAAGCTACCGCATTCATGAAATCTTAAAGTCAACATCTAATCGTACGGACATCGGAAGTGGTTATCGAAAGGTGACAATGCCTCAAGTAAAGTGTCCTCTCTCTCTCTCTCTCATCTCATGTCTTCTCATGAGATAGTGTTGTGGTGTATATGGCGCGTAGCGCCATTTATACCAACTTGATCCTTAAAAGTGTCCTTACACATAAGCGCGCGGCAAAGTGCTTCCATATATGAGTAGACAGCAAAATGACTCCATGTATCAATGAATAATAAAATGATTTTCTAGTGTAGTCAAAAGTACTCTTCCTTCAGTCAGAAAAAGCTAAAAGAAAGATTTTAACAAAAATCGCTCTATGATTCAATAGATAAACAGCAACAATCTAATTGCTATAAATGCAGTAAAGGCATCGGAAATGAGCAGTGATGATTCGACGAAGATTCCGAAAATCATAGCCGGTACTTGGCTGCATCTATAAGAGAGTGACAGCATTCGATGCCCATATACTTTTTTCACAGACGCTTTTGTCACAACTACACTGTTAAAAATTTGAAACTCACTCCACCGCTTTTATGGAAAACGATTATTTCAGCCTATCATGGAGCATTCTAATGGATCAAAAGACAAATATTCTATAAAAGCGGGGGAGTGACGATGCAGCAAAAGGGTAATTTTTTTACAGTGTATGTATGAGATATTCCATAAAAGTGATGGGGTGACGATGCAGCAACAATGTACTTTTAACAATGTATCGCAATGCTGGGCATTTTCTATTATAAAATTTGATGATGATTTCCTAGTAGAATTCGATTGTACGCCGAATGATCCTTTATTTCTACACAGACATAAATACATAATTATTTTACGAATTCCTGTACATACTCGTGTACAGGACGAGATAGCACAAGGAAATATTACAACACAAAAAAAGTACAACCGGGAGCTACACATAAAGAGTGTGTGCAATGGAGGATATTCCATCTACGTTGTGACCACGTGGTCAAGGCAAAAACTTCCAGCATAAAGAAGAGAAAGCTTCGTTAGACGCAATGTAAATCCCCACCAGCCAATGAAACAGTTCATAGGGAAAGCATTAGCAGCCTCCCTGCTTAATACCCTGTTCACACCACAAACATAAGATATCTTAAGATCGCCGTGTTTCAAATGAATCCTCCCGGAATTGGATACCTGTTCACATTGAAAAACTCACCAAAGATATCTCAACGATTGTCACTGTATCTCTGAACTGAACAAATGTAACGTATGCGCATGCGCTTGAAATGAAGACGGCTGCAAGAGCCAATCAGTAAAAGCCAGGCTTTACAGCCAATGAGAGTAAGTGGTTGTTCCTGTATCTAGCTCGATCAAGTTGAAAACTCTCTGAGAGAGTTCCAAGCCTGAAATATCTTAACTATCCATAGTGTGAACAGGGTATAACAGTTAGAAGTTCTTGGAGTAAATTACCGGTACCACGTGACCTTTTACAGCCTCGAACGCAGATTTGGAATACCCTCCATGGAGCCACTGGGATTCGAACCCACAATCTCCTACGCTCTCAAGCGATTAGTAGCGTGGTGTCTTAACCACTCGGCAACAAGAACCCCCTTGATGACTTGTTTTTGTCCAGAATCTGGTCTGGAATACATTCTGAAAATCTGCTATCCACACTGTAAAAAATTTTACCCTTTTGCTGCACCGTTACTCCATCGCTTTTATAGAATTTCTTTGTTTTGACCAATGAGAATGCTCCATAATAGAGCGAAGTAATCGTTTCCTGTAAAAGCGATGGAGTGACGATGCAGCAAAAGGGTCAAACATTTTACTGTGCAAGCAGTGCTAAGAATTTGTATCCTTTAAATGTGCAACGATGCTATTGAAGTCCAAAGTGTCGATTACAGCGACATCTGGGGCATTTTCGAAATACATTACCTTGACTAGCAATAATTCTTGCAATTTTAGAAAATGTCATGCAGATATCGCTTCTATCTTTAAATTTCATTAACATTGTTGCACATTTAAGGAACAGAACATTTTAGCGCTTTTTTTAAGTGTTACTGAGATAGCCGATTTCCACACTATATACCCTAAATGCTATACTTCCGGTTTCTTGCATAAGAGAACTTGTCCGGAATCCAGGTAGAATTTGCCATGTTAGCGAAACCAGATTAACCAATCAGAAGCCTGAATTTTTGCAAATTGTTCACTGTTTTGAGTAAATTTTCTTATTAATCAATCTCGTTTCGCAAACAACGCAAAATTTATGTGAATCCTGGCCCTCGTCCAGTTAGGATTTTGCACTTTGAACACTTAAAAATTTGAAACTATTGCTTCATCGTCATTCCATCGCTTTTATAGAAAATGGTTACTTCATTGTATTATGAGGAATTCTCATTGGTCAAAGTAGAGATATTCCATAAAAGCGGTGGAGTGACGAGGCAGCAAAAACTTCAAACTTTTAGATGCACTTTTAAAAAATCTGCTGCATTTTGCTGCAACGCACTCCCCTGCTTGTATAGAAAACGGTTACTTGGCCGTAAAATGGAGCTTTCTCATTGGTTGGAATAGAGATATTATATATAAGCGGTGGAGTGCGTTGCAGCAAAATGCAGCAGATTTTTAACAGTGTGAAAAGATCGTGTGTCTATGTAAGTGTAAGATAAAAGCATGAAAAATGAATGCTTCTAATTGGTCGATTGCTTCAAAATGAATTTGAAATTTAAAGTTTTTATTTTTAAAAAAGTTCTAATCATCAGTTTTTTATGAAATTCGAATGGGACCACATGGGCCTAATACGCTTTCAAACATAAAAAGAATTATCAAAATCGGTTCATTTTTTCAAAAGTTATGCGTGAACAACAAATACATACAGGTTGAAATCATAACCTCCCCTTTGAAGTCGGTTAAAAAGGGAAGAGGAGACATCGCATTTTAGCTATAGCTGACACATTGAAACCATAACTACACTAATATTATTTATAATTTCTGATAATATTTAGCATACATTTACTCTAAACAGTCAGACAAGTAATGTAAATGCTTAAATTTTATTTTTTTAACTTTATTTTAGTTCTTAAAAATTCTTAAAGTTGGAGGACATAGAATGTACAAGTTTTTGAAAATGACCCATATACTTCAAAGCAAAATTATACATTAAGAGCCCACACTACTGACTAAAAAAAAAACACGGATTATAATGTTAAGTATATGGGGGCGTTTTTTTAGGTATCTCGCTCAAATTTTCATATTTTTATATGATTTTTTTACGTAGGATAGCTGAGGACGATCTACAACCAGGCTAGTTTTTACTTTTTCAATTTTGGTTTCAGATTTTAAAAAAAATACTTTAAATTTCGAAACCGGTTCGGAAACTGAAACTCTCACAATATAAAAAATATATAACCAAAATCGAAAAAGTAAAAACTAGTCCGATTGTAGATCACCCTCAGCTATCCTATTAAAAAAAATCATGTAAAAAAATTAAATTTTGAGCGAGATATTTGAAAAGAACGCTTCCCCCCCATAGACTTAACATTATCATCCGGGTCTTTTTCAATCAGTAGTGTGGGCTCTTAAGAAGATAAAAGGCATTTTTTCTATAGCAATTTTGACAAGCATCTGATAATATTTTAAAAATTCAAACTAATACTTTAGTACAGATATTTTCAACAATAATTTGTTTCAATCGAAAAATATGTAGCCTACGATTAGTTCAACGATATTTTTAAATTAAAGTAGCACCATTTTATTTTTTTAAATAAACACCTTAACTATTGGTTAAAATTTAGATTCATATAGGTTTTTTTAAATTATTATAATATATATTAATTATTATTACAGCTATGAATGAACCAAATGTTATTGCTCAAATAAAAGAAAGCTGTTTGTATAACCTAGATCAGATAATTTTTTTTAAATTGTTATAATGTGTGGCCTTGCACATCCATGAAAAAATCTACAGACAGCAGTCAGGGCCTGTTAACGGAACAGACCCATGAAGCCTGTGCTTAACCACTAAAATACGAAGCTTCCCCCCCCCTCCCAGCCCAAATTTTCTTTTCAAAATCAATTTTTAGGGAAGGGGAAACTCAAGCAAGATAAAAATAGGTTTTTTTTTTTTTTTTTTTTTTTTTTTGGTCTAACCAAACTTTTTTGTTCTTACTATGTGGCAATTTGTAACCCGCAAAAGACCTTTTGAATTTCAATATTCTCAGCTGTAGTATCATATTTGTCATTTACAAAATTTATTGATATTTATGAGTATAATAAAATACTTTTTCGTTTAATTTTAGCTTAATATTAAAAGTGTTATTTACTCGGAACTTTGATGGTAAATTTTCCAATTTATTATGTGTACGAAAAATGGATTTAATAAATAAAAAAGCACTTGTAACAGTAATAGCCCCCCCCCCCCCCTGTGTGAAGCCGGGCTTCCCCTAAGGGGAGCCTTAAGCGGTCCCTGACAGCAATTGTAGAAGATAAAATTAAGTTTTATACTAAATATTTTACAAGATGCAGAAACAATAGCCATAACAGGCTGTGCGGTAGTCACATTTTATTTAATAAATTTATAAGTCGTGATTCTCTTGTCTAAGATTAGAAATAATGTTTGGATATAAATTTGGTTTCAAATTTGAGAGGTCTCTCTAAAACATTCATATACAATCAAATCAGTAAAAGCAATCGCGAATTTTCAAGTCATAAAAATTGTTCATCTTTTAAATACATGGGATCCGAACGTTTCGATACTGCTACAGATTTTAACCCGCGAGGACGCGCGCAGGGCCTAAAAGACCCTGAGTGCGTGTGGTTTTTACAATTGTAACCACTAATTTTTTAAAAGTGATCGTCAATTTATTTTATCGCAAAATTTGTAAGAATTGTCTCCGTCTTAATAAAGTGACTGTTATAATTAGATTTTATTGGTGGCAAAGTTAAAATCATTCATACCTTGAAAAGCGCGCGTTCTCCCGGGTTAAAGGCATCGCGAAAGACATTCAAAATTACCTTATTCATACTGTTAATGAAATGGTTAATGATGCTATTCTACAAGAAATTAATCATTTCAACATTCATGCTAAGTAAATAAAATGAAATTTAGTTTTTGTTTTCTGAAGAAAATTAGTTGCAAAAAAAGTTTTTCAGTTAACAAAACACATGGAAATGATTAATAGGCTAGGATGAGCAAACTTCCTCGAAATTCAAGGGTTTCTTCAAATTTGCTAACTGTAGTTCTCAGTCTTCCAAAATTATTGATTTAAAACACTAATTACATTATAAAGAAAGCGATAAAATTAGTAGTACAAAGAGAGTTAAAGATTAAAAAGTTATAAAACTTTAAGTTATGACATCCTTAGAAAAGTTCTCTTATAAAATTTTAACATCATCCTATTACAGAGATAGAAGAGGGGAGGGGTATTGGGGCAAAATTGTGAACTGGCAATGACCATCTAAAAAAGTCACGCCTCGTCACTGGTTTGTACATTTTTCTTGATCTTCAGCAAAAAAAGAAAAAAAAAAGTTTCCCTATTTGAAAAATATAGTCCATGAGGATTATTTGCAATAAATAGCGATTTGAACTTGTGGTTGATAATGAAATGTGGATAGATCTATTTTCATTTCATAAACGCGGTGCTTTAGAAAACATTTATTATCCTCGATACACATGATAATCCACTTGTGCATGTCTTTCTCCCATAGGTTACCGATAAGGTGAATTTGTTCAAGCAGGTCTCTTTACAAACCAGGTGATAGGAACTTAAAAGCACGACCTTTAATCTTCTATTTTGCCTTAGGGTGCATCATATTCTCGGTATGAAACAAAGTCCCCATCAAGATGAGTAGGCTACAAAAAACAAAATCTTATTTTTCAGAGTGCTTTACAGACATTAGCTGACCTCCTATAATCAGAAAAAAAAAAGTTCGATCTCGATACGGCCCATCTGCCCCTCTTTCTTTGAGGGTGCTGTATGGTGTTTCTTCAGTGCACCTCCCTCATTCAACTTTGTTTCACGCCGATATTCCCTCAAAAGCGCGTGCCTGAAAACTGAAAACGCGCGTGATTTTACAGATTTGCCACCTGCCTGTTGAAATGGGAAAACTAGAAGTGCACATTGGCAGCTGGTTTAGGCAAACTGCACGAGCAAAGAGATACCACTGACTATACATTGAAACGAAATACTGGAATTTATACCTTGAATTAAATTACACTAAATGAATAAATCGTCCTATCAAATTTTGTTAGAAAAAAAAAGATAAAGTTACAAGAAAATATAAATAAATTTTACACTACGGAACAATTATTGACGCTTCGCTCTCTTTTTTACTCTCTCTTTCTCTGTATGTATAATATATATATATATATATATATATATATATATATATATATATATATATATATATATATATATATATATGTATATTTGTTTTGAAATAAAATTCGTATGAAATTTCACGATAAAGTTTTCAAGATAGAAATTAAACCATCGTTAGAATACGTTAGAAAAAAACATCAATCCAATATTGCTAATTGCACTGATAAACAAAATGGCGAAAGAAAAAAACTAGGTAAAGAACAAAGTGAAAATGAATTTTTTTACTGTGGGATTTATAATGAAACATGTATTCAAAGGCAAGACATCTCAATTTAGCAAAGTCGCAAATTATTTTCGTTTGAATATATAAACTAATTAAGCAAGAATTTCTACATTCAAACTGCCCGATTAACTGCAATAAGATTTATAAAAACAATTGAGATTAAGAATGCATAAATCCCAAATTCCACATAAGAAAAATGCCAATGCAATGATACCAATAGATAAATTCATAATAAATATATTTCCATAGTAAAAGGGAAAACAAAGAGGTCACAAATAGATATAATATGGCGAATGAATAATAGAAAAATACTTACCAATACTCCTCTAATCAAATGAACAACAAAAATAAGTACCACAATCGCATGGAAAGATGACATGTTCACAGTTAATACCGTACAGTTTTTTCACCTAAATTATAAATAAGCCTAAAGATAAATAACTTAACTAAAAATAAAATTTCAGTAACTATTAAACAGTTAATTAATCCGAAAGTTATTATAAAAACTGTCTCTTTTAACAACCCACAAGCACAAACAATAAACTATGTAGCTTCATTAGAAAACAAAATATATATTCTATGATTAATATTTCAAATATTTACATCTGACCCTGAACTCAGGGGCTAAACATTACGTAATGATAGAGAAAACTGTAGCAATTGTTTACTGTATAGGAATGCATGTTAGAGCACAAGTGACGTTTTGAGGAAAACACACTGAAATTTGAATGTAATGTTTATTGACAGCGTCATTGAAAGTGCTATATTTATAATAAGTATTTAAAATTGCGTCAACAAGTAATAATTCATGGCTGGAAGCGTCGATGAAGTCATTGGCTTCCAATTTATATATATTTCCAAGTAGTAATATCTGAATTTTGTAAAATTAAAAGCCAAACATCCCAAATATTTCATTGAAAATGGTTTCCTGTGATTTTCAAATTAATGATTGGAGATTACGCATTTATGAATTATTTAAATATTAGAAGTAATACTATAGAATGCAAAAACGCAAATTCACATGAAGACATTATAAGTAAAAGATTTCTGGTAAATACCACTGAGTTTCAACAAACGTTGATTAAAAATCTTTTAGTCCACTTATGGTTTAATTGTCATTTTTACTCTAAAACTAAAGTCATTAACATAAAAACCCAAGAAATAAAATAAAATTTACTTTCTTCAAATATCACAATTTGCTACATTATATTTCAATGTATAATATTGAAATCTTGTGCATTGACGAAAGAGATTTTTTTCGTTTGAACATTTATTATAGTTTGTTTGCATATATTAAGAGATATTGCAATAACCTTAGAATGTACTTATTCGTTTTACTGTTAAAAGCTGATACTAATTATGTTTTAGCAATTAGCATTGTTGGAATATTATCTTCTGAATACAGGTATTTTGTTATTTTTAACTTCTAAGTATTTAAATAGAATGCAGTGGTTTATATGCTTTTTTGTAAATTTGTGTTTTATTTCTATACTTTGTGTCACAGAATATCTAAAATATTTAAAAAATATAGTTGAAATGTAGCTTATTTGTACATACTTTAGAATTCAACCCCTTCTATTTTAAATAGTAGAATTTACATTACGAAGTCGATTGAAAACATTTGAATTAACATGAATTAAAAGTTTTCCAGCAGCGTGGAAAATTTACACCGGAAGTGCAATCTAGTTGACTTAAATTTTCAACGCTCTGCATATTAAGCTACCTGAACCTACAGCCGCCCGACCTGTTTCACTCAGATAAACTTATTGTGAATTTAAATTTTCACCCAGTTGAAAAATTTCAAATCCCGTAATACCCTTAGAAATCCGTACGGTTGAGTTAAAGCAATAAAGCGTTTGAATTAAACCTAATATGGAAAGAAAGAATTACGTGTTTTATATATATATATATTTATAGTTTCAATGACAATCGATAATTTCTATTTTAACGAATACTCAACATCTTTACAGTAATATTATTAAAATCAAGAAGCAGAATGTGTAAAGATTCACGATTATTAGAAGCATTATTATTAATATTTGATCTGTGCTGATTAGTTCTAATTTGAAAAGACGTAAAATTTTGTCCAATGTTACATGTTACATAAATTGCATTTAATTGAATATATTACATTAAGTGCCTCAAAAAATATTTTCTGAGATGCTATTCTGATAAGTTTATCTGTATTTTCTACAAGCTAAACTCCTACAAGATAATTTTATTTTTTATTTATGAGCAGAAGTGGGACAATGTGACGATTCAAAGAAACATCTATCAATTTATTTGTATCGAGCAATAGAACATATTTTATTATATTTATATACATGTGTGTGTGTGTAGACTCATACACATGCATTTATACAGTTGGCAAAAAAAGTATTTGTACACTCTAAAATTTTTAATTTTTAACTAAATAAAAACAGATATTTTGTCAAAAATAGTTTTAATACAGTCTCTTTACCGTGCGTTTTAAATTGCACAACAGAAAATTTCGATAAAGATGTAAAATAATTTTCTAATAGAAAAAGTTTAAAAATTTCTTGCAAAAAAAGTATTTGTACATTTCTCCATCTTGATATCTACTGTGTTTTATAGTGTTTATGGTTCAAAAGGACTACTTTTACAGAAGCTGTTAATAATTTTTAAGTTCATATTATATTTGTCTGACATTTAATCTAATTTGCTCTTGAAGTAATTGAGTATAGAACCTAATACTAGAGAGGCACCTCTAGATATATCAAATCCTATGATTGAGCATAATAAAAATTTAAATTCGCAACAAGAATTTGTAAAAGCTATTAAATTACCCTTTACAACTATTAGATGTATAGTGAGAAACTATGAATAAATTAAAAGCATCGAAATTCAATGAAAACCAGGACTTCTTAGCAAACTAATAATGAGGGAAAAAAGGAGTGTTGTTAAAAAAGCTTTAAAAAATCCTATGCGTTCGGTTCAAAAATTTGCTGGAGACCTTGCAACATCTTCTCGCATCAGAGTAATACCTCAAACAATAAAAAATATTCTTCTCGATGCAGATTTAAAAGGAAGAACCTCAAGGAAAAATCCATTCATCAGCGAAACAAATAGGCGAAAACGCATAGTATTCGCTTTCGCATACAGAAGTAAATCATTGGATTTTTGGAAAACAGTAATTTTTTCTGATGAGGGAAAATTCGGAATTTTCTTGCCACCAAGCATTCGAAAAAATTGCCGTAAAAATAAAACTGTTCTAGATCCAAAACGTATACTTCAAACTATCAAGCATGTTGGGGGGAATATTATACTTTTGGGGTGTATAGCTTCTAATGGAGCAGGACATTTAAAATTTACTGACGATGGAAGGACAGGTTTAACATACATTGATGTGTCGCGCCATAATTTATTAAACTGCGCCAAGAAATTATGCATAGAGAAAGCTTTTCACTTTCCGCAGGATAACGACCAAAGCATACTGCTGTGATCACCAGCACATGCTTACGACAATACTCGAAAACGACTGGTAACTCCTCTAAAATCTCAAGACTTGAATCCAATAGAAAATTTGTGGATGCTATTGGATGCAAAAATCCGAAAAAAAAATATGTATCAGTAAAAAACAGTTTTAAAGAAGCTCTTATTGTGTCATGGAATAACATTAACCAGACCGCTACAAAAAAGTTGGTGGAATCTATGTCACACCATCTAGAAGTAGTCATAAACGCTAAATGAATTCACACAAAATATTAATTTGTATCATTTTACTAAATTTTCATTAATTATATTACATTAATATAGTGTACAAATACTTTTTTTGCATTATATTTTTGTATATTTGTTTATTATAATGTAAAAAATCGATTCGTTTAATTTTGTTTTTGCTTCTATAATATTATAATGCATTAAATTAATGTATTACAGTATTTTTTGCTTAAATCTTTTATTTAATTTCATTATAATTTAAAAAAATGAAGTGTACAAATACTTTTTTTGCCAACTGTATGTAACACAGAGAGAACAAAAGAGTGGAAAAGTTTGTCACTACCATTCTTAGAACCATTTGTTTTGAGAATCCCATATTTTAGTGCTGGAAACTTTATCAGATAAGTGATTTCTAATTTCTGTACATTTTAATTGATAATTGTTGCATTTTTATTGTTATCACATCACTGACAAGATATTAAGTTACGTTTTTAGAATTTTGTATTAAAAAATAGTGTTATTTGATAAAGTTTGCCTTTCAGTGAAAGTTGAATACTTTGTTGTTCAATAAAAAACAAGCTTGCCAAGTAAGGTAGTTGCAAGTTATTAATTTTTAAAATGCGTCAGTCATTTTTTGGGACATTCGGTATGTATATATATACAGAGAGAGACTTACATATACATAACTATTAATAAAAAAGTAATTATCTAGATTTTAAATTTTAGTGTTAAGAAAGAAAAGGAGTTTATAAACTTTTTAAATTATTATTCTTTAAATTTCATTTTTTCACCTATATTGAAGTCAAGATGTTTTTAAATTATGATTAAATGAATATTTGAAAAATGATATGGTTTTGCCAATCTGTCAATCCAAAAAAGAAAAAATCATAGCATTTGTTTTTCTTTTCATAGTATAAGGCCATTTTAAAACATGTACATTTTTTTGTTAGAAAATTAATAAATTTTACATTTGTGAGCTTTCTAGTAAGGAAAGAAATATATATAAATTCTAATTCATGCATTCAGTAGATAAGTTTATAGTTCCAGAGATTTCTAATTTATAAGACGTTAGTATGTTTTCCACATAAAATAATTTAATAATTTAATAAGTGATTTTGTAAATTTTAAATACTATTTCCTTAATTTTTCTATAAATTTTTTAAATGAGTGATTGTTCAATAGATGCATGTTGATAAGAAACATGTTAAATTTATATGTTTACTTTGCAAATTTATAAATTTTATATGAATTTTATAAAACAACACAGAAATAAAACTCATAACATAAAAAAAAAAATTATGAGAAGTGAGTTTTAAATCAAATAGAAAAAGAACTTTTCTTTCTGAGGTCTTTTATTATTTATCTGCGTATCAAATAAATAAATAAGAAATTTCAATTTATACATTTATTCCGTATTCCTATAAATCTTAGAGAATCATGTGTTATTGAAAATGATGCTCGGAACTGTCCAATGCAATAATTTTTACTTTTTGACAGTGCTCGTAAAATTCCCTTTCAGTGTAAAGAGTTGTGTAGGTAGAATTTTCCACGCCTAGACATTTGACGGAGTTGCTTGCTTATAAATGAAAAATATTGTTTTTCGAAAACAAAAATCCTCTTTTTTATATTATATTTTTAATTTGCCCTATTTTTGATATTGTGTATAGGTGGAACAAAATTAATATGTTTGTTTGCAATAAATAATCGGGTTGGTTAAAAAAATAAATAAATAAATAAATATTTTCTTTTCGGAACACTTCAGTCACTCTAGTAATTAAAAGAAAAAAGGCGCAAAAAATTTAAAATTAGTTAACATTTTTTGTTTGTGCATCGCACTTAAAATTAATGAAAAATTGAAAAAATTGCATCTTCTATAATGTATATTTTTAAGTTAATTGAAACTTTAAAAATAAACACGCTTTAGTGACTTGTGTTTCTTTTATGGTTTAGAAAACCTAAATAAATTAAATTCTTATTAATAATTTCAATTTTTTTCGTTCAAGTAACATATTAGAAAAAACATAAATTTACTAATTTTTCGTAGCTTTCACTGTGTGACACTTAGTTCGTTTTGCTAGAGCAAAACGACCCAGAATTCACCCGTAGAGGTAGTTGTATGTTGCTTTCCACCCACACCTCTACACAAACATTTACAATTTTTCATTTACAATTTAAGTATTTACATTATACAGGATGTCCTAGAAGTAATGGGACAAACTTAAAGGGGAGGTAGGGGACATTACAAAGATTCAAAATTGTATAGCAACCCATGATCGGAAACGTCTTCGTTCGTCGGTAGGTTGTGTTGTTCACAAAAGCATTGGAAAAAAAAGTTTTCTGAGATTCGGGAATTTTTAAATTCATAATTCATACCAAAATAGCAGCATCGATTTCTTTCTTTGGGGTGCACTGAAAAACGCTGTGTACGCAACGACTGTGGAATCTGAAATGGATCTGGTTGCAAGACTCATCTTTGCTACTGCGGATATCCAACAAACTTCAGGTGTATTTGAGCGAGTCCGCCAATCCATGGTTCGACGGTGCAATACAGGCATCGCTATCAATGGTGGAAACTTTGAACATCTTTTGTAACATTTTCACATATCATGTGCCACAGTAAATGTAATATCGTTGACCAATAAATTATTTCAGATGATCTTATCTCAGTCTTGTGTCTCTTCGCCCTTTGTATCTGTCATACTATCTTCCCATGACGTTTCCGACCATGGGTTGCTATGCAATTCTGAATCCTTGTGATGTCCTCCACCTCCCCTTTAAGTTTGTCCCATTACTTCTGGAACATCCTGTATTTACAAAGATTTTCCACAGAGAAGCAAACTTTGATTTATTGTGCTTTTTTACTTTTTCTTATTTATATCTACTTTACTCCTAAAGTCTGATTTTTTAAAGAAATTAGGCATAACTGTTCTGAACTTCAGTGTTGGTCAGATTTAACCATCTCTAGCTTCATGTTGATGTATATTATTAAACGTCTCTGTCACAAATCTGACGACAGATCAACAACCTCTGTAAAACAAGGAAACTTCTGAATTTTATGAGCGTAGTGTTGGAACTGATCAGTGATTTACCATCATTTTTCCTTCGGTCCCGCAACAATGGGCAAGGATAACAAAAATGCACAAAAATTCCATTTAATAATTTCAATGTAATCGGAGGCTCGAAAGTTTACCTTCAGTGGGGAAACATTTCTAGTATTCTTTGTCTCTGGAACATTTTTAAGATCTTTCTGTAACCAAGCTCCCTAATATATCATATTTCATCGACAAACATTGCCAACAATACAGTGTCTGGGTGCAAAAAGAACTTATTTAGTTCCATTATTGGATCGATAAGTTTTAGTAATTTGTCATAGAAACAGCGCGATGTTTGGATTGTTTGAAATGCATGTTTTGGTTCGTCAGTGAAATATTTGCCTATTTTGGGAAAAATAATACAACCATGTATGTTTTTAAGATGAAGCCAACTATTTCTTTTAAGTTTTCTGATAGATCTTGCGTTTCAAATGGTAAATATGCGAGGGAGTATCCTTTGTGATAAAGGCACACTAGCATTTTAGTGAGATCGTAACGTCAATGTTCTAACATGTGTGGCGTGGAAGCGACATCTATCCTTTATTGAACTTTAACTTTCCAGAGCGTGTGTGTCACCCTCGGTTCTACAGTTAGTTGCGGTTAGGAGTAATATGCAAATTTATAACGTCGTCTTCAGTTTGCAATGTATAAAAGCTGTGAGTTGGAGTGTGTTGTGTGTGTGGTGAGGAGGCGAAAGCCAGCTAGTGTGTGATGAGAAGGCGGAAGCCAGCTAGTGTGTGGTGAGGCGGCGAAAGCCAGCCAGGTGAAATAGATTGCGTTGTGAAGAGATAGCCTCCAGTGAGATAGATTGTGTTCTAAAGTGAGTTGGCCAGCATTGTGAGCCGAGTTAGTTTGTGGTGAGCTGAGTTACCCAAGGGAGTGCCAGTGGGTAAGAATTAATTCAATATGTTGGATATTTTTGAGAATAAAGAGTGTTCGCAGCCACGGGCTGTTCTATTATAGATTTAAACTAGCTTTTAGCCGCAATCTGAACGTGAAGATGGTGTGAAGTGCCCCGAACTGAGCCTAAGCCGAGGTCGTGAGTATAGTTTGAAGTTTAATCTCTTAGTATTCTGATTAGTGACTGAAATCTTGAACTATCGTTCCACTTTCCCATATTCCAGAGATTTAAATAAACTGCTTGATTTTATCTTATACTTAGAATTATGTCTTCATTCAACCAGCACATCCCCAGACACGTCACAAATGACACCCAACGTGTGTTCCATCACGTTACAAATAAATACTGTTGTATTTTGCTCGATAAATTTTTGTCTATATCAAGAATCAAACAGTATACGGGTTCATAATCGACCATATGGAATTTGATACAGCAAACGAGTTACTGCCCGATTGGCGCACCAAAGTATGCGAAGTCGCCAATTAATAAGTTGTAAAAGATAGTGTTCTTATTTCAAATTCCTGGGAAATTGCTTGGAATTCAATTTTCACACGAAGAAAGTATTATACTTTTGTCAGTCAAAGAAACAAACGAAAATTTCGTCGGTGGGTGAGAATTTGCTTTTTAATTCCGTACCTATACGACTTATGTTTATTTATTTATTTATTTATTTTTTTACTTTACACGTATCAACCAAATAAAAAGAATCTATGTCTGTTATCATACCAACGTTTTGCAGAACAATTGACACTACGAAAGCTGTTGACTGATCAAACACTTAGGACAGATCACTGTTTAGTGCTGTGGCGTTAATTTTCATTCTAATTTTCATATGGGCTTTTAGTCGAATTGTTTGTAATTAGTTTGTGTTATTAGTTTGTATTCATCTTTTTCATACTCCGGTTCTTCAAAAGAACTGCGTTTGTGCTTATCGATTTCCGAGTTCTATTTTAGAAACCGCTCAGTGCTCACTGAAGATTGCCAGCTTTCCTGCCAGTCTTCACATTTAAATTTTTCTAACTGTTGTGTTAACCCTTTGAAGACGAGTTACCTGTATATGTGCCGCATAAGCTGCTCAGAATCCTTGATTATTTTCACCAGTAAAATTTTACGAGTATTATAAATTTTACCCTATATAAGTTGAGCATTATCCCGATTCAATTAGAAAAAAATCTGTTTTCAAAAGCCGGTGAATAGATTAAAAATTCATCAAAGTACCCTCGTTCTAAAGTGCTTAATAGAAAAAAAAAATTCCCGAAATAGTAATTTCTTAAAAGAAACATGAACCTCAACCTGGAGGATGGGAATTTTCTTTATTTTTACTTACCCATCATACATAGTATGGGGTAAATCTTGTAATCGTTTAAAAAAAAAAAAAAAAAAAAAAAAATGATGGATTTACACGTTTTAGACACTGTAGATTCCAAAAAACATATTTTTAGAAAAACAATTGCCGTCCATCTGTCAATGTGTTTGTCTGTTTGTCTGTCTGTGTATCTTTAAACGCTTTATCTCCCGAACAAATAGAGATGGACACTTGAAATTTGGTGTGTACTTACTGTGTAAAAATGGAAAAAAGCCTATTGAATATCAGCAGCCTCCATTACGTGGAATTTTTTTTCGGACTCTCAAAATATTCGTTCTCATGAATGGCATATAAAAATTTTAGTAATTGTTTATTTCACGTAGAGTAAATAAAAGATAATAAAACAACCTAAATTTTGCAGAAAAAAGAAAGTTGATCAGATTATTAGTTACTGAGAAATTTGCAATCTTATTTTACGCACTCATCTATCTTTCTTGGCCCTGTATTTCATTCAAATTTTAATTAAAAGACATGCATTAATTTGACAAGAGACGCTTAATTTGACACAGTAAACTGTCAGCTAATATATGATTATAATTTTTCGCGTTATAAGGATATTCTTTTTTACTCAATGCGATATTACTTGATTATACCGTCGACTTTGGCAATATATCATCAAATTTGGCTACAAAAACTATTCGCCAAAAGTGATGCCAACTTGGCGTTGTTTCTGGTTTTTTTCCAAATTACCGCAGACTCCCCGTCGTTTTGTTAAAAGTTTACACATGTTTTATTTTCATAGTTAATATTATGCATATTAATGATGGGTAAATATTATGGTGACCCCCAATGACTAGTATACATAAGCATTTAATTAGAATTGCATATTTACATGTATCTGTCTTTTAATATAATATAAACACCACACCCAGAAATTGGATGGTTGTTTTCGTAGGGTGTAGAGTGGATGGAACTGAATGTGCAACTAAAGCCAAGTTATGATCTCTGGGTCGTTTATTCCAACAAAACAAATAAGTAGTTGGACGATGGGAGACCGGCTAACTGCGCCGATGCCGACCCCTCTTTGTCTTCCCCTGTATGCTGCGCTCAGCGTCAAGGGACCGGATATCGTTGTCAACCCCCCCCCCCCGTCTCTTGAACTTGTGCGTACGAAGTGACAGCTTCTTGTATTAGAAAGACTCTTCTGTAGGCGTTAATTCACTAAATTGGGCACTTTAACGATAATTGCGGCTATTAGTAATGTTTTTTCTTCAACTCTCAAAAATTTTATGCACATATTTTAATATGCATATAACAATTTTTTTTGTTAATAATAACTGTTAAATCACAGAAAAATGGACAATATAAAATGTATATCCGCTAATATAAAATACACTAACTGAAAAAAATAATAATAAATAAAAAATTGGAAATAAATAAAAGTTTGATAAAAAAAAATTATATATATATAAAAAATTATATATTATATATGCTAGCAAAAGCCATGCTTTGTTTGGATTCGCGAAGCATTATTTCATTAGATAACTATTTTAATGTAACGATATTTTTTTTAATATTATTTGTACTACTTGATTACCCCGTCGACAAAAAAAAAAAAAAAAAAAAAAAAAAAAAAAAAAAAAAAAAAAAGAGAGAAGATACCGTCAAACTAAAAAATTAAATGCCAATAATGATGATAAAAATATCTCATTCACATAACATTAAACTCGTATCACGTGTTCGTTACGGCATCATACAGTGGCGAAGTTGTAAGAGAAACAGAGGGTATACGCTTAATACAGAGGATATTCCCTAGAATATATGCACTATAGATTTCTTGAACAACAGAGGGTATATGATTTTCCTTTAAAAAATCCAGAAGGTATACGGTTGATACCCTTTTATATCCTCCAGTACATCCCTAGCCATCAAGTGATTTTTAATATAAAGTTTTATTTGTATTCTTATTAATGTTTTATTAATTTATTTTTTCTTTTGTTATTTAAAATAAAAATTATGCCAATTTGTGTAATTTAGCGAATAGTTTGGCGAAATTGGTTGACGGGATAACCAAGTAGTACCAACCAATAGTAGATAACCAATTAATACTGCTTGGTTATCAAGCCGACCAAAAAATTATCGCCAAACTATAAGAGTAAATGCCAGTATTGGATGACCGTGAATGTCTCATTCAATGACATTAAATACGATAAAGGTGTTTGAAACATCATTAAGTGATTCTGTTTCGACTTTTTATTTGTATTTTTATTAATATTCTACTAATTATTTGCCTTTTCGCTATTTAAATTAAATTTTTCAATATGTATAATTTGGCTATTAGTCTGATGATTTGTATAATTTGGCGAAATGGGTCGACGGGATAACCAGGTGGTACCTTGGAATTTAATCCTGAAATTTGGCGTAACATTTTTGGTCGACGGGATAACCAAGTAGTATCCAAAAATATACTGTGATATAATATAAATGGAATGAGGTAATAAAGGACAATAATAAAATAAAATTCTATAATATCTAGATTAAATACATATTGTATTCAAGCTGACGAATTTAATTCAATAAACAGTAATAACTGGATTAAATTGGCCAATTAATTTCTCCTCAACGAAAGTTAAAATCTTCAATATTTAGGGATGTGGACCAGGATCCATGTACCATATTATTAGTTACAGAAATAATATTTAGTTCATTATTTACTACACATTTATGGCAAGTCTTCCAAGATCCGGCAGATTGAAAATGCATGCCAAACTAACGACGATGACAAATTTTACAAAAATATAATTTTAAATTTCTTTGTGCATCTTCGAAATTTAAAGCATTTTACCGAGCACATGCATTCTCTGTCAGAACAGATTCGTCGTTTTGGCACAGATCGGCATATACGGACCACATACAGGGTGATTCAGCTCGTCGGTGACAAACTTTAAGGATCGATAGAGCACACCTAGACGAACATTTTTGAATAGGGAATGTAGGGTCCCTGACGCGATGGTAAGGCGCTAGGCGCTTTCGAAAATTTGGGTGCCGAAATTCGAAACGTCATAAAAACTAGGAAAATGGTTAGATTTTCTTGCTTGTTGCGTCGAAATGATTCTGTTTGTTTAGACTTTCTTCAGTACCAATTTGATAAGCGTATCTCTTAAAACATGGATAGGGGGCGCTGCAGACTTTGGAGAGCTAGACAACAACTTTAAGCCCGTTATTTTGATAATTTAACACATGCTCGCCAAAGTTTATACCCTAACTTAAAGTTTGAACCCAAAAGTAGAGCCCTGCAAAAAGCGTAAGAGCCGGAATAAAATGTCAAAGTACAGGGTGGTCGAAACTCGAAGGCTCCTAAGAGATAAACAAACAGAATTCTTGACTTATGGCATGCATTTTCATGATTCTGTTTGCTGGGGCTCTCTGAAACTCAGTTGAACGGTACAAAAAGAAACATCGATAGGGGGCGCTTTGGGCAAAAAACATAATTCGTTGACATTTCGGACGCTAACTGGAAACGGGGCGCTACGATCAGTTAGAAACAAAACAAGAGAGTAATTTACTTATCATAAGAAGCTATTAAAACTGCAGTTTGTTTGTTTTTTTAACAAACATAGCTGGTTTCAATCATGCACAATGCGCGCAATAAAATTTACATAAGGTGCTTTTTGCTGATTTATGCAAAAGATATCGTACCATATCGATATGCAAAAGATACGTAATGCGTAGACGACAACGCGAGATAACGTAGTTGTATGCGCAGACACGTCTTTGGAACGTGCGGTACCTACTTAAGCTTCGGGTTACTTGTCTGCAGATCGGTAGTAGGATGGAACGGTACACAAACTCTGAATTGGCTGACATGCATTTGGCGTATGGCGCTGCTGGTTGTAATGGACGAGCCGCTCAGCGGTTGTACGCCGAGCGTTACCCCAACAGGCAAATCCCCTGCCATGCCTTCTTCGCTCGAGTACACCAGAGGTTGTCCACAACGGGATCTTTCGACGGAGGCAGGCCTGAACGGGAGCGATCAGTGAGCACCCCCGACAACGAAGAGGCTGTGCTTAACCTGGTTGAGGACAACAAAGGTCTTAGCACGAGAGATATCGCCAGACATGTTGGCATTTCGCAAGCAACTGCGTGGCGCATCTTACGTTCCCGGAATCTGCACCCCTACCACATCCAGCGGGTGCAGTTGCTCAGAGAGCAGGATTTTGGCCCTCGAGTGGAATTCTCAAGATGGTACTTGGCGATGAGATCCAGGGATCCCCGTTTTGTAAACAGCATTTTGTTTACGGACGAGTCCACCTTCAGCCGGGAGGGAATGTGGAACGCCCACAACAGTCATGTGTGGTGTGATGAAAATCCACATGAAACCAGAAGCCGAGCAGCCCAGGAGCGTTTCTCAGTAAATGTGTGGGCCGGCATTCTGGGGGATTGCCTCATTGGCCCTTATTTGTTACCTGAACGGCTGACAGGTGGAAATTACCTGATTTTCCTGGATCAAGTGCTGCCGCAGCTTCTGGAGGAGGCGCACGTACCCGAAGGTTCGCGTCGCCAGATGTGGTTCCAGCACGATGGAGCTCCGGCCCATTACACGAACGACGTGCGTCTCCATCTAAACGCAAGGTATGGCCAGCGGTGGATCGGGCGTGGGGGTCCAGTTCACTGGCCTGCCCGATCACCAGACCTCACCTGCTTGGATTTCTTCCTTTGGGGTTACCTGAAGGCCGAGGTATACCATACACCTGTCAGCAGTGCTGAAGAACTTGTGGCGCGCATTGTGGCAGCTGCAGGGCAGATCAGAGATACTCCTGGCATTGTTGGAAACACACACCAGGGGTGATTCTGGATGAAATTTTTTTTTCGGAAATTCACATCGCATTTTCGGAAATCAGCGGGGGGTGGGGGATCAAAATACCCCCCCCTCTCCAGCGATCTTAGGACAAAATCGGCGTTTTCCCGCTATCTTTAGACGAAATCAGCAATATTTTAGCAAAATCGGCGATTTATTGCGATCTCTTGCCGAAATTGGCGGTTTTTCCGCGATCTTTTGACGAAATCTGCGTTTAAAGTGAAATCATCGTTTTTTCGACGATCTTTAGACAAAATTTGCCTTTTTACGCGATTTTTTCTCGAAAACGACGTTTTATTCCCGCGATCTTTTGACGAAATCGGCGTTTTTTCCGCGATCTTTTGATGAAATTGACGTGTTTTTTCCAATAATCTTTTGACAAAATAATTTTAAGCGATCTTTTATCGAAAACGGCGTTTTTTCTCGCGATCTTTTAACGAAATCGGCGTTATATCCGCAACCGCGGGAAATCGGCGTTTTCCCGCGGTCTTCAGAAGAAATCAGCGTTTTATCAGCGATATTTGGTAAAATTGCCGTTTTTTCCGCGATCCGCACAGGAAATTCGCGTTTTTTATCGATCTTTTGACAAAGTTTGTTCACAAAAACATTGACGAAATCGTCGTTTTTCCACGAAATATTGACGAAACGTATGCTATTTCGGCGATCCTTTCACGAAATTTGCATTTCTACGTAATTGGTTTTTCCGCGCGCAAAACCGTACAAGTTGGCAACTATGCAGAACTGATAACCCAGTTTCAAATTTTCGGAAGAGGATGCCTTAAATTTTCGGAAAATTCGGAATTTTCGGACGAGAATCACCCCTGACACACACTCCTCAATGCGACGGAGGTGCGAAGCCTGCATCATGGCCCAAGGTCGAAATTTCGAGCATCTTCTGTAGTGTTATTTTTTGTAAAAAAATTTCCAGTATCATTGATGTTTTTGGTCTAAATTTATTCAGAAGTGTTGAGCAGAGGTAGAAAATGTGTTTTCATTATTACTAACTGATCGTAGCGCCCCGTTTCCAGTTAGCGTCCGAAATGTCAACGAATTATGTTTTTTGCCCAAAGCGCCCCCTATCGATGTTTCTTTTTGTACCGTTCAACTGAGTTTCAGAGAGCCCCAGCAAACAGAATCATGAAAATGCATGCCATAAGTCAAGAATTCTGTTTGTTTATCTCTTAGGAGCCTTCGAGTTTCGACCACCCTGTACTTTGACATTTTATTCCGGCTCTTACGCTTTTTGCAGGGCTCTACTTTTGGGTTCAAACTTTAAGTTAGAGTATAAACTTTGGCGAGCATGTGTTAAATTATCAAAATAACGGGCTTAAAGTTGTTGTCTAGCTCTCCAAAGTCTGCAGCGCCCCCTATCCATGTTTTAAGAGATACGCTTATCAAATTGGTACTGAAGAAAGTCTAAACAAACAGAATCATTTCGACGCAACAAGCAAGAAAATCTAACCATTTCCCTAGTTTTTATGACGTTTCGAATTTCGGCACCCAAATTTTCGAAAGCGCCTAGCGCCTTACCATCGCGTCAGGGACCCTACATTCCCTATTCAAAAATGTTCGTCTAGGTGTGCTCTATCGATCCTTAAAGTTTGTCACCGACGAGCTGAATCACCCTGTATATGCTATTTTCTTTCAGGCGCCAATGACATATAGGCACCGGGGTATTTACTTGGCGACAAAATGTCGTTATTTTGCTTCACATGGTATCCCGGATGTTGCTTACTTATTAATAAATTGTTTATTTACTTTTTTTTTCAAATAATATAAATTGTTTTGTTCTATAGATATAAATTAAACTTTTTAAAATTTCTTGTTATTCACTTTTTAAAAATATGTATGGTAACTGGTATTTGAAAACGAAGTTTTTGCCAAATTGGCGTCGGAAAAAATTGCACCAATATGATGTGTATATCGGCACAGATGTCATATACAGTATATGACATCTGTGCCGTCGTTTTTTACGCTATCTAGCCTCTTGCCTTAAAGATATATCATATTCGCGTTCAACCAGTGAGTGTACGTTTTCTTGGCATTTTTTTATAACAGAGCTACTATATTCTATAGATTGTCTAAAACGACAAATTGTTTAAAATAAAAAGGTAAATTATTTAAAAATAATACTACATGTACCAAAATAATAATATATGTTTAATTTGGTTCAAATTTCAACCTTCGAAATTCAAACAACTCTTTATATAATGAATTTAATAATTAGTTTTATTTGTTTACTATTCTTTTGTTGCCACTTTACAAAAAAAAAAAAAAAAAAACATAACATAATTCTTTTAATTTGCGTAAGTGTCATCAGAGCAAACGATTTTGGCGGAATAAAGAAAATACATTTTATTTATTTAATTAATCATGATTCTACATGTAATTTCAACTCCATGATTTCTTTTCTTCTGAAAACATACGTTTCATTTTTTATGTCCAAACTTTCGTCCGTAATGGAAAAACATGTAAAATAAATTATTTAAAATAATAATTTAAGGTTTTTAAAGGTTATTCTGTTTATTTTAAAGGTTATTCTGTAAAAAAATAATATTGTGTAAATCTACAGATCATAATTTATTTTTGTGTTTAATTTCAAGTCAAAATACTAAATAGATTTTTTGCAAAGTGTACGACAAAATGTAATTTGAGTGGCCTAGTAGAGGATTCGCTTAGCTCATCCTAATAACCATTAATCGTTATATATACAGGGTGTCCAGTAAATGACTGACCCATTTTGAATATAAATAACAAAAAAAAAAAAAAAAAAAAACGGTTTGAGATAAACAATATGCGGTTTGTTGCATTGTTATCAGAAAATCAGTAAATTTTTAGATGTACACTTTCTTAAAATAGTTCCAATTACGACCAACAGATGGCGCTGGCGGCAGCATCAGACTGTCGAAATTCAGAGATTACTCTATTTTCATACCCTTGAGCATTTTGGCTCATTTTGCAGAGTCGAATCTCAGTCGACATATTGAATTGACTCTCCATCACCTGCAGAAATAAAGTTTGTTGGATTGAAAGCTATTTATAATAATATTTATGATTGAATAAGGTCTATTATACTTAATAAAAACCAACAAAACTTCCTTTTTATAAGCATTGATTTTTCACACATTTAACATAAATAAATTGTATTCAATAAGTGTTTTTGTATCCGGTTAACTGAATCTCTGTTTGCGTACAATAAATTAAAACGAACGTCTTTTTTAAGTTAGAAAATCATAATATTTAATCTAAACATTTCTTCCATTAAATACTAAGAAATTGTTTTTTTTTTTAAATTAGTGTTTGACAAAGCTTTAAGTGATGGATCAAGTAAACTCTTCTTGCCTACGTCGCGCAGTAAAATCAGTTAAGTGATTAAAACAGTGGTTCGGAAATAGTGTTGGCAAGTTCCCTGTCAAAAAAAAAGGGGGAGGGGCAGTGACTTATAAATCGTCACATAAAAATATAATAAACCTGAGAATGAAGGAATAAGTTTATAACAAACGTAATAACCGTTTACTAAACTTAAAAAAGTATTTCGACGGAGGAAGTAACATACATAACCAGCTGCTAAGACGAAACCTGCCTCAATCGAAACATTGTTCATTTTTCCGAAAACTTAAATCATCCCTACATTATATTCATATTTTGACATTTAACATTTCTAAAAATTTAAATACAAAAGCCACGAGAGATTTTAAGATGACTTTTATACACACTTCTCTCTTCCTCCTCCCCCTCCCCCAAGTGAAAGCACATCTACGCTGAAATGGAAGGATGTTTAAAAAGAAAAGAAAAAGTATAGTACCTGTTTTACATCCTGCGAGTTACCCCTTTTCAAAATTTCATTACAAAGAGCATCATAGATCCTGAAATATATTTTCCGTCTTCCCCCATCCACTTTCCCTAACTATTCTTCCTGAAGAAAAGAGGGGAAGAAAAATTCTGAAAATGTATGTGGTTTGAAATAAGGAACATTATTTTTTAAAAAATGAATCTTATAGCTTTTTAAAGGTTATATATGTAAAACAGTGATGGTCTTGTAATTTAATAATATTTATATTTATAAAATTGAACTAAAATAAGTAGAACTATAATGATTCTATGATGATTCAGGATCTATTGCGCTTTCTGTAATGAAAAGGGGTGACTCGCAGGATATAAAAACAGGTAAGTCGCTTTTTTTTCTTTTAAGCATCCTTCCGTTTCAGGTAGATGCGTTTGCAGTCAGGGGAAGAAGAGGAAATGTTTGTATGTAAAAGTTTTTGTGTCTAAAACAGGCTTTTTTTATAGACGAAATATAGACAAACATTTATTCTAAGGTTTAGTATATTTTTATGTGCCGATTTATAAGTCGCTGTCCCGCTTTTATTTTAGACAGGAAACTTGCCACCACTATTTGCATACCACTGTTTTAATTTCTGATTTCACTATACGACGTACAAGCAAGAAGATTTTGCTTGATCCATCCTTTAAAGATTTTTGACATCACTAATTTTTCAAACACAATTTCATGCTATTTAATGAAAGAAATATTTAGATTAACTATTAAATTTTTTAACATAAAAGAACTGTGTTTATGCCATATTTTCAGTTTATTGTACGTAAACGAGAATCAATTATCCGATTACAAAAACATTTTTTGAATACAATTTACTTATGGTAAATGTGTGAAAAGTCAATGCTTATTAAAAAGTATTTTTTGCAGTTTTTTATTAAGTATAATAGACATTATCCAATCATAAATATTATTTTAAATCTTTTTCCATCTAACAAAATCT
>OZ025293.1:118046990-118064973 GCA_964019185.1 Maratus speculifer | reverse complement strand
TTAAAACAGCATTAGTTAATCTTTAATTAAATCTGGTCGAAATTTTCAACAAAAATCTTCGAGAAAAAGCTAATGAAATAGCAAATTTGCTCATTTCTTTTCTTGCGTATCATTTAATTTATATTCATTAAAAAAACTTTATTTTCTGACAGCGCGGTTTGATGCTTTCTAAATTTTAGTTAAAAACAAATAAATAAATATGTAATATTGAGAATAATACTCATCCTTTAATAACATATGTGACCACAACTGTTAGTAGAAATGCAAAATCAGAAAAGTTGTAATGACAACATAACTTTTCTATTTGAAAAGCCTGATTTATTTAAAACAATTACACGAATTGTTTTAGCAATCATGTCTGCGTACAAAGAAATGATCGAAATACTACTTTGTCTATGTTTTCTTAAATAAATTTACAAAAAGAAAGGGCTGTAATTTATAGATGTAAAGTATCAAGAGCACCAGACCTTTTTTTTCTTTTAATTGTGATATTTTTTTTAATTATGTTCAGCTTGACATAAAACCCTGATTTCTCGAAAACAACGCGAAACGAAATAAAACCACCGTCATGCATTAGGAGTGCTAGTTTTAGTACTTTACTAAGCTTCTCAGGTGGAATAGACAAGTTTTACTCTTATCTTGAAATTGGAGAACGGAAACATGCTGTTGTCTATTATCTTCCGGAACGGGTTTCCGGACCTGCAAATCATTAATACCCTGTTACATGGGGAAAAAATGCATATTTGAAATACTTGGATACTTGAAAATTATCACAGCATCTACCGAAAGAATCCTTTATAGTTTGAGATTTTAAGGGTGTATCTTGATTCAAACTGCTTATTTTCCGATTTATTTTTGAATTCATTTTTGCTCTCAAATGCACCAAACTTTCAAAATCTCTTATTTGGAAAGTACACAAGGTGCCGTGATTGTCGATTCTTTGATAAATTCAGAAAATATTGCAAAAAAGTAATCAAAAACGGCATTTCGAGCCGATTTTTCCGAAGCGGGAGATATGGGAGCGAAAAAAAAGGTTCATACTGATAAGGTACTTGTTTATAAATCGAATTCTAATGAATTGAGCGTAAAATGATATCACACGGCACCTCATACGTCCCTTCAAGAATCCCCTCAGTAAGTTTCATGTTTCTACTTTTAAAAATGCGTCTGAAATTGTATTGGAAAATTTCGAGCTGTTGAAGGTGTAAAAGCGTTCTTTCGAATACACCCTTAAAAGCATTCTTGCTTTACTTCAAAGAAATACAATAATATTTGAAGCGTATCTCATAGAATCAATGATTTAACTAATAATTCCAATCCGTGTTTTTCTTCTATGATCTTTTTTTTTTTTTTTTTTTTTCCTGTGACATTTTAATTTTCTTATAATTATCTCTAAAGACTTACTCAGAGGCGGATTACCCATTAGGCTGAGTAGGCTGAAACCTAGGGGTACGGAAGAAAAAGGGGCCCCGATACTGTGATTTTTTTTTTTTTTTTTCAGATTTTTTTCTTTATATCAGTTCTAGAACGGCCGTTTTAAACTTTTTCCCCCCTATTTTGTTTGCAGTTTTTTTAATAAAGTTACTTTTACTTTCGAAACCGATTCAGAAAGTAGAAGTATCCTAATGAAAATAATGATAATAATAATAACAAAACCTTCAACAATACTAAAAAAAGTTCAAAACGCATTTGTAGAGAAGATCTCATCTATCCAATGCAAAAACTGCTTAAAAATATTGAAATGCAAACGAGATGTTTAAAAAAATTTCTACCATAGGATTAACATTAGATTTGGTTTGGTTTATTTTATGTCGGCCGATTATCTACATGTGGGATATAGGCCCCAAAGGGGGGGGGGTGTCCTCCGTGGGGGGGGGGTCTCTCTAAAGGAACCTAATCCCTTTTCAAACAAGGATTAACATTAGAGAGTGGGTGTTTTTGCTTGAAGTAGCTGCTTAAGAGGCTACACTAGATATGGAGAACACGGGAACGCTAATGTTAATCCGATGGGGCAATTCTTTGGAAATTTCTCGCACGCATTTTATTATTTTTGACTGAATATTTTTTCGAAGAATAACTGATGACGATCTATGGCTAGTTTTTACTTTTTGGATTTGGGTTTCAGATTTTTCTTTTTTAAATTATTTTAACTTTTAGAACCGATTTAAAATGGTTCTGAAAACAAAACTATCACATCGCCCCCCCCCCCCCCCCAAAAAAAAAAAAGAGAAAAAAAAACTAACAAAAATCGAAAAAAAATAAAAACTGGCGCGATTATAGATCGTCCTAAGCTATCCTATGAAAAAAAAAAAAAAATTCCTTCAAAAATATTAAATTTGTGCGAGAAATCTGCAAAGAACTGACCCGTAGGATTAGCATTAACATTAGTGTGAAAGAAACCGCTGATGACAAAAATATTCTTCCAACTGCAAAAACGAGCATAGTTTAAATAGAGCTTTTCTTTTATATGTTGCTGCATATGTGTATTACAATATGAAATATTATTTTTTCTATGGCCCCTGACTCCTAATAATGTTTATTTAGGAAAATATTGTTCGACATCTAAAAAGAAATTTAAAAAGTGCTTCTTTTTTACGATTAAAACTCATCTAATTGTGGTACTTTAAATTTTATGAAATTTCAATGTTTTCCTGCACTAAAAGTATTTTTCCCTTTTTTTTTTTTGTGCCAGAAAATAGAAAAATGTATTGATTCGAGGACCGGGGGGGGGGGGAGAGGAGGTTGCCCACGGAAAAAATCTAGCCTAGGGGCCCGGGAGGTAGTTAATCCGCTTCTGGACTTACTCACAACAACAACAACAATAATAATAATACTTTACATTCGAAAAATAAAGCCATAAATTACCCTTTTTTAGTATCCTGATCTTATTTCTAAATTTTAAATTTATTGTAACACAGGTAATTTCGTATAATTATAATTCATATAATGTATATGGAGAAGTTAGGGTGCCTATGGAGGGGGGGGGGTGGTGGTGTTAAAGAAATACAATTCAGAGATTCTTTCAACTTGTTACATTGCTAATTTATGTATAAGCAAAGATCTTTTACATATTTAACTTTAATTAAGAAAGGACTTTGGATGTGAATGAGGGGAAGAGGGGATTACATACAGAACTTTTAAAAAGATTAAAATAAAGACGAGAAGAAGAGGAATTCTCTGTCGGTGAAAATTTTCATTATTTTGCTTTTTTAGATAAGTTTAAGATTTCTGTGCGTAATAGAAAAGATAAATAACTAATTTTTGAAATCACAAAGCATAATGGATTAATTACGACACTTTTCTTTTTTTTATATTATGATACCGTGTGGCATAAAGCAAGCTTCCAGATCAGAGTTAAATAAATTTACAATAAATTTATGATTGTAATATCATCTATACTAAGATTTAAATTTTTAAAGGAAAATGTTAGATAATATTGCAAACGGAAACTGTTGAAATATATATATATATATATATTGGCATTGTTTGAACGTGTGAGCTAATATTTAATAAAATTCTGTAATTTTAATATGAATTTTTACAAATGGAAGGTTTTGATTTAGGCAATATTTGAAGAAAGTGAAAGATATTGTACTTTGAAAAAATGTGTAATAAAATGAGGTAATCACAGTTGTCGAGGAGGTAGAAAAAAAATACATGTGCTTCTACATTTTTAGAACTTTGGACAAGAATGCTGTTGCGTTGGATGGGGGGGGGGGGGGAATCCAAATAGAGAGGGGGGTTTTTAAGGCGCAGGGTAAAAGGTTAATAAAGGAGAGTTTTTATTTAATTATGTTTTATCATTTGGCCTTTTTTTTAATGAAATGAGATTTAAAGAACTTATAGATAAAAAAATAAATAAAACATTGATGTATGTATCATGACATTATACTGGGAGAAATGTTTATTTACTTTTTCCTTCCAGGGAGGTAGGTTTCTGCGTGGGGGAGGGGGGGATTTTGGGGGTTTAAATAAAATTTCAGATTTTCCAAATCGTTACATTGATATACTATGTGTTATACATCATGTTTATAAACATATTTCTTTTAATTTTTAACATGAAATATCACTGGAGAGATAAAAAGAGACAATAAAATAACTCAAATATTTTTTATGGAGTCCGTAAACTCACTACATCAGTAGCTTTTATATTGCAACATTTAATGTATCTATATATACACCTTAGGATATATTTATATGTACATTATATATATATATATATATATGAGAACAGAAGTAACTTCACTAATACATGTAAGCTATAGATGTGGAGAGGTGAAATAATCTATAAATTACATTTTCTTTTAAATTAGTCTTTGTCGTGTCCTTCCTCTCCCCCCCCCCCCCCCCACACACACAAAGAAAATTTTACCCTCCCAACCAAATCTCAAGATTTTATCTCATGCTTTTCTATTACCTGTCCTAAAATCAACCTTTCTCTTACCTCAAAAGTTAGATAACAAAAATATTTCTTTTTTATTTATCTATATTTCACCCCGTTAAAATCTTTGTATGTAAAGTTTATTTTTTCATACGTCTTCAATCAACATTGTTTTTATATATAAGCTGTCCTTGTGGCAAGATGAAAGAATCTGTAAAATCTGTTCCATTTTCCATAGTTATTGTAAAATGTATCTCCCCTGCCCCTGCCCCGTCCCAAGCAGAAGGCACTCCTTCACGTTTTGAAAATAAAAATAAGATCCTCGAATAAATGACCATATCTTGCTCTCTGGGACTAAATCTCACAATTTGAAAACATATTTTCCTTTAAACATGTTCTCAATTGCTCTGTTGAACTAACGCGAAACATTTTCAAACATTTACAAATTCATGCTTTAAGAAAAAACTATAAAATTGCAAAGTCTGATCATAGAAGCGATTTGGAAACGAACTGTGCTTTCCATTTTTTGATTAATAAATTACCTGTTGAGGTATAAACGATTTTGAACACGTGACAAACATGTTTTCATCCCTCTTTAAGTGGTTCTGCATCTTTCGCACAGAAATTTGTTTCAAAACGTCTTCATTGACATTATTTTCTCAAAAATCTATTAAGTTTAAAAAAAAAGGAAACATGAACCCGTGATTGATTAGATAGTTTCTGAACATCAACACTTACTAGTTTTATGTATTTCAGAACAAAACAAACAAGCAAACAAAAAATAAAATAAAATAAATAAATAAATAAAAAATAAAATTTATATTATAAGTTTGTCTTTTTGTATTTAAAAACAGCCTTAACATTTATAACTGTATTTCCTTCCTCCCTATCCACTCGTTTTGTGAAAAAACCCGATAATAATAATAAAAAAAAAATGTTTCACTGTTTAAAAGTTTTCTCCTTGTTCATTTCTATTACACAAATAAAAAACTGATTGAAAAACGACAATTTTGTTCTGGGGGGAGGGGGGGGGTGAAATATTCCGTTTTCAGGAAATATTTCATCTTTAAATAATTCTATTCTCAGCTAAACACATGTCGTTAACAAGCAAAACATTAAAATTTTGAGAAACATGTTTTTAGTGAGTAATGCGAAAACGGTTTACCCATTGCTTAACTAATTACTGTTCAATTTGAATAGCATATGCCTATTTCCTTTTAAACTGCGGGAAATGCCGCTTTTAAAATGTTTCAAGCAATATGCTGTTGTCGTACAAACATGTGGTGATCGGTTTATACACCCTGATTTAGTTTTTTTTGGAGAAGGAAATCTTCCTATGTATGTACTTGTACATACGTTTTGAGACACTACTGCTTAGACCGGTCACGTCTGCAACAGGTGTGAAAAAGACGATTCTATTCTTTATGAATAGGATAAAAGCAGAAGTCAGTGAAAAAGTGTCCCCCCCCCCCCTAATACTGGTTTGGTTGGAATGGGAATAAATACCTGTCGTATTCACTTGTCTCCAAGATTTTAAAAAAGGATTTTTTTTTTTTCCCCTTATCTAATAATAATACATTATTTTCTTTTCTATATATTTTCAACAGACAAACGAAAATGTTAGGATTTTTAAGATATTTAAACATGAATTATTTTTATTTATAAAATACTATAATATGAAGCAATTTTAAATGGTATGAAAAATAAGATGAAAGAAATGCTCTAAGGGTGTATTCCGATCAAAATCTCTTATTTTCCGATTTATTTTGGTAATCCAAACTTTGAAAATCTCTTATTTAGATATTATATAAGGTGCCGTGTCTGTCGGTTTTTTGATAAAAACAGAAAGTATTACAAAAAAAGCTCTCAAAGTTGGTCTTTTGAACCGAATTTTCCGAAACCGGAGATCTAGGAACGGAAAAAAGTGACGTGCTGAAAAAAGAATTGTTGATAAATCAACTTAAATCAGATAAAATAACTCATAACTTAACTCAGATAAAATCTTACTAATTTATCAGTAATTATTAACTGGTTGATCTTTTCATAAGAGTCAGCACCTCTAATCTTACAATAATTTTCCCACGTCGCTATTAAACGCGATACAAATAATACATGAGTTTCATTCTGGTTTCTCTTAGCCTTCTTAAAATTTTCCAAACATGCCTTTGGTGTCGGCTCATGTTCCCTTATAACTAACTCCTTTAATTGCTCATAATTCTCTATTTGTTCCGTAGTCGTATAAATTAACAAATTATCCGCCTTATCTCCTAACATATTTAGTAGAATTTCGGCCTGCTGGTTTTCCGGTACATTTTTAGTTTTGAATGCCCTTTCTAAGCTGTTAAAAAATAAATTCCATCCCTCAGTCCCTTCTGGTACTTTGATAGATATAGAGTTGTAACACTTTTGATCAATTTTTCTATGTTACTTTCATTACTAGATTCCCTAGACCCATTGAAATTATTTGCTGATCCTTGAACTCTTAGCCTTTCCATATCTAATTCATGTTCCATTCTTAATTTTTCCCTTTGTAACTTTTCCTGTTTTTCTTCGCTCTCTAATCGTTCTGCAACAATAGCGTCAGATAATTCCTTAATAACCCCCTCGTCATACTCATCACTGTCCATTATCTTTTTCTTAAGCTGAATTTTGGTATCATCTTCCGCGAATTCAACCCCCAACTCTTCAGCTAGCACCTGAAGATCTACCTTTTTTAGTTTCAATAAGAAAGCCATACCTTCACCGATTCTTATTACCACCCTACAATAATATTTAAACCTAACAAATTAATATTTCCTAAATTTTTAACTTAGTACAGTTATATCCCATATATTATACTAAATAATACCCTTCAGATAATCAATACATTTCATTTCTAATTAACCTACTGAATACTCTAATTTTTCCCAACAATTGATATCACACAATTTACTTCCAATAAAACAAAAGATAAAACAGTAATTCAATTTGACTACTATGCAATATAGGTCTCAATTTATACATTTAGATAACAACATACAATTTATATAATAATACTGATACGTTGAAAATGAATAGAAGTATTGATGTCAATCAAAAAATCCACATAAAGAAAAATTGTAAACCATGCATACATAAATTTCTAGAATTATCCTCACTAAAATATTTCCGAACTCCATACTGGTTCTTACACTTAAAACAAATATACTGAAAATCTTCACTTTTATTTTTCCTCACTATGGCTCTCTTTTGAGCCTTTTTTTTTTCTCTCTGGCTCTCTTTTGGGCCTTTTTTTTCACTATGGCTCTCTTTTGAGCCTTTTTTTCTCACTATGGCTCTCTTTTGAGCCTTTTTTTTTTCCTACTATTGGCCAATTAAAATTCTAAGCAAATGTTATTATACACTCTTCAAACTTAAAAAAATATTGCTTCATTTAAATACTACCTTAATAATAATTTAAATTTAAGTAAATTTAATTATTCCTTCCAACTACTATTAACACAATTAGTAAAGAAAATATATAGAGAAAGCCAATACTAGCTCAAGTTATTATGACCTTTCCTTCAAACAATAGCCAATATGGTTATTAACACTTTATAGGTAGGGAGTATTGATAAAACACATAAATGATATAAACAATTTACTTAAATTACTATTAATTATACAACAACAAATTTTGGTTCGAGATGTCAGCAGAAAGATATGATCAAAACACCTTACCTTATACTTTCTTTGCTGGATTACTTTTCTAATCACAGGTAGTTCCACGATGTAGCGGTAATATGGCACAACAGTTTAGTTTAGTTCTTTCTAATAAAGATACGCACAAGACTTTAGTCCACACTAGATGATATGGCACGACACTTTATCACACACTCGACGATCCGGCACGATACTTTAGCACACCTTCGACGATATGGCACGACACTTTAGCATACAGTCGACGACCCGGCACGATACTTTAGCACATACTCGACGATACGGCACGACACTTTACACACATTCGACGATACGGCACGACCACACAAGAATTCCACTGGATACTCCGGCATTAACAGACTGCAACACGGCTCGCTGGTCACTGGTTTCAGGCGATTCTATCCCACCGCTGCCACCAATTTGTCGGACGTTCCCCTCAGTCCACACAACTTTGAAGAATGTCCGTGGTAGATATAGCTGCCACCACCGATATTATTAGGTGATATCGGTCACCCACTGTGAGATTGGTGTAAATGAAGACTTACGCTAGTAACCGAATTATCAGTTTATTAAGAATATATGTACACACAA
The DNA here is from genome assembly GCA_964019185.1 of Maratus speculifer. Lineage (NCBI taxonomy): Eukaryota > Metazoa > Arthropoda > Arachnida > Araneae > Salticidae > Maratus > Maratus speculifer. The sequence continues at coordinate 118,056,323 of OZ025293.1, read as the reverse complement.
AATACGCTATTTACAAATATATACAACTACAACTCGGATATAGGTGATCCGGTTCAACATTAAATTAGATACCGTAAAGATTGGTTGTGTACTATTCCAATTACACGTTCCACCTCACACTCAATACACGTTAAATTCACTTTTTTGGAGCTCAACCTTGAGTCTCCCAACACCAGTATACTGGGTCTGCACTTCTTAGCCCAGAACACTAAACACCAGGACGTCTGTGTCCTTTGCGCACCAGAAAACGCACACTTTACGCTCTTCCACCCAGAGCAACCTCTAGGTCCGAAACATAGGTACCGACTGAATTCCCTGAGACAAACTTGCCCTCGCAACTCATGGGGTCACACAAATGCCAACCCCCTCTGGAGCTTCCTCATTGGGCACCTTCCCTCACTCCTTTCTTGCCTAGTGACATGCTGCTAATCTGCTCACCATCCGCATACTTCACTGACAGGTGGACATGCCTCTCAGCTATCTCTTTTCTCTAACACCCCACCTGTAAAGGATTATCTGGCAATTCCCCTTTCCACAAAGAAGGAATGTCACCTTGGAAATTCTGTACACAACCATACAATACTAGATATTCAAATAGAGAAAGAGTAGACATTACATTCTTTAGCACAGGTGCTATCAGATCCTGACAATAACATTTGCTGTTCATAAAAAAGAAGAAAAATGTGGGGAATAATTATCTAATCCTTACCATATCTGTTATATTACCAATGATTGCCATAAAAAAGTATCTTCAAAAGGCTCTAGAGAAAAAAAAAAAAAGATCTGATTTTGTTTTCTTTTATTGTGTATGTATGGCACGGCATAAAGAGAAGATCATACAAATGCAAACAGATTAATGCTTGTATGGAAAATACTATAAAAATAATACTAATGTTACATTAATATAATGTTAAAACTTGATTTATAACATAACTAATCTATCTTAGATAAAAATCTTTATCAAAATAAGTCTTATTTTTTTCTAAACAGAAACTTTTCCATTGTGAATATTAAGTAATGGCATTATTTAACAATTCAAAATGCATTATACAAAAATTTTAGCTGATTTTCAATTAAATGCATTTTTTCAATCATGAAAAATTATATTTGACATATTAAAATAATTTGATATTGAGTTAAAACAGCATTACTTAATCTATAGCAAATCTGGTCGTAAAAATTTACAACAAAATTAGTTAAAGAGTTAGAAATTTCATTAAAGAGTTAATGAAATGATAAATTTGCTCATTTCTTTTCTTGCATATTATTTAATTTATATTCATTAAAAAACTTTATTTTTTGATAACGCGGTTTGAAGTTTTCAAAATTTTAGTTAAAAACAAATAAATAAATATGTAATATTGAGAATAATAGTTATTCTTTAATAACACATGTGACCACAACTGTTAGTAGGAATGCAAAACCAGGAAAGTTGAAATGACAACTTAACATTTCTGTTTCAAAAGCCTGATTTATTTGAAAGAGTTGTTACACGAATATAACAAATGTAATTATGTCTGAATACAGAGAAATGATCGAAATACTGCTTTGTCTATGTTGTCTTAAATAAACTTAGAAAAGAAAGGGCTGTACTTATAGTTGTAAAGTTATAAAAAAATTAGTTGTAAAGTTATAAAAAGATTTTTTTTTCATTTTAATTGTGGTATTTAAAAAAAAAATTATGTTCAGTTTGAGATAAAACCCTGATTTCTCCAAAACGGCGCAAAACGAAATAAAATCATCGTCATGCATTCTGTACTTTTTCGATTCTATTCAGAAAACTCTTCTGTTATAAGAAGCATGGTAAACGGAAAAAAAGTGACCGGAAAAAAGTTATCGGAAAAAAAGTGACCTAAACTACAAAAGCGGAAAAAAAGTGACACGGAAAAAAAGTGACGCGGAAAAAAAGTGGTAAGGAAAAAAAGTTACAGGAAAAAAAGTGACAAGGAATTGATTTTGGGGATTTATTATTGATTTTGGGGATTCATTGGTTAAGTATGAAAGGGGGATCGGGGGGGGGGAGGCTCATAGTTTAGGTAAATGGGTTTTTCATGCTGAATTAACTGTTTTGGTTCAATTTTTGGATATGCGTTCATCCTGAAAAGACGCTTGCCTGATTAGTTTTGAGAAGGGACGATTACCCCCCCCCCCATCCGTCCTCAATTAGATGAATGGGTTTTTACGCAGAATTATCCAACGTGTGTCAAATTTGCATATAGGATCTTTTCGATAAGGCTTATGTATAATATAAAATGCCTGAAGAGATTCTAGGAGTTTAAGGGTTAAGTATAGAGGGGGAACGGGGGATAACCTTTCTTAAATTAAATTAATGGATTTTTACGCATAATTATCCGATTTGCTTAAAATTTTGGACATAAGTTCATTATGATAAGACGTATATTAAATTAGTTATGGGTTCTTCTGCTTATTATAAAGGGGGGGGGACGAGCAATTCTCCCCCTCAAACTAGATAAATATGTTTTTATGCAGAATTATCCCATGTATTTCAATTTTAAATATAGGTTCTTTCTGGTAATGTGAATTCCGGAATAGTTTTAAGGATTTAATGGCTAAGTATAAAGGGGAGATGGAGGAAACCCCTCTTAAATTAAATAAATGCCTTTTTACGCAGAATTATCCGATTTGCTTCGAATTTTGGACATGGGTTCATTATGATAAGACGTATTTCTGATTAGTTAAGGGTTTCTATTGGTAATTAAAAAGGAGGGCGGGTGATTACTATACCCACCTTAAATTAGATTAAAAAAATTATGCACATTTATCCGATGTATTTCAAATTTTGGATATAGGATCTTTCTCATAAAGTGAATTCCTGAAGAGTTTTATGGGTTTAATGGCTATGTATAGAGGGGGAACGGGGGATAAACCCCCTTAAATTAAATAAATGGCTTTTTACGCAGAATCATCCGATTTGCTTCAAATTTCGGATGTATATTCATTATAAGAAGGCGAATCTCTGATTAATTATGGGGTTCTTTTGATAAATTAAATAGGGGAAGCGGGAGATTAATCCTCCACTCTTTAAATAAAATGAATTGTTTTTTTTCTTTCACAACTATTCAACGTATTTCAAATTTTGGATATAGGTTCTTCCTGATAAAGTGAATCCCTGAATAGTTTTAAGGGTTTAATGGCTAAGTATAGAGCGATGAACGGGGGATAACCCACAATTAATCAGGACTTCGCCTTATCATAATGAACGCCCAATCAAAATTTGAATCAAATCAGATAATTCTGCGCAAAAAGCCATTTATTAATTTAAGGGGGGATATCATCCGTTCCCCCAGTGTTTACTTAGCCATTAAATCTTTAAAATTATTCCGGGATTCACTTTATAAGAAAGAACATATATCCAAAATATGAAATATATCGGATAAGTGAGCATAATAACAATTTATCTAATTTAAGGGGGGGGGGGGAATAGTCACCCGCCCAAATTTTTAATTTTTATTTTTAATATTTTTAATATTTTATTTATTTATTTATTTTGAAAAAGATAATTGTCTGCATGATTTAATTTTGTCTTTGTATTTCTCCAAATAACAAATAACAATCTTTTCTGCTATACATCGGTGACACTCGTTAAGGTGAATCTCCGTCTGGTTTAACTATGAATGTCGACCTCTACCTGCACCCCAAATTTCCTTAAATTCGATTATATTACTGCTGGATGTTGTCTTTGTTAAACACATACCATGGGCTTTAAGTATAACTGGTGGAAAGGGCTTTTAGAGGAATAATTGAAAGAAAAAAATATTATTTCTTTATTACTCTTTTTAATTTAAATTTAACTGTTTGGTTGAATATAACTAAAAGTCATGCACTTGTTATTTACTAATAAAAATGAAAATAAATAAATAAATAACATTGATTTTTTAATAGTGTATAATTATATACACAAAGAAACATCTTGCGGTTAATTCGTGCTCTCAAGTCATCAATGAGCAGTCAAAACTAATATTGTTACATAAATGAGGGGCTCATAACCATAGTATATCAATACCATTTCGGAAAAAAAGAAAGAGATTGTGCAGTTAGAAGGTGCTTATAATATCTATTTTATCTATTCCAACAGTGAACCCAACTTGTTTTCATATGCTTTCTCATATATGACATCTGTTTAACAGCTTAGTCCAGTGTTAGTCATGCTCTCACGCACAGAAAAAAATAAAAAGAATGATGTCCAGTTAAACTGCTGGCATAGAGCTCACAGATTATGCAGACTAATTGTATATTACAGTCTTATATAGAAATGCCTTTCGAACAAAAATATGGAAGAAAGTATCCCCCTATTTTCTTTCTTTATACTTAATCATTGAAGCTCCAAAACTAATAAGGGATACGCCTTATCATATAAAAAACCTGTATCCAAAATTCGAAGCAAGTCAAATATTTCTGCATAAAAACTCATTTATGTAATTTAAGAAACGTTGTCCCCCGTTTCCTCCTTTATAATTAACCATTAAAACTCCAAAACTGTTCAGAAATTCAACTTATCAGAAAGAACCTACATCCAAAATTTAAAGCAAATCTGATAACTCTGCATAAAACTATTTAGCTAACTTCGTTGCTAGATGATCGCCCGTATCCCTTTTATAATTAACAAAAGAACAACACAATAAATGAGCGAAGCTTCTTATTCTTATGAGCCTGTATACATAAATCAGGCGCGGATCCAGGGGGGGGGCGATCGCCCCCCCCCCTAAACCAGTGTTGAATTCAGACTTTTTTCCGGAAGGGATTTCTGCGACTCCGTCAGAGACATTCTATTGTTCCGGAAAAAACGCGAATTTCATTAAAATGTCGCTAAAAAGCCCTAATTTTGTCAAAGTGTCGCAGAAAAAGAGCGAATTTCGACAAAAAATCGCGGAAAAAGCACGAATTTTGTCAAAGATTGCGCAAAAAAAAAGAAGAAAAGAATTTTGACAAAGGATCGCTGAAAAAAGCGAATCTTGACACAAGAACGCTGAAAGCGCAAGTTTTGTCAAAGTGTCGCAGAAAAAATGTTTGCAAAAAAAAAAAAAAAAACATTAATTCAAAGTATCGTGGAAAAAGAGCAAATTTTGTCAAAAGGTCGTGGAAAAAGCGCTAATTTTGTCAAAGGGTTGGAAAAAAGGAAGGCAAAGTATTGCAGAAAAAGTATTAATTTCGACAAAGAATCGCTGAAAAAGCGCTAATTTTGTCAAAGTATCGCGAAAAAAAACGCGAATTTCGTGAAATTATTACGGAAAAAGCACGAATTTCATCATAGAGTCGCAGAAAAAAGCGAATTTCGACAGAAGTTCGCGTAAAAAACGCAAACTTTGACATAGGATCGCTGAAAAAGAGTTAATTTCGTCAAATTATCAATGAAGAAGCGCGAATTTAATCACAGGGTCGCGAAAAAAACGCGAATTTTGACAGTGGATCGTGTAAAAAACGCGAACTTCGACAAAGGATCGCTGAAAAGGCGCGATTTTTGTCAAAGTGTTGCGCAAAAAGTTTGAATTTCGTCAAAAGTTCGAGGAAAGATCGCTATTTTTTTCAAAGGCTTGTAAAAACTGCTAATTTTGTCAAAGTACTGCGGAAAAGTGCGAATTTCGTCAAAGGGTCGCGGAAAAAATGCGAATTTTGAGAGAGAATCGCGTAAAAAACGAGAACTTCGACATACGATCCCTGAAAAGGCGCGATTTTTGTTAAAATGTTGTGTAAAAAACTCAAATTTCGTCAAAAGTTCTCGGAAAGAGCGCTATTTTTTCAAAAGGTTGCGAAAAGGGAAGGCAAAGGAACTCGGAAAAAGTGCGAATTTCGACATAGGATCGTTGAAAAACCTTGAACTTCGACATAGGATTGCTGAAAAAGCGCTAATTTTTTAAAGTATCGCGAATTTCGTCAAATGATCACAGAATAAAGGCGAATTTCGTCAAAGGGTCGAGGAAAAAAACGCAAATTTTGACAGTGGATCATGAAAAAAACGCGAACTTTGACGTAGGATCGCTGAAAAAGCGGGATTTTTGTCAAAGGGCTGCAAAAGAAGCGCTAATTTTCTCAAAGTATCCCGAAAAAAGAGCGAATTTCATCAAACGATAGCAAAAAAAGCATAAGTCTCAGAATCGCCCCTCCCAAAAGATTCTCTGGATCCGCCCCTGACATAAATTGAAACAAATCGGTTAATTCTGCATGAAAGACCATTTACATGAATTATGAGGGGTAGTTTCCTCTATCCCCCCTTTGTGCTTATGCATTGAATTTCAAAAACAAACTAGGGAAGCACCATTTAGAATAAATCTGTATACAAAATTTGAAGCAAATCGGTAAATTTTCCGTGAAAAACCTAAATTAACACGGGGATCATCCCCCCCCCATTCCCCCTCTTTAAACTTATCCAATGAACAACAAATACTAGTAACGGAGACACCTCATTAGAATGATCCAACATCTAAGATTTGAACGAAATCTACTAATTCTACATGAAAAACCCATTTACGTAAATTAAGGGGAGGGGCAATAGCTGCCATTCCCCTTCTTATACTGAACGAAAGAACTCTCAAAAGTAATCAGGGAAGCGTCTTATCATAAGCCTATATCCAAAATTTCATGTAAAATTGTAAAAAAATTATCACGAGTTATCCAGTTGGGTACGTATGTACGCACGTACATACATATATACAGAACGGACGAGCACATAAGCTCTCTGGCTTTGATAACCTGTGAGCTAAAAAATAATTTAAATTTGAACTCAATTTTTCAAAAATGAGTTAAGTTCAAACTTAACATCAAAAGGATTTCAAAGGAACAATATATATATATATATTTCAATATATATATATATATTTATCTATCTATCTATCTATATATATATATATATATTAGACTTTTATCGACTAAATTTTCAAAATTTTGTGAACAATTCTTTTGGGTATTCGATATAAGGTCTCCATTTCCATTTTCCTTGTCGACTCTGTGTGCGAGTTTGGTTCAGGAAATTACTTTTTTCTATAGTTCAGACCAAGATGGGCGACTGGATTTATTTTCCGGGGCAAGTTACAAGTAGTTACTAATAGGAATGTGCTATATTATTGTTGAAATCTGAATAGGCAAAAATTTTCAGTCCCAGTTCCAATCCCCCACCAGTGGCCAAGAGGTTCTGACCTCTAAACTGGTAGACGGCAGGTGCTGGGTTCGAACCCAATCGCGGCCGTCGGCTTAATCGTTCGAAGTTTTCCGTGGTTTTCTTCGAACCTTGGATTTACTTGCGTGAATACGGATTAGGTTCCGTTAGAAAGACCCCCACGGAGGGCATCCCACCCCATCAAGGTCCTATATCCCTTGCGTAGATAATCGGACGTCATAAAATAAACCTAAACCAAACCCAGTTCCAATCCAGCACATTTGAATAAAAAAGTAATAGAAAATAATTATTCAAACTTTCGGGGAAATTTCCGAAATTTCTTGAGACGGTATATATAAAAAGAAAAATATCCATGCTCAAATACTCAAAATTTTAGGACACATTTTCAGACTTTTTTTAAGGATAAAAGCAGGAAACTTGCTGACGTGATTTTTGAAAATATCTATAAACGGCCGTGTATTTTCATTTTTCACTCAATTTATTGCAACTTGATTTAAAAATAGTTATCTTCCCAGTATGACCCTTTTTCCGTTTTCAAAACTATCGCTTCAGGAAATTCGGTTTAAAACGCCAACTTTGACTGCAGTTTTGGCAATAGACTCTCCTTTATCAATAAATCGACAAACCACCTCACAATATATAGTTTCTCAATAAGAAAACCTGCGAATTTGATGTTTTCAAAACAAAAATGAATTTAAAAATAAATAAAAAAATGAACAACTTGAATTTGAACACACCTTAATGATACTTATTATAAATGACGCATAAAATGCACCGTATAGTGTTGATGTGTGCGGTTATTTTTATTTTTACATCGAGATATTGAAAGTTTTGTTTTATGCGAGGAGTTCTGATAAGAAAAAAAAAAAAACAAGTAAGAAAAATCATGCGTTGAGCCTAGATTATGAAATACGTTCCAACACTTCCTGAAATTTTTAACAAAACTTCACTAATGCTACTGTCTATAGGCAAATATGTATTCCAATACTTTTGAAAAGCCTTGTTTGATCTGTGAATTGATGTAGATAATATAAAAAGGGAAAATTTGTTTAACAAGAAAACGCGGAACAGTTTGAAATTTTCTTTCAGCAATTAATTCTAATAGATGGAGGCATACTTATATACTTCTTTTCAGCCCTGTAGTTAACCTAGGACCATTATTATATGCCAGTATTTAACTTTAATTTAGTTTGAACTGAAACACCCTTTAAACTACTGAAATCACATTTCCAGAAATTATATATCCTTTCGCGACTCATATATGCAATTCTTTGAGTGGCCCTGTATATCATTTTAACTATATTCTACAAAAATTTCTTAGTAAACAGGATGCAGTTCAGCTTATTTAAAAAAAAAAAAACCTTTAAGTAAATTATGCTTATTTTCAGTAGCCTCGAGCTCCTTTGTATAACTCTGTATATCAACTATATCATTTATACATACCATATAATATGTATAAATTTAGTGAAACTTAAAAGCGCATATCATAATCAAAACGACAGTTTATGCTTCCATTAGCCATCATCAATAATATACAGTACTTCTGATAGAACATACTATTTTAAATCTTCGGTGAGTCCCTGTAAATCTGTGCACTTCGTAATATGCATGAAATATCTTATATTAGGCCTCAGCAACGTATATCAGTTTTACTATACTTGAAACAGTTCAATATAATTAAAATATGTCGCAAATTATTTCTTCTTTACTATTCTATAATGAAATTCTTTTGTGTGGCGCTGCAAATAATTTCTATACTTTTCACTTTATATTTTAGTGCAATTTGTAGATGAATATAGGCTTTAATATGTTTGACAGTGCGTAACATCATTAAAATTCATTTAAAACGATTTTTTTTCCCATAGAACGTAATGTAACGAACAAATTTTGATTGTCCATATAAATAAACTAATCATGCTGAGAATTTCATTTGGAATAGTGTTCGTGCTAGGATATACATCAATAAAACCCAAAAATTTCGACAATCCGACTAAATTTTCGAGAGTTATTGTGCAAACAAGCGGCCAGATAGACAGATAAACCGAAATCATAAAGACTACTTAACTTTGTTGGAAAGTGTTAAAAAATATTAGTCTCTCTCTCTCTCTCTCTCTCTCTTTTTTTACATTATTTATTTTAACTAAATGTGCAATTAACTGCATAGTACTCCGTTCAAAATATACTGTTTCTACACTGTAAAA
>OZ025293.1:116588306-116804576 GCA_964019185.1 Maratus speculifer | reverse complement strand
CGAAAATACGGTACATATATTTACTTAAAAAATATCAATATGCATTTTATTAATGCTAAAAAATACATGTGTATTGACTTACTTGATACATCAATGAATGTAATGCTTAAACAAATTGAGACATAGGCTTAGAAAAATTATTATTATTATTTAAATACAAACTTTATTTTTTCTGTTTCTTTGTTCTTTAAAAGGTGAAGATTTAGCATTAAATTTTATTATCTATGCAAGCATCGAGTTACATGGATACTTTTGTTTTGTAAAATTTAATGAATCCTTTTTTTCTTGTTCACATAGTTCACTTTGACTGTATTGTGGTTCAAGCATGTATACCTAAAAGGGCATGGGTGTTAGCAGTGGTGTAGTCGAGGGGGGACGGAGGGGGACGGCGTCCCCCCACTTTTTTATTTTTTTTCAAGCGTCCCCTTACTTTTTTATCTCAAGGGGGACGCTAAAGACGAGAGGGGACGCATATCTTCCTGAATCATTAAATGATTAAAATAAGAAAAAACTAAAAAATTAATAATTTTGTAAAGTGTAGAATTGATATTTTAAACCACTTTAGTTTTCTTTAACAACGGCACTCAAGGAAAGAAATTCGGAAGAAAGGTGTTTACTTGCTATTTCATTATACTTACTAGTAATGAAATACCGGGCTAATATTAGTTCTTTCAAAGGCATACATTAGTTTTACTTGGAAATCTATTATCCCCTTCCTGTTTCCTAACAGAAAGATCACACAAACTCCCGATAAAGATCTTAGGCTCCGTTTAGATTACAATACTTTCAGTTGAACTGAATTCTTGGAAGAGTCTTTTGTACAGGACCCATTTGCGGTTTCTTCATAATAGGATGGAGGGGACCGAACAAAAGAATCGGGAGGTAAGCAATCCCACCCTACTTGACGGAAGGATTTTTCTTTTGCCGTACAACCGTCCCTTTCCTTCAAAACTCATTAAAGATTAAAAAAAACACCACGTCGCCACAACAAATGAGCCGACACCGGACTTCAAGAAGTGGTCAGATGTGTTTGGGCTTTTAGACACACCACAGTCTCAGTTTAAAATGTATCCAGATGTTCCAGTATTGAAAGTCTGGTTATTTTTTTTTACTCACCCGACAGTTAACAGCATGCTTCCATTAACCAGTTAGAGACATTCAGGGTAAAACTGGTCATAGCTGTCACATACTGTTAGTTAGTAGGGGTCATCAGTTGGCCGATATTTGTCGTATGCAGTTGAAAGGTCAATAAAATGACATCAATGAAGACCGATAGCTTCTGATACTGTTTAGTGAAAGAATCAAAGAATCCCCCAGAACCATTATCGTCCCTTCTCTTGTTCTTGACAGTTATTTCTTGATTAGAGCGAGAATCTCTGAATATCCTCTTTTTTTCTGGCCATAAATATTTTGTATCATAATTTTAATTTTTGAAAGAAAAGTAAGAATAAAACGATATAGGACGTCAAAACTGAAAAGTTTTGCAATTTTTTCCAATCGTTGCCATACAAAAACAGATGCAAAATCACCGACCACAATTACAAATCAAAACTCCGATCCAACAGAATTGTAAGTATCTTTTGAGTTTTGATCAATGATATCTTAAATTAGTAAGAGATTAATAATCATTTGTTGATGTTAATACTGTAAATAATTTCTAAATTATACACAAGAAAATGTTTTCAATTTCAGCTTATTTCTGTTAATTTAGTAAAATATGTTTGTTTGCCCTTTACTATGTTCTTCATTATCAACCTGCATATAATTATTTCTTAAATTATTATCTAAAAGGTTTATATAAGTATACTAATAAATTAATAGTTTTTTTTTTTTTTTTTCACACAATGAATATTTCCCTATAGAAACCTAAACTTATAAGATAATTTAATTATAAATTTTTATGCTTTAGTTATTTAATTATCAAAAAAATAAATACTAATGTGAATGTTTAACATTAATTAACTATTAATTACAAAAAATCCCCATGACTTTCTAAAACTCAGGTTATTTTCTTGCAAATGCTATTTAAATAATGATTTGAAAAAAAACCCGGTTTAAACCAAAAAAACCTGGTTTAAACCAAAAAAACCCGGTTTTTTGGTTTTTTTCAAAAAAAACGGTTTTTATACCAACCCTGACTGATAACAATTAGAAGGATAGTCTATTTGCAACTTAAAACAGGTCGCGAAAGCTGACAATCCCTGAAAAAAGAATGACCCCTCCCAGTGTAATCTGTTACAAGTAAGCTGATTTTTCAGACTAATCGAACACCAGCCCACACTTTTATAATGTGCATTGCATTTAAACATGCTCTTTGGTGTCATTCATAGCTGCCAACTTCCGCTCGTTCGTAAAATACACAAGAAAAATAAACAAAAATAAACCTATACAAAATCAACGTATAAACGATATAAAAATATAAGTAAGTCGTATAAAAGATATATTTTTACATTAAAATGAATAGGAATGAATCGGGACCACATTAAAATGTCGTATAAATGTAAACGTCGTATAAGTGATAAAGGGCAAAATTAGCACTAGCCACCGGCCACAGGGCCAGTACATGAGAAAAAATGGCCAGTGAAAAATTGTCTATCAGTGGCCACAAGGTGGCCACTTTTTTACAAGGAGAGAATACAATTTATTTATATTTCATGAGAGATTCTACTTTTTTTAGGTTTCAATATATTTATATGAACATATTTGCTTGGGCTGTTCAGTTTTAGATAATTACTTATAGAAATTTTACTGCTTAATAATTTTAAATAAAAAAGTGGCCACTAGTTTAGACAAAGTGGCCACTTGAAAAACTAGTCTTACTGGCCAGTGGCCGGTAATGAAATTTCCCAATTTTGCCCTATAATAAGTGATCGTCGTATAAACGATGCTTTACTGTATTTTTTTTTTATGAATCTTTATTTGAATGTTGAAAATCTAAGTAATCAGTAATGTTGCTAATGTATATTTCCTGTAAAATATACTGCAAAATCATCCCATAGACATGTATGCAGTATTTTTTTTTTTTTTAAATCTTAATTATATGATAAAAATCTGAATTTTTTAGAAATAACAGATATTGTGATGGGCCAGGCCTGAAAATTCCGACCCGTGCAAACCTGTAGGATGAAGTCCAAAAATTTATAAAGGTGTATCACTTGATCTGAACAGTGTTTTCATTTGGAAATATACAGTGGCTTAAACTCTACTTTCATTTTCATATTTTGTAGCTCAATTTTCAATATAAGAAGTAAATCAAAATTCCAAATCAATTTAATTTAATTAAAATGTGAAGTAAAAACTTTGGATATATTGATTCATAATAAACAAAAGAGAGAGTTAATCACAATTGTTTATTATTGTTGTTTTTCAATTATAAAGAGTTATTAGTCTCAAAATAAAACAGTAGCTTACTAGTAGCTCAGTCCCCCCCCCCTCCCCTTCCTGGAAAAAATTCCAAGATCACAAAATGAATTTATGTTCCAAAAACTCAAATGAAATTCTCTTTGAAAATCTAATTTAGTTTTGAAGGCCTTTCACAGTTTTTCAAAAATACTAAATTGTAACTACAATAAGTGTTTAACACTCACTCATCCTATTTGCACAAATGAAGCTAACATATGTCTAATATTGCACTAGTAATATGTTTGAATTTTTCATCACTCTTTTTCTAGCATAAAATGAAGTTATTATAGCAGTTTAATGAGAAACATAGTAACTACAGTGTGAATATGCACTAATTTATCTTTCTACGTCACACAGGGAAAGAAAATATGAGCCCCCCCCCCCTCCTATTCAAATCGAGCTATGGCCCTGCATGAATTATCGCCAACAGTTACGGACTTATGCTTCACTCATCATATGCAGTGCTGTAAAATCAAAATTATTTTTTAGAATATCCCCTGTGTATGTACTGTAAATGCTATATATATTTATAGTAACCATCTTCTAGCATACCTCAATATTGTATATAAATTTCATTATGTTAAGAATATTGCAATACAATTAAAACACATTGCAAATTTCCCTCCCATAAACTATATTGCAATGGAGTAGCCCTATAAATAAATTGTTAATTCTACACACTTTAATTTAGATACCACTAAAAGTGCTAGAAAATTTCAATAATGCATGTCAATTGCATGACAGTCTGAGTATATTTATATGGATTAGAGCATGGGCAGACAAATGCAATTCATAAATACTTTTCAATATGTTTGAAAAAGTTAAAAATCAAAATTTGTTTATTTATATGCAAAACTATAACTGTATTAACAATGAAAGAAACCTTTGAACCCTGATAATTAACGTTAAATAAATTAGAAAGCATTAGGAATAATTACCTAAGTAAATATTTTGTTATTTTTACGTCTAATATACTGTGAGATGATAATGTAAAAAATAAAAATAAATAAAATATGAAAAAGTTTAAAAAGTAAGGATCATGGTTGAAAAGTTCAACAATACAAAATTTCAATTTATTAAATACAAGATTATCACTAGACAAGATTTTTTTTTTTTCTGTTGTGCATTAAATGAAATTAGTTTAACACATGCGTACAACATGGGAAAATATAAAAAACAGAGAAAAAGAATATGTGGTCGCTACTTATTATAAAGATTTTTTAAATAAACTTTCGTTAGAAAAGTAATTTGTAAGCCAGAGTTTGGTAAAAATCATTAAATAAGAACGAAGAACATATAAATAAAGGATGTATTAAGCACTTTATATGAAACAAGAATAAAGTTTACGATTTAAAAACCCAGAAAAAAAAAATCTTAAGCAAATTTTGAATTTAAAATATACACAAACTTGATATTTTAAAAAGATTACAATTAATTTATTTTTCCGAATTGCTTTCTTAATGTTTAGTTATAACTGATTTATATCGAAAAATATTTATAATAGTTTTTATTTATCTGAAATATTTTCCACCTAACGATTTTAGCCGCTTCTGTTTGTTTATAGATGGCGCTACTGCAGAATGGTGCATTTATGACTGTTGCCATTTTGTCATTTAGTTCCAAAATCATAATTCAATATTAATACATTGCGTGAGAAGTCCTCTCTATCTAGGTTCATGCTTAAAAATTCGGGAAAAACAACTACTTACTGATATACCAGGTTTGTAAGGTCTTCACTTGGCAGAATGTCAAGCCGATTCCATTCAGACTTTGGAGGTAATAGCCTATGAGGCCGAGAAATGGTATTAAATAATGTTTTCTAATTTTTGTTCCGAGTGAAATTTTATTTTAAAATAAATAGATTGTGGACCTATTATTAGTTCTCGGAATAACCTTTCCAAAATATATATTTTCCCCTACATTTTTGTAAATTTTAATAAAAACATGTTTTTTATCTTTATGGCTAAAATGCAGTTTTAACGACTGCTTGGCATCTGACTTGGCGGCTATGTAAGAAATTCGCCAATTCTAACAACCTAAATATTCAGGGCACTTGTGTGTCATATACTCACAGGGTTTTACTTGGCGCCAGAATGGCGTTATTTTGCCTAATATGGCAACCCTAATATTGTTTATTTTTTGATAAATTGTTTATTTATCTTAATTTTTCTTAATTATATAAAATGTTTTTTGCTCTATTGTTATTTGTTTTTAAATTTTATTATATTTAAAAATTGTTTTATTTGTTGTTATTTTTTAATAATAGAAAATAATTTAAAAATGTATATTTAACCAGCATTCGAAAATGAGGTTTTCGCCAAATTGACGTTAGGAATTTTTTTTTACCAAACCTTGCGCGTATATGATATCTGCGTCATTTCTCATTTTCATATCCAATGTATGCAAATAATATAAATAAATAATGTACACAATAATGTAGCGAAATAATTTTAAAAAATTGCTAATCTGGCAAGTTTTAAAATCACACCATTCAGGCGTTAATTCTAAAAAGATTAAGTTATGCTATATTGCGAGGGAAAAAGTTATAACCATACCTTTAAATCATCTTTTTTATAATATTTGTCTTTTTTAACTTATTTTAGTGTAACAGAATTGCAATGTAATGTTTAGAAACAGATAATTGAATTAGAGAAACAAAAAGGTATTCGCCAAAAAAATTCGACATATCTAGGATGTTTAATAAATAAACTCATCCTCGAGATGGTACGAACTCTCCCATTTTCGCATTCGACTCGCTCTTTTCGCCCATGCGCAGTTCTGT
The DNA here is from genome assembly GCA_964019185.1 of Maratus speculifer. NCBI lineage: Eukaryota > Metazoa > Arthropoda > Arachnida > Araneae > Salticidae > Maratus > Maratus speculifer. The sequence goes on along the minus strand of OZ025293.1, from coordinate 116,798,392 downwards.
CCAGGTTTCTCTCAAACGTGGTTTATCAGTACTTGAGATAAAAATTACAGAAAAGGAATTTTAAAATTTTGCTGCGTAAATTTGCACAAAATTATATAAATTTTACAACTTACGTTCGTGAATTTTACACATTTTATTTCTAAAATTTAGTAAGGATATTTATCAAATAATATAATTTCTATATCATATAATTTCTATAATTTTAAACTGAAACATTATGACTGCATTAAAACAACAACAAAAAAAATCAGTGGATCCACAAAACTCGCTGTGCAGGAATCAGTAAAATGCATGAAACTCGTCGACGCCGCAGTCACAGACGTGTGTATGAGCGCTTCGCGCCCATTAAAACTAAAAAACATCAGTGGATCCCCGAAACTCGCTGTGTAGGAATCTCTAAAATGCACGAAACTCGTCAACACCGCAGTCACAGACGTGTGTATGAGCGCTTCGCGCCCATTAAAACTAAAAAAAAACATCAGTGGATCCACGAAACTCGCTGTGTAGGAATCACTAAAATGCACGAAACTCGTCAACACCGCAGTCACAGACGTGTGTATGAGCGCTTCGCGCCCATTAAAACTAAAAAAAACATCAGTGGATCCACGAAACTCGCTGTGTAGGAATCACTAAAGTGCACGGAACTCGTCATCTCCGCAGTCACAACTGATGGAATATAAAACAAGAATTCCATCGGGGTTGAATGTTTAGCAGAGTCGCTTTAAAAACAGTGTCAGCGTTATGCTGATTTTTAACCCCATAAGTAATTAAATTAATTTAATTTTTAACGTAATGCCCAAATGAATATCTAATTAAATGTTTAGTCAAGAATAAACTTAAATCAACTGAAATAATGACATGCAAAATTAAAACTTAACAATCAACATTTATTAGTTCATAAAATAAAATAAACATAAAATATAAAAACAAATATAAATATATTGCATCTATAATCGAATCATATTTAAAACAAAATATATTTTTCTTTCTATTAAATCAATAAACCAAATATATAAATAAGTATATTGTAAATTAAAATATATCAGGATAAATAAAAATTGAACTTATCTGTAAGAAAAAAAAATAAGTAAAGATTCAAATAACATTTTATAAGTCCATCTATTGTCTTGATTAAGTGAACCGGAGCTTGCTAAGTCAAAAACTGGAAAATGATTTCAGTTCCAAAAGAAAAATACATCTAAGTCAAATTCATCCGTCAACAAAGTTCCAAAAATTCCATGAGCAAAAACCGAAGTGAAAATAACAGCACTCTCTCACAAAAGAATAGCCAAACTTCCCTCAAGAAGGCGAAAGTCAAAAGTCCAAATCTCAGTGTCCCTTCTACCCGAACATCTCTTGACACTACGGATCATCACATCATTCCAGGTCAATGATCTCTCGACAATGGCGGACATCTCCTTCTAGCCTCCAGGTAAAAATTAGAAATAAAGTTCCATATATTCGAATATCTTCCGTAAGTTTAAGTGAAACGTGAAAGCATAATGAAATGCCATTACTAGATGAAAGTTCTACTTCAACTGATGACTTAAACTATTGTATTGAACGATGTATTAAACGAATTAAATAAATGACTTGACCGATGACACATATGACTTCCAGATAACATAACACAACATCCAACAAACGAAAATAATAGAAACAGAAACAATAAAATACGAAGCTGATAAAACTACGAAGCCGCTTTACGCCGGCAAGACTGAAGTATATATACCTCTCAAACGGATTGAACATCAGGTTTCTCCCTGCCGAGAGACACACCCACCAATCATTGAAAGATGAATGGCTGATGAGATCGTTACGTCTGATCGCGTAAGCGATTACGTCATCGACTCTCATCGCTACGCCTCCACATGGCGATATGGAGAACTAGGTCAAAAGGCGATGTTTACTTATGAAAGGTGTGTGAAAAATATAAGTCTGCCGGGAAATATAAATTAACATAGAACTAAAGTTTAACTATACAGTTTGTAGACAACAATTAACCAGAAATGAAACTTCTATTATAAAAGGTAAGTGTACTTTAAATTATATTGAACTGTAAATAAAGATGACTATTGTAATTATTTGCTGTAAATTTAAGTTTTATATGGATGAAATATGTAATGATTAAGGGCTGGATGAAATGGCCTGACTCTCAAACCAAATGACATTTCTTACAGTAAATGTCAACCAAAAGATAGTTACTACAGTGGCAAGAACACAGGGTCTATTTCCTATCAAATGCCCCCCCTCTTGCCATCTGTATAACATGCAAGGGCTATGCCCAAAGGAAAAACTGAAGGTCTATCAAAGAAAAGACAACACCAAAAAAAAAATGCAGTTATCCCTTCGAGCCAACAAGCCACTAAAAACATTTCCATCAACACCTCTTCATTACAAGCCACAGCACCTGAACCATATTAACTTGAAAAAAAAATTTAAAAGTATCTAAAAAATATTTATAGATGACTAGAATATCCATAGATCAGCAAGCCCCAGCACACTTGAAATCTAAAATATTTAAAAACATTTACATAAATACATACACAAAAAAAATTATACACATCACATAATCATGTATTAGTAAAAATTTTCCTCCAGTCCATGATCACCAGCTTTACATTTTCGTATATATAATTTCAAAAACACTTTCTATTTTCTAATTGAGCTTTATCCATACAAAAAGAAATTATACTTTATCAATTTCTTATATTGATTAATTACAAACTTTCACAATACAACAAGTCTTACATTAAAAATATTAATTTTTCTTCCATGAAAATATACATATTTTAAATCTATTACAATATTTTTACAATTTCTATATATAAAAGGAACTAAACACTTGTACTTGTTTCTTTTCAAAATTACATTTTTACTTTAAGTTCTGGCAGAGCAACTTGTAAGATATGTCTAACACATGAAAAATCCAATTAATTGAGCCCCCTTTTACATAACAATTCTAGTAGAATTCCAACTCGTTAACACCAGCTGACATTGTTCCTTCCCAAAAAAAAAAACTTCCTAACCGACTACAATTACTATAGAAATTACTATTATACCTTATCTTCACCTGATCAATGACTAAGAATCCTTACACGTGGGACATCACAGAACTAAACCTAACTCGCCCAACCATTTGGGACCAAATAAAAATTTCATTTCCAGGGGACATAACATACTTTCTTTCCACTCATAAAATGCATTGAAGATCCAAGGATTAGCCTAGGTACTTAACCCAAGGATGTCAACACCTCCATTCAGCACCAATGCCAAGGCACGCATTCACTCAATCTCTTTCCCTCACATAAAACATATACACGTAGTCACTGTCGGTTCAGACTACAAAAAAAAATTCTTAAGCTGTAGTTCACCTCTGAATCCTGAAAAACACAAAAAATTTATAGGGCACATCACATTCATACTCACACTCAAACTACCTTTCATCCCTATTTGAAAATCCACATGCTCTGGCGCCAAAGTCTTCACTCCCAATCTCTCAAAATATTTGACGAAGGTAAACCACAGACACGGATGAGTAATCGCTACTCTATCACCTAAAATTTTTCAAAAGGATGGATCGCCTACAACTCACAGCGATTCCCTAACACTTAATATTACTACAGAGGAACAACTAATCCGTCAGCCAGAGTTCGGGGTATTCAGATCAACGAAGACGTCATTTTCTTCCAAGAAAGACTAACACATCAAAAGGGTCGTTTCTCAAAAAAAATCTTAAAACCTCAGACATCTCTTATTTTATTCAGAGTCTCACAAACAGCTGCCTGTCAGAATTATATTTTTAAACTCAAAATTTTTCTTATTGACCAAGTAAAAACAAAATTTAGGTTAATTCAAATCAAGTAAAACAGGTCATAAATTGACCAGATCTTAATCCCCCCTCACATACATCACACACATGAAGAGCAACCCGGGAATTCTTTTTACGTTCTTCAATTTAAAAGAATTCTGTAAAGGGGCAAAGATCTATCAACAAAAAGAGTTCTCAGATAGGACACGACATGGGTTACTCAGGAATTCAACATTACTTGCCTACAAAATTTCCGGCCTAACGAGAATAACAGTGGAGTTCAACTCAACACTATAACATAATACATTCTATAAACCCAATGAAGTCCATCTGACCTGTAACTTACTTGATTCTTCAAAAGGTTATTTCCACTTAAATCTTTATCCTTAAAATCTAATCCTAAAGAATTCTAAAAATGCCAATTTTTCATATAATTAAATTCAATTAGTAACTCCTCAAATGAAAAATGCAAATTTAAACTTTTACTAAAAAAAAAATGTTTAACTAGCATTGCTTCTCAAAAAAAATTGAGCCTAACACAAAGTTTCTTATTCTGCCCAACATACTACTTTATCCAACTCACATTAACAGTTTCCATTTCAATCTTCAAATTTACCAAATTCCTTCAAAGAAAATCCACAAACTGCCATTTCAGCCACTGTCAAAAATTTAAACTTTTATCTCTTCAAATCCTTACCAGAAAATTCAAAGTACCATCCTGAACCACCTTTAAACCTTCTAAAAACATCCCAAATGTCCAATACTTTTCAACATCCATTTAAATTTTGACCCAAAAGTTGAGTCAACTCAGCATGCTATCCATTAACTAAAAAAATTGTTTAACATTTAATAAAAGTAACAAAAATAAGATTTTAAATAAAGGCCGATTCAGTCCCAGCTAGCCACATAACATCAGACCACTTAAATCAGGTTCAAAGCACTTCTCAAATACTTTATCCTTTCTCAAAAATTCGTCTGGAATAAATGAACCAAACTGGTACTTAACTCGTATAGCCTCTTCTCACAACTGAACCAGCATCTAAATAAAAACAGAAACTTAACCTAAAATAAATTCATGTCTCCTTGCTCAACACCTGAAGTCCACTATTAACCTTTACTATATTAGGTCATTTCTAAAAGCAGTGCATCATCAAAATTTATAACAATGGCATATGCTCTGAAAATATAGACCATCAAGGATAAGCAAAAACAACATATTTTAAATCTTTAAATAAAATATATAAATATAATCAAACAAAAATATAAATCTTTTTTACAATACTTTATTAAAAATAAAAACCATATAGAAATCATTTTAGATAGCACACAATAAAGTTACCAACATTACTCAAAAACATGTAAAGGACATTTAACACTCATTAATGGATGTCATTTACACAAAAATCTAAAGTTAAATATTCAGTGCAGGACAGGAGTTAAAAATACATAAATCCATGACATCAAATTACACGTTTAAGAAAAACACTCAATTTCTGGTTCAAAAAGTCTCTAAAAGAGATTCATAAATAGTCCTAGATAGAACAATATTATATCAAAAGAAAATTGAGTTATTCATTTTTCAATGTCATGATTTTAAATTCAAAATTTATCACTTTAATTCCTCAAACTTTCATTTTTAAACTTCAAATAACAATCTATTGCAAAAAAAATCAGAATAGTCCTCTCCCCATAATAGAAAAATTTAATTATATTTCTTAAATTATAAATTCAAATTAATGAAGTAAAAAAAATTAAATTGGAGCAAATCCCATGCAGAAATATTAGCTTTAAGGCCTGGGCATCTCAACCTCTAACACAAAAATAGTTAAGACATCCCTCCTTTATTTCAAAGCATTCCACACTAAGATTTGTCCAAAACTGTAACATTAAAATATAAGTACTTCAATATAAATTACTACCATTTATCTTTAAAACTTTTTACTTTAAATGTATAATTTATTATAAAAAATCATAAGTTTTAAATTTATATTACAGAATCTTTACATATTTTAAGTTATGGAATTATCTTTAAATTCATACTTTAAGTTACTATTGAAGCAGAAAACTCGTATCTATATGGGGAGTCAAGACCACAAAATTTTTAAAAAAAATATCAAAAATTTGAAGTATAGCTACAATAGAATTTTCCATCAATACTTTAAATTTAACTTTACATAAAAGTCATTAAGTTAAGTTTTTCACCAAGAAAAATTGCTCCTGTTTTTACTAGCACACACTTAAATTCTAAAAAAAACTATTTCGTTAATACTTTAAACTTAAATCCAATATGAGAATCGTTAATTTATTCCTGTCCTAAGTACTAAGCACTTCAACTCTCAAAAAGTAACTTTAAATTTCTCATTTTCACACAACATTAATCCCTTACTGGGACTATCTTAACTCTTACTACATAGTTTAAAACATATGCTATTTTTACACAATTACAAGAAATTCAAGATTTAAAACATCCATTTCAAATTAATGATGAAAGTATGGTGATCCAGGTGGCAATTTTACTCTAACACTCTTTAATTTAACAACATTGAAAATAACACAGTAAATTTTAACAATGTTACATCTTAAATCTTTTCTTTTAATACATAAAACTTTTCACACTTTACTATCTCTTTCTACACAAAAAAATAAGTTAAAATTTCACTAAGTGGCAATCATTTAAACTGGAGAAAACCAGGAAGCCTTCCACATCAGTCAAGCTTTTAAAACTCATGATAAAGCATTTCAAAAAGTCATTCAAACTCCAAGAAAAAATTCAAAAACAAACCTATTACTTTAATTTAAAAAGGTATTTAAATTTCAAAGTCAAAAATATTCAAAATTCATATCTTAATTTTAAAGACATTTCTTGTTTTCATCTTATTATAACATACCGTGATCAAAAATATTCAAAAACAAACTTCTTTACAGACAGATATCCTGGTTTACTACCATAGTTAAGCACAAAAATTCATATTTTCTTATCAAAAATACAATGGAGCCCATCACGCTCCACTGCATATACTTAAAAAAAACTTTATATGAGCACTTTATATAGCAAGTTACTCATAAAAGTATATTAAATTTCTTTTAAATTATTTTAATTTTACTTATAAAAATTTTAAACTATCATTTAATATCCAATTTGTATTCAAAGTTACATTTAAAGGTCAGCATAAATTAAATTTACAAATTCATATTTCAAAAAAAATTTAATCTTTAAAGTCATACAAAAATGATTCACTTTATAGAAATTCAAAATTCTTAAATTTACTAATTAATATCTCAAAGTAAAGTTTTTACACCAAAATCACATTTAATTAAGTACAGATTCGTTTTATTCAAAAAGAATTAAAAAAATTTAAACCTACATATTTATATCTCTGACTTTAACATACAGCCCCCCCATCCAAAACTATTTAAAACGTCCGGTAGAAAATTTTTACTTCCGATAATTATTAAATCTTTAAACAAAATTAAACAGACAAAATTTACTATATTTTAAACATTAATCTTTAAATATATTATCATATTCAAGGGAGGGTATAACTTAAAAAATTGTAAATATTTTTATTAAACTTTTAAATTTTTAAAATTAATTTATATGAAGGGCACAACGTTAGTTGTAAAAAGCCCATAACCAAAATGATGGAATATAAAACAAGAATTCCATCGGGGTTGAATGTTTAGCAGAGTCGCTTTAAAAACAGTGTCAGCGTTATGCTGATTTTTAACCCCATAAGTAATTAAATTAATTTAATTTTTAACGTAATGCCCAAATGAATATCTAATTAAATGTTTAGTCAAGAATAAACTTAAATCAACTGAAATAATGACATGCAAAATTAAAACTTAACAATCAACATTTATTAGTTCATAAAATAAAATAAACATAAAATATAAAAACAAATATAAATATATTGCATCTATAATCGAATCATATTTAAAACAAAATATATTTTTCTTTCTATTAAATCAATAAACCAAATATATAAATAAGTATATTGTAAATTAAAATATATCAGGATAAATAAAAATTGAACTTATCTGTAAGAAAAAAAAATAAGTAAAGATTCAAATAACATTTTATAAGTCCATCTATTGTCTTGATTAAGTGAACCGGAGCTTGCTAAGTCAAAAACTGGAAAATGATTTCAGTTCCAAAAGAAAAATACATCTAAGTCAAATTCATCCGTCAACAAAGTTCCAAAAATTCCATGAGCAAAAACCGAAGTGAAAATAACAGCACTCTCTCACGAAAGAATAGCCAAACTTCCCTCAAGAAGGCGAAAGTCAAAAGTCCAAATCTCAGTGTCCCTTCTACCCGAACATCTCTTGACACTACGGATCATCACATCATTCCAGGTCAATGATCTCTCGACAATGGCGGACATCTCCTTCTAGCCTCCAGGTAAAAATTAGAAATAAAGTTCCATATATTCGAATATCTTCCGTAAGTTTAAGTGAAACGTGAAAGCATAATGAAATGCCATTACTAGATGAAAGTTCTACTTCAACTGATGACTTAAACTATTGTATTGAACGATGTATTAAACGAATTAAATAAATGACTTGACCGATGACACATATGACTTCCAGATAACATAACACAACATCCAACAAACGAAAATAATAGAAACAGAAACAATAAAATACGAAGCTGATAAAACTACGAAGCCGCTTTACGCCGGCAAGACTGAAGTATATATACCTCTCAAACGGATTGAACATCAGGTTTCTCCCTGCCGAGAGACACACCCACCAATCATTGAAAGATGAATGGCTGATGAGATCGTTACGTCTGATCGCGTAAGCGATTACGTCATCGACTCTCATCGCTACGCCTCCACATGGCGATATGGAGAACTAGGTCAAAAGGCGATGTTTACTTATGAAAGGTGTGTGAAAAATATAAGTCTGCCGGGAAATATAAATTAACATAGAACTAAAGTTTAACTATACAGTTTGTAGACAACAATTAACCAGAAATGAAACTTCTATTATAAAAGGTAAGTGTACTTTAAATTATATTGAACTGTAAATAAAGATGACTATTGTAATTATTTGCTGTAAATTTAAGTTTTATATGGATGAAATATGTAATGATTAAGGGCTGGATGAAATTGCCTGACTCTCAAACCAAATGACATTTCTTACAGTAAATGTCAACCAAAAGATAGTTACTACAGTGGCAAGAACACAGGGTCTATTTCCTATCAACAACCGTGTGTATGAGCGCTTCGCGCCCATTAAAACTAAAAAACATCAGTGGATCCACGAAACTCGTCAACTCCGCAGTCACAGACGTGTGTATGAGCGCTTCGCGCCCATTAAAACTAAAAACACATCAGTGGATCCACGAAACTCGCTGTGTAGGAATCTCTAAAATGCACGAAACTCGTCAACACCGCAGTCACAGACGTGTGTATGAGCGCTTCGCGCCCATTAAAACTAAAAAACATCAGTGGATCCACGAAACTCGCTGTGTAGGAATCTCTAAAATGCACGAAACTCGTCAACAGCGCAGTCACAGACGTGTGTATGAGAGCTTCGCGCCCATTAAAACTAAAAAAAACATCAGTGGATCCACGAAACTCGCTGTGCAGGAATCACTAAAATGCACGAAACTCGTCAACGCCGCAGTCACAGACGTGTGTATGAGCGCTTCGTGCCCATTAAAACTAAAAAACATCAGTGGATCCACGAAACTCGCTGTGTAGGAATCTCTAAAATGCACGAAACTCGTCAACACCGCAGTCACAGACGTGTGTATGAGCGCTTCGCGCCCATTAAAACTAAAAAAAAATCAGTGGATCCACGAAACTCGCTGTGTAGGAATCACTAAAATGCACGAAACTCGTCAACTCCGCAGTCACAGACGTGCGTATGAGCGCTTCGCGCCCATTAAAACTAAAAAAAATCAGTGGATCCACGAAACTCGCTGTGCAGGAATCACTAAAATGCACGAAACTCGTCAACACCGCAGTCACAGACGTGTGTATGAGCGCTTCGTGCCCATTAAAACTAAAAAAACATCAGTGAATCCATGAAACTTGCTGTGCAGGAATCACTAAAATGCACGAAACTCGTCGACGCCACAGTCACAGACGTGTGTATAAAGGTGCGTTTTCACGGGCCGCTCTAACGACCTAAAAAACCTTAGCTTACCCAAAACCTAACCTAAGAGCGTTTTCACTGGTTACAGATAAATCCTTATGCCAACCAATCAAAGGCAAGTCTTCACTGCGCAAGCGTCTACTTTCGGGCTTTAACAGTCTACAGACCGATCAGCTGATATAAAATTATAAACAAATAACTTTTGTTTACGTTCATAATGAAAATCGTAAATATTTCGTATAAAAAATAATAGAAAGTTTTGACTGTTTTTTCTTACTAAAACAGCTTTAAATAATGCTCCAAAAATCATTTTTTATCCAAGTTTCAAAATGAAAAATACATAAAAGCACAATTACTATGATTAATGTATTAAAAACACATAAGTAAATTTTCACTTATGGAAAAGTGATAAGTTACACACTTTGATCAGGTTATTTCATGTGCGCAAATGACATAAATTTGTCGAAAATTTTGGGAAAATTGTTCAATTTGTACAAATGGCATAATAATGATAACACTAATTAATATATCTCTATCCATAACATATCAATAAAACACACTGCGTTTGGTACTTCTTTTCAATTAGTTTAAAAATTAAACGTTATTACTAAATAAGTATAAAAGTTTTAAAAAAAATATTTTTTAAACATTCTTATATAAACTTAAAATATTTATAAATATCATGACTAATTACAAGACGGTAATTCATGTTGGATCAAAAAACTTCTCTTCACTATTTGGCATGACTCTAATTATGGAAAAATCACCACTATGACTTGGTAGAATGCATGAACTGCCGAATTTATTAAAGAAGTTATTTTTTCTTTCTTTTTTTCTGATATGACAACAGAAAAGGTAAATTAAAACTATTTCTTAAACTATGAATTGAGAATTTTTAAACTATCTTTTTTAAGTTTAACTATAATTTACTTAATGCTAAAATATTAATTGATAAAAACAGATACAAAAATTATTTCTTTATTTTTGTAAATAAAAATTATCTCATTATTTTTATTTATGTTTCATTTCTTGCCTTCAAATTATTTTGTTGTTACAGTTTCACTCCCAGTTGGCATATTTTAATGACACGGTTTGATGCATAATTAACTCTGCTTGTTGTTATTGTAACCTTAAAAAATATTTGGTTCTTTATAACAAGTGGTTAACAGAAAAATGTTTTAAAATTCACTTATTACTTTATATTAAATTCCTAAAAAAAAAAAAAGAAAAGAAAAGAAAAGAAAGAAAAAAAAAAACATATTGCCGAGAGAAGCACACAGGTATAGATATTTTTAGACGTGTTCCTAGAACAGCCAAGATACTTGATTTTGGCGATTTTTTAACATGTACCAAGCACCCACGAGCGGCAACTGAGATTTTAGCAACTCTGAAATTATCCCCAATCACAATGCACATATTTTGGCTGACAATTAGCGATTTGCACAGTTTCAGTGATGACTCCTTTAATAAAATAAACATTTTACAAACAATTTACAACTAGTTAACTTCTTTTACCACAAATTTTCACTATACAAACATTTTACTCGATATTTTTCAATCTTTAAAATTTTGCAGCTCCCCATTTTCTGATTTTAAGAATTTTTTTTCATATTAAATGTACAGAATTTTATATGCATCAGTTTCTAAAACAAAAAAATACAATAACAATCAAATAAAATTCACTTACTTTTGCTTCTCATTATCATTAAAGAATCTTACAAAAAGGATCCTGTATTTATTTACTTGTTATTTTTATTTAAGAAAAAAAAAAATATCACACGTACCAAACTAAAAATTAATTAATTTAAAAATTTTAAGATTTTCTCTAAACAAGCTAACATCAAAGCGTTGTTTTCATCTAATGTCCAGTATTCTGGTGGCAAATAGAGAAATAGTAAACGACACTGAACAATCAGAATTCAGCATTTTTACAAAGCTTTTTATTTTCTAAGTGAGAAAATTTTCTGATAGGTCAATCTTGTTTCGCCAACAACACAAATTCTATCTAGATAAATGCTATAAAAAATGTTTTTGTTCCTTAAAAAAAAAAAAAAAATCAGCTTAAAAATTTAAAAAAATGAATTTTAAAAGCACACTGTGTACATTCATGGGAATTTGTTTAAATTGAGAAATATTTTATTTATGTAATTTACAGATATTGTTTATTTCAGTGAACAGTCACATAAACTTTTTGTCAGCGTTGTGCTAAAGGGGGGGGGGGGGGAATACAGTCCCATGGGGTGCAGAAACTTAGGGGATGCCAAATTTGTACTACGAATGTCGTTTTGGGGGCTTTAGTGTCAAATTAGAGGAAAGGGGGGGGGCGAACTGAAACTTTGCCCCGGGTAAGTTTTCTCTTAATCTTCTTCGCCTCTGCTAGCAACAAGCAAATAGATATAGTTTTAACACATTTTGCAAAGTAAACAATCAATGATTGAAATTAACAATTAATAATTTTTAAAGTCTTGATTTGATATCATAATGTTATTTAAACTGCCTTCCAACATCAGAAATAAATTTCAATACCTTTTAAGGAAAACTACTAATAAAAAATTACAGAAAAGGAATTTCTAAATTTTGCCGCATACATTTGCACAAAGTTATATAGTTTTACGACTTCTGTTCATGAATTTAACAAATATATTTTATTTCTAAAACTTATTTAGGATATTTATCAAACATATCAATTTCTATAATTTTAAACTAAAGCACTTATGAGCGCTATGTGCCCATTAAAACGAAGTAAAACAAAATCGCTGGATGTACGAATTTTGCTGTATATCAGGCTCTAAAATCCACGAAATTCATCAAACATCCATTGACTAACAACACTAAAATTGAAAAATTAATCTCTGGATGCACAAAAGTCGCATCGAAGAAGTTTCTAAAATGAGCAAAACCACAGTTATTAACCACAACAGGTATCAAATTATTAAAATGTCTATAAATTTGTACAAAAATATGCAATAAAATTTTGAAATATTTTTTTCTAATATTTATGGTACAAAATTAAGTACTTCTAGGTTATCCTGACGACCAATTTCGCCAAATTATACAAATCGCCAAACTAATAGCCAAATTATACATGTTGACATAATTTTTATTTTAAATAATGAAAAAACAAATAATTAGTAGAATATTAATGAAAATATTAATAAAAAATCGAAATAAAAATCACTTAATGACATTTTAAACACGTGAATCTTATTTAATGTTATCGAATTTGATATTTACGATCATCCATTATTGGCATTTAATCTTATAGTTTGGCGATATTTTTTTGATTGATGGTATAACCTAGAAGTACCCAAAATTATTATGCAAATTTTTAAGTAAGGAAAAAAGTATTTCTGATATAGGAATTTGCTTTCAATAACATCAACATGTCATTCAATCTTTTAATGTTATTGACAAATCAATTTAAATTATTGAATATTTATTTCGAAAAAAGCATACACTCAATATATTTGTCTGCTGTACCACACATATATTTCCAAATTTATATTACTATTTATTGAATAAGCAATATCTTTAAAATGCATGAATAAAAAACCGGAAAATATAGTCATACACATATAATGCAATCTTGTTTTTAAATATAAATAATACAAGACTGACATAATAATAGCATTTCATGAAAGCCAATCAAACAAAAGACAAGAAACCAGCCAATCCAATTAAATTAATCGGAATTCCTGATCAAAATAACTATAGACATGGAAAGAATTCAGGAAACGAACCGGTAACAAGAAAAAGCCATTTATCGTCTCGCCAAATTCAACGATGCTAAGTGTCTCGGCTGTTTTAGGATTCAGCCATTTTTTTTTAAGCTATAAAGTATTTAGTAGTAAACCAATTATGAAATCCCAGCTTTACATATTTAAAGCAAGTTAAATAAAAGAAAATAAAAGAAAAAAATTTCACAGGATTAATAAAAATACAGCCCATACTGTTTTTTTGAAATAACAAAATGAAAATGATATCCAGGGGGGGGGGGGGGGGAGGCCCAGTATCATGCAATCAATATTAATAAAAATGTGAAAAAACGTACAATAACAGTAAACCCATACATTTCCTAAGCTAGATTACTTGCTGGTTAACATAGCTTTTCTCATTTTACAAAAAAAAAAAAAAAAAAAAAATGTATTGTTTGTATATAGAGATGCACCGAATATTTGGTATCAGACTATACTGCCAAATGTCAGACTATTCTGCATGTCAAATATTTGGCTTGGCCAAATTTAATGCAATTCAGTATACCAAATATGGTATATGCCAGATCGAATACTTAAAAAATATTTTTTTTAACCTTAAAACAACACCTATTTTTAACCGTTGATTAATAAAAATATTTAGAAATAGAATTAGATTTACATAAAAGAGAATGCTTTTATGTTTTTTATTTGTTATTTGAAAAGTAACCTAAAGACAATTTACCAATAATGATAATTTTAGTTTTTTCTTGAAAAACAAACAATATATGACAATAAAACTTCTCTAAAATTTCACTTTGATGTCAAGATATTTGTTTCAGAATATCATTCAGTATTTGTATCAGAATTCATTTGTTTTAATTCAGAGAGGAAACTATCCTCTTCTTAAGTAACAATTCAATTTTTTTTTTTTTTTTTTTTTTTTTTTTGTAAAATTTACTTGTGAAAAGATCTTGTTTATCAATATGAAAGTTTTTATATTACCGTATTTTCGGGCGTATGAGCCGCGGCGCATACGAGTTTAAAAGTATAAAATATTGTAGGTGCGGCTCTTACGCCGGGGCGGCGGGTACGATGATTTTTTTTTTTTTTTTTTTTTTTTTTTTTTTTATTTTGTCAAATGATTTTGACACTTTTTTTTCGTTTAATCAACAATTATATGCTCTCAAATTGGTATCAAAACATTTGAAAACGTCTCTCAACCGCAGGTGTCCGTGATGCGTTAGTTGTTTATTTTTAAACAATCAACATTATTCAAAAATAATGTTGGTCTCACCGGTTCTCATGTTAAAAATTATTATATTTTCCCCTCATCTATTAATGATTTTACCTGTAGGATATTGGAATGTACAGCTGTCACATTTTTTTCTTCTAATGATCCTCCTTCCAGTTAGAAAATAAAACTGCCCAAAGAGAGCTCAAATCCCGGTATAGAACTCTTTTGAAATAGACTTCCTATACATAGTAAAAACTTTAGAGAGCAAGATTTTTCTTTATTTTTTTCAATAACTCACTCTTTTTTTATCCGGCAAAAATAATCCAAACTTTGAAACCGGTCGAATCAGCAAGTTTTTTTCCCCCCAAATGAGTTAATTCAGGTGATAAACAACAAAAACGGGCCTGGCGAATAATAAAAAAATAATAAAAGGCCGACTTCCGTGATAAACATTTAAAAGAAGCCAATAGAATATAAACAATTTTCAATGCATATGACTTTGCAAGAATAAGTTTAAATGTGCTACACGAGTCGATGTTAACTTGGCAACTTTAAGGGCTATTTCACCCACGTGCAAACATCGGCTAACTAATGTTAATCTCAAAGAAAAAAAAAGTGTCATTCTCATTCCATTATTTTTAAATGATATTTTTTGCTTTGGATAACGGAAGTCAATCTCCACAAAGAGTCTTTACTTTTTCGATTTTGTTTACAGGTTTTTTATTAGTATACTTTCACTTTCGAAACTGGTTCTAAAAGTCAAAGTATACCACTAAAAACATCTGTAAACGAAATCGAAAAGGTGTCTTCTTAGGGATCAACATCTCAGATATAAAATACAAAGAAATCATTTAAGCATATTGAAATGCAAACGCATTTGAAAAAAAAAAAAAAAAAAATCCATAGGATTAACATTAGCGAGTAGATGTTTTTACTTGAGTGAAGCAGTCCGATCTATAGGGGGGGGGGGGGGGATCAGCTCGGTCCGGCCCATATAAAATAATAATAATAATTAATAAATAAAAATAACAATCCGGCACCCGGAAAATTTAAAATATCCGCATCATCCAAGTGAATTTTTTCAATAGATTAATTTTTACTATGATATGGTTAAAAATTGTTTCGTACGAAAAGTTCTGAACAAAACTACTTATTTTATCCTTTTTTTTTCCTTTTACTATGTTTATTTTTAAAGAAGTGCCTAATAAAAGCACTCAAGTAAGTATTTATAACTATAAAGCAAACGTGCAATTTTGTTATCTCTTGTTTCTGCTAATAAAAAAAAAAAAGAGAGAGAGACACTGGTTATTTAAAGTCACCTTTTCTCCTCATCCTCTTCATGACTCAATGTGCGGACATGTTGCCCTTTGACCTTGATGCGTAAGTCGGCTAATATCGCATTGCTTCTGTTTTGTTTCTTTGAATACAGTAGAAAAAAAAAGAACGAAAATAGTTTTTTTTTACGCTAAGTGGATTTGTGGATTTTTTTTCTTTTCTTAATTTATATCTTCATAATATAATCATCGAAATAACTTAAGATGAATATAAAGTCTAAATTTGAGCAAGAAATATTTAAACTTACAAAATTTTTGTAAATGAACAAGGATAGATGCGTATGTACCAAATAAAAAATAAACTAATCTACCACAAAAGGAATCATTAAATCAATTATCAATAGTTAAAATATTAAATAAAGATATGCAGGTATATATTTATATAAAAGAATGGACTCTATTCTGGTGACGTCAAAGTCACGTGTTTTGGGGAAACATTCCCCACATCATAGACGTTATTTATGCAACGACTCGTTTCTCAACTCGTGGTTGTATGCCGTAGAATAGTAACGGAACATATTTTTGTGACGTGAGGTCACGTGTTTTGGGGAAACATTGCAGAAATCACAGCCTCGAACTCAAACGGAGAATAGAGTCCATTTGTAGTGCTGTAAGCTATTTAAGAATCGATTTTTTGCCGCAGGCATGATAAACAATTGTGGATTGTATTCGCTGTGGATAATGATTTGTAGTATTATACAATGGTTATATATATATTTATTAATCAATTGTGGTTTAACATGTGTAATTTAATTTTAGCATATGTGCTGTGTTTCAATGTAATTCGTATTTTATTATTTACTTCACCAATTTACTTGATCGTCATTTCTTTACACTGAGGAAAAAGTTGCTTTTTTTTTGGGGGGGGGGGGGGCATGATATTGTTTTAAAATTATTTTTTAACAGATCTCGAAAATACGGTATCGCCGTGATCCCGCTGATTCTAAAATGTTGAGGTTCAACTGTATCATATTTTCGTTAAGAGGCTACTTCAGTCAAGCGACCCGCTCGTTAATGCTAATCCTATGGGAAACATTTATAAAGATATTTCGTTTGAATTTAAATATTTTTAAATGATTTTTGCATTGATTAACTCTGATAGATTTGTAGAAAGAACATTTTTCGCTTTTTGCTTACAGGTATTTTTCAATGAGGGCACTTTCATTTTGGGAGTCGGTTTCGAAAGTGAAAACAATCTTCAAAATCGAAAAAGTATAAAACGATCTGCATATAGATGGACTTGAACTATCCAATGCCCAAAAATTATTTAAAAATATTGAAATGCAAACACGATATCTTTATAAATTTCATCCATAGGATTAGCATTAAGGAGGTCTTTGTGTGTGACTGAAATAATATCTTAACTTAAAAAAAAAAAAATAAAATAAAAAATCCTACACTAAAATTAATTTGAAAAAGTCTTTGATCGAAAATCTGACGGATTTTTGCTGGAAAGAACTAGAACTTTGTGGTGTTAATAGTGTTATTTATGACGGCCGATTATCTGCAGGAGGGATATAGGCCCTAGGATAAGTGCCCTCCGTGGGGGGGTCTTTCTAAGGGAACCTAAACCGCATTTACACAAGGATGACCAAGATTCGAAGAAAAGTTTAGAACTTTGTGGAAAGAACTAGAAGTCTGTGGAAAGAGCACTTAGAATTGAACGCTACTAGGAAAAGATGCTAGGGAGGAAGCTAGCATCCTGCTGCGCTCCTCTCATTGGCGCAAGTAATTGCGCCTATTTCCGATTGGATTTTAATTGCGTACTACAAACACGTTTTTTTTTTTTCTTTTTAGCTGAGAATTATTTTACGGTACTGTTCTGCTCTTTTTGTCTGACGCTCTTATTTAAGCAATTTATTTTTTTTTTCAAGTGAAAATGGCTCCCAAAAAGTTAAAAAGTTACACCGCCGCTTTCAAGCTTGCTGTGGTTGATAAGGCAGAGCTAATAGGTAATCGTGCTGCAGGACGAGAATATGGAGTTGATGAGCGTTGCGTAAGGAGATGGAGAGCTGAAAAATCTATTTTGAAGGAAATGCCAAAATCTAAGAGGGCACGAAGAAGTGGCGTTGTTGTTTGGCCAAATCTGGAGAGAAATTTAGCCAAGTGGGTAAAGGAGCAAAGGGAAAAAGGAATGCCCGTTTCAACTGTTCAGATACGGTTTCAAGCGAGGATTATGGCATCGAACATGGGATTTACAAATTTTAAAGGTAGTCCCAACTGGTGCTTTAGGTTCATGTCGAGAAATAATTTGTCTGTAAGAACCAGGACAACTGTGGGACAAGAACTGCCTGCAGATTGGGAAAAGACAAAAGCATCTTTTTTAAAGTATGTCGCTGAAAAAATCAAGGAAAACAACTTTTCAACAGCACAGATTATTAATATGGATGAAGTTCCATTAACTTTTGATTGCCCCCCCCAGTAGAACTGTTAACACCATTGGGGAAAAAACAATCGGCATCGTAACAACTGGTAATGAGCGAACCTCATTTACCTGTGTTTTAGCTTGCGCTGCGAATGGAGACAAATTAAAACCACTAATTATTTTCAAGCGCAAAACTATGCCTAAGGCAAATTTTCCTTCCGACGTCGTAATACGGTGTAACGAAAAGGGATGGATGTCGGAGGAAATCATGTATGAGTGGCTGGCGGAAGTGTGGAGGAAAAGAAAAAATTCTTTTTTTCAGCCTAGTGGGCTTCTTATTATGGACTCAATGAGTGCCCACAAAGGTGATTCCGTAAAAACTGCTTTGAAAAAAGTCTCAGCCGAGCCAGCAATAATCCCTGGCGGATTAACTAAAGTTTTACAGCCTCTTGACTTGGCTGTGAATAAATCTTTCAAGTCCAAAGTAAGAAAACTGTGGGAAAAATGGATGATGGAAGGGCTACATTCATTTACAAATTCTGGAAAAATGCGCAAAGCCACTTACGAAGAAGTAGCGTCGTGGGTTTCATCGGCATGGAAAGACATTAGTGCTAAAACTATTATGTCGGGCTTCAAAGCAGCCAATATCATGGAAAATACAGTTAGTGATGATTCATCTGAATGATGATAGTGAAGATGAAAATTGTGACGTATTAACTGATAAACAATTTTTAGAACTATTTAATTCCGACAGTGAAAATTCCGATTTTGATGGATTTGAAGATTTTTAAACATGTTGATAAAATCTTGTATATATTTTTTTCTATATTTTCACTTCATTCCAATAATAATTTTTCATATTTTAAAGATATTTTGAAGTAGTGTTCTCTTATTATATGTAATCCAATATTTTTTTAGAAAATTTTATAAATATTACAAAAAATTGAAATCTTAATATTAAAATTACATACCTGCTATTTATAACGGATCAGTGATAGGAAACGTTATTAAATTGAAAAACAAATACATAATAATAATAAATCAACAGTCAAGGGAAAAATGATTCTGCAATATTTACAGGTAAGATTATAATATTATAAATAAGTTTCTGATATTTATTATATTTTTCTCTGTTTGTTATTGATCCAGTGACAAAATGTTGCTTTTTTGCAGTAATCTGAGGAGTTAACATAAACTAGTATGCATTTAAAAAATATTTTCTTATAGCAATACGCTTTATTACATCACATTTTTCAGTAATATTTTTACTACAGTTTTTAAGGCATTTGCATACATTAAATCTAAGTGTCTTTCGTCCAATGATTTTTTTCTTCAACAGCTTATTTTATTTATTTTATTTTTTTCGTCAGTGTCTCTATACGATATTTCTTTACATTTTAAATATATTTTTTAGGCACTTAAGTGAAAAAAAAATTTTTTTTTAACTGTTCAAGTGAAAATATTTTATATACTGTAACAGTCTCTAAAATCTGGAAACCTCAAATACAGATAGCATAAATGATCATCAAATGTTTTATATTTATATAGTTCAGTTATCCTATCTTATCGACAGATGGCAGCACCAAAAATGTATTTAACTTTTTAGTATAATCTAGATTATATTCTGCATTTTGCCGACAGATGGCCGTACCAATCATTTCTTCTAATTCATTTCCAAGTTTATTTATCTTGATATAGTAAAAATAAGAAAACAAAGAAATATCAACAGAAAAATTCATAAACAGTTTATATAAAATATTAGGCCTGGAACAAAGGAATTTTATTACAGAGATTGAGCTAATATCATTGTAATTGGGGAAAAAGTAATGACCAGTAGGCCTAAATTAAAGCAACTAAATACTAACATATAAATAAAATCGTAATCGTGAAAATGCTCTGTGTATATTTAATTTTAATAAGATTAAATGCTTGGCTTTGCTGTTAAATAACTTAATGTGCCATTTATGATTTTTTTTTATAAATATGTGATTTTTTTTCTTTTTTAATGATGATTTTCAATAATTTTTACTTACATTTTAAAGTTGTTTTTTGAAGATCACTAAAATTCGGAAATAACTAAAAGCCGCGTCTACGAACGATTTCGGAATTTAGAGATTTATACTGTATAAATATCAGCAGCTTGGGTGCGGCGCTTACGATGGTGCGGCGCTTACGTCGATGTACTTTTTTTTTTTAACAGATTGTCATTGGTGCGGCGCTTACGGTGGGTGCGGCGGGTATTCCCGAAAATACGGTACATCCTATATTGTGAATTTTTGATAAGGGTTATATATTTGCCAAACATCAGTAAGCTTTTGTTATAAAACTGTGTTTTTTTATTGAACGGAATGCAAAAAAGGGGATGGGGGAGCGGGAAAGAAACATATGCGTCATGAATGATGGTTGAGCAGAATTGCCCCTCTAAATTTTCAATTTTAATTAACTGAATTTTCTTTCTCTCTCAAAATTTTCGAAAAATAATACAGCTTGTTTTTATCAAAGGATAAGTTAAAAAATAATAATTTTTTAAAGTAACTGAACAGTAAAAGAAAGGATAACCAAGGATTATGTATCAGGGAGAAGTAATGTCCCCCTGAAGTCCCGTAAAGACTATTTTTAATTCTGCTTCTCTTTCACATTTGCAATTTTTGTAAACTTGAGATTAAAATACATCAAGTATTCAGAAAAAGAAAAAAAAAATGTTTCATTATTTTATTTTGTAAAAAAGCTGATAGATATTTAATTTGGGGTTTTTAATATACATCTTATTTGTTATATTTCTAAATACATATTTTATGGAATTACTGCAATATTGTTTAAAAATGTCTCCTATCTCTATAAAGTTTGCAACACTGTAAAAAAAAAAAATAATAATAAAATAAAATAAAATAAAATAAAATACAACGTTTTAAACTTTAGATTGATTTTATTATGATTTTCTATAGATATTCATTAATTCAGTTAAGTACTTGTAGTTCGTTTACAAGTTACATAGAACTATTTCATTAAATTATGCCATACGGAAAGTAAACTCTTTACATTCTATTTAAATGACGTTACACGACTTAAAGCACGATGAAATTGATATATATTACTGAAATGCATAACAATACGCTTAATTTGGAAAAAGGATTGAGTAGCTTTTATCGTTCACTTACAGGGATATACAAACAAATTACATTGCACTACTCTCAGTGTACAATAATTGTTTGAAAAGCGTATTGTGAAATTGATATACGTTATTGAGGAGGGAGTTAACGTCACCCACTGAAAACATAAGGAATTTATCATATCAATTTTCTTTAACATGTATGAACAATATTGCAGGATGCGCATTTTCAGTCTTAACTAATTTTTATTACGTTATGTAGAATGAATTCTATAAATCATGTGCAGTGCAGCAAGTCGAATTATTTAACTTGTGTGGGCGAGATTTAAGAAGAATATAGATTTAGAAATATTATCTTTTTTTCTTTTTAGCATAAATAAGTTTTACTGTGAAAATATAATAGAAATAACTGTAACGAACTTTAATTGCCAAAAATACATTTTATTAATTGTTTTACACTTTTTTTATTTAATTACATTGTTAGTTTTACTATACCCGCTTAAAATACCCACTTTCTGAAGTTAATCTTGTGTATTTTTTTTTCTTTAATGTTTCGTTTGCATTTAAATGTTTTTAAACTACTTTTGCATTGATATCTGAAGCCGATTGTTTGAATAATTTGTTTTTGGAACCGGTTTCGAAAGTCAAAATATCTTCATTAAAAAAAGACTGAACAAAATCGAAAAAGTGGAAAAAGGCATATACTTCTAAGTCGTCATTATTCTACAATTAAATATTGAATTTATTCTTTTTAAAGAATCGTAGATTTCTAGATTTATTAAAATAGTGTTAAACATATAAAAAAAAAAGCCTATGGCGGAATTTTTTTTTAAACTGAAAACTGGAAATTTCTTTTAAATTTCTTTTGAATTGTTCACCCATATAAAATTAATACAATAATACGCGCGAAGAAATATATTAAACATTTACAACTGCTAAGACGGGAACGTATTTTTTTATTTTATTATTTTTTTTTTTCAATACGATTCCGTTTTAGAAGATTTTACTTCTACAATATACCCTCTTTACTTACGTATCATGTGTAGTATAGGGTAAGTCTTGCAATCGTTTTGAAAATCGAAAAAAAAAAATTCGACCGATTTACACGCTTCAGATACTGAAGATTCCTAAAAACATATTTTTAGAAAAAAAAATTGCCGTCTGTCTGTCTGTAAACGCTCTATCACCCGAACAAATGGAGATAGAGACTTAAAACTTTGTATGTACTTAGTAAGTAAGAATAGGACGAAGCCTATTTAATATCAGTAACCTCGATTATCCGGAACTATTTTTTTCAGATTCTCGAGAAATTCGTTCTGATGAAATGTATATAAAAATTACTGATTTTTTTTTTTTTTTTTTTTTTTTTTTTTTTTTTTTTTTTTTTTTTTTTTAAGGAAAGGACGTAAATGGCAATAAAATAACACAAATTTTGCATCAAGAACGAAGTCGGTCTGATTAATGGTTGTCGAGATATTTGTAATCCTGTTTTCCACATTCTTCGATTTTTCATGACCCTGTATTTTCTTCAAATTTCAATTCAAAGATATGTTTTAATTGGAAATGAGACGCTTAATCTGACGCAGCAAACTGTTAGCCAATATGATTATTGTTTGTGGAGTTATAAGGATGCATTTCAAGGGAATTTCTTTTACGCAATCCGGTACTACTTGTGTAGTTTGTTATTTTACATAATTAGTCGAAATGGTTTCATCAGCAATTCATTAATGGAGCATTACTATGTATATTAAGGATATTTAAATATACGTTTAAATTTTGTTTTGGAATTGCAATGCCTTTTATAAATAGTTTTCACATATTATATAATGCATATCCATGATGGGTAAGTATTACAGTGGCCCCCAACGACTAGTTTAGATTTGTATGTCTCCATTACATGGAATATGGATTAATAATACTAATACTAACTGAAACCTTTAAATACAAACAGAAGTTCATCAATATAATAAATCCATAGTCCATCCATAGTCATGTCTTCTACTTTCCTATTGGCTGTTTCTTCAGCTTGCTACCTTTCCCGCCTTTTCACTTCAGTCGTGCCGCTACGTTCATATTAAATGCACGTCTTTTCGCGCCTGACGAAGAAAGACTAAAAGTTCTTTCGAAAGGCCTTGCTCAATTTAATCTATTTTATGGTGTTTTAAAGAAGTTGTTTATCTTCAAAGGTTCGTCAAAAGCATAAATATCACAGCCTACGGCACTTCTGCATAAATAAAAATTATAAACATGAAAAAAAAGATAAGTCCGCAAGAGTAAATATCAATGTTCCGTAGAAATTCACTCGGGTAGGACCGAAATTTTAACTATTTTTCCGGTACGGGCTGAGCTCGGATCTTGTTTTTAGCTATTATATTCGGCCGGGTCGGCTAATTTTTTCTCTACAGGCCGGACCGGACTCGGTCCGAAATTGTAACTTTAATAACGGGCCAGGCCAAATTTTTTTCTATGGAAAGGGCCTAGAATTTTCGGTCCGTACAGATTTCTACAGGGAACGCCCTGTAATGGTTGGTTCAGGTTGTGAACACTGTAACAATAATTTATTGCATAGGAATGTATGGGCGCAAATGACGTGTTGGGGTGCAAGCATTAGGAACTCAATTTGTCCCTTTTTATTATTTCAAGTTTTCTCATTCATATCTGAAAATTCCTATATTGTTATGTTTCTTATTTAAGAGAGACATTTTATGATTACTTAAAGAAAAAATTCTTTGAAAATTTCTGGCATGAAATTAAAAATTTTAATTAAATAACCCCATTTCTGTTTTTTTTTTTTTTTTTTTTTTCCACGTATTTTCTGTTTTTGACAGATTTGCCAATTTTTCTTTTTTTCTTTCCTTTTTTTTTTTCTTTTAATATATATATATTCAAAACTTTCGATTTCAAACCAGAAAATTTCAAAGATGTTTTTTTTTTCTTTTTATGATCATGAAATATCCATCTTAAATAAACAAAAGAATAGCATATGAATTTTTTGGTATGAAGGAAAATTTTTGAAATAGAAAGACGCCAAATTGGCTACTTAAAGTTTTAAACATGAATTTAGAATCACCCTGTATTTAAATTTGTGTTTCAAGTAAAAAATCGTTAAAATTGTTGTAACATAAAATAAATTACGTTGAATGAATTTCTTTTACATTTGAATAACTAAGTACAAAATAAATAAATAAATTATTTATGTAAGCAATTTAAAGTTTTTTTTTAATTTAAATTACATTTTAAATGTAAATTTAATGTAATTAAATTAAATTTTTAGTTATTTTTAAGTTAATTTAATTTAATTTAAAATTTAATTTTTAAATGTAAATTAAATTTAATTTTTTAAATTATTTATCCCTGGAATTCACAATCAAATTAGCCGTATGGGTGACAGAGATCCTACTGTTCGAGACTACGAGCGTCCCCCCACTTTTTTTCCCAGGACTACACCACTGGGTGTTAGGGCTATTTTATACCTGGACTAAAAAACTATGAGACTTCTTTATTTACATTTTTTTCCTCTTAATATTTTTTGAAGACCTGTCCAATTATAAACTGCATTAGTAATGGAACTTATTATTTTAGATATTATCCAGGGCAACTGCAATAGAATTTAACAGTTTAAACATACCTTCAACATTTCTTTTAAAATAAAAATTAGACAGATACGAGCTTTTGAATATTTTTATCAATAACATTCCTATTTTCTACACAAATTTTAAGTAAAGTGGGGCAATTTTTAAGGTAAACATCTAAAGCATCTGAAAATGAATCACACCTAGTATTATAAGAAAGAGCTAATTTGACAGCATTTACATTGCATGCAATTTTTACATTTGGCTCTTAAACATGTTTTTGATGTATTTCTTATTCCCTCAAATGAAAATCAGATTATATTTTCCTTTCTTCTAGTTTAAGACATTCTTTTATTTCAGTATATATAAGTAGCTTTCTTAAAATAAAATACAATACAAAGTAACTAGAAACAGTAAAAACTGCAAATCCAATCTAAGAAAAACCAAAGCTTACTAAAACCAATAGCTATGGAACAGAGAAAATTCATAGGCAATCATTCATTAGCATACAGAACAAGAGTAACCAATGGAAAGAATGACTTATGATTATGTCATTATTGATGCTTTGATACATGATGCAATCCTTAGTAAATCATAATCAAGCTATCTAAGCAGTAAAATTGCATTTTTGGCTGGCATATGCCATTTTTGCATTTTTTAAAAAATAAAAGGTTTAAAAAAGAATTAAAACTAACTACCTTTTTTTATCCTCCACAGTTCACTGTAGAAAAATATTTTGCCATGTCAATTTATAGCTAGTAAGAAAAATTAGATTGATTAAAGATGTTTGTCACTTTAAAAGTTTGTCTTTAGCTTTGCTTGTAGCTACTCCATAACTTTGATTTTGCACATTTTAATAATGCGTAAAATAAATGAAAACATTGAAGAAATAGGAAAAAAATCAAATAAAAAAAAAACCGGCATGGTTTTTTTTAAAAAACCACTTGGTTTAAACTGCAGTTTAAACCAGCGTGGTTTAAACCAAACAACCCTGTTATCAGTATTGGCGACTTTTAGTTGGCCACGCGGAGTTTTTGATCTTTAACTTTAAATGGAATGGAAATGAAGTACTGTAAATGAGGAACCTTTCGATGAAACATAAATAAAGGTACGCATATTTAAATTGCTTACTAATCCCCCCCCCCCAGTTTTTAAGATTATTTGTTTATTTTGGTTTGTTTAGTTAAAAATTCATGCAAATCATCACGTTAAACATTAAAATTAAGTGAAAACAAAATTAATTCTAGTTTTGATGGTGAAAATCGATTATACGTCGTTATCGTTTATACGACGTTTTTCGGTAGTCCCTTCGGGGTCGTATAAACGATGCTCCACTGTAATATGGTTTAGAATAAAAGAAAAACAAAAGAAAGTTAAAAACATTGTAACTTTTGAAGATGTATAGTAAAAATAGATTCATGGAAATATTTCTATATCATTTTATTAAAGATTCCAAATCCAAAGGAGCTACTTTCTGATACACTTTTTTTTTTTTTTTTTAATGCATTAGATTAGCAGGTGTTTTTATTCAAAAACTATTTAATCCAATAGATTTATCCATTTTTTTATACAAGCAATTTAAGAAAATACTGTCAAAGTTAGTGTTTTGAATAGAATTTCTGGAAGCGACAGCATGGGATGGGAGAAAAATCTGGAACCATTTGACAAGAATATCTTATATCTCAAGAAGGTTATACAAGTATTTAATTTCCCAAAATAAAACACCATTCGATTCCAAATCCTTTTAATAGTCAGGCTTGACAGTTTTATACTTTTACAGTTAAAAATTAGTCAGAAAATCTGTCAAACTTTCGTGTTGTTGAGAAGTGAATTTAAGAATCATCAAGAAATACATATCCAAAGATTATGTTAACATAAGTTCTTTATCGCTACAGTCAAACCTCATTAATATGAACACGCTTAACATGAATTGTTTTCGCAGTCCCCTGTAAAAACAAAGTATTGATATTGATGACATGAACAAAATTAAGATTCCCCTTGAGGTTCATGTTAATAAGGTTCGACTGTATTAATAATTTTACAAATCATGTTGTCTGCCTTAAACTTCTTGATAACAATTAAGTCTAGTTCTGGGTTGTGTATATGTAGAGAAACAATGCAAGTCTGATCTCGGCCCTCTTCGAGTCTGCTAAAAAAACATTAAGCCCCGGTTACACACAATGTAACTATCCGATGGCGATCTCTATATTGTAAAAGTTACATTTCTGCATTGATGTTGTCAAACTAAGTATTGGCTCATGATGCACATTTCTACATGTTATTTTCGTTAAGACCATATTCATTGAAAATAACTCATATTTTATAGCTTTCGAGGAATCTTTATAACGGGCTGGTAGGCCTGCTAATTTTTTTTTATCGGCCCAGCCTGTATGGCCCATTCAATTTTTTTGTTGAAAAAAATATTCTAATTCTGCTGGGCCAGTGCAGACCTCTACTTCATCATGAACTTTTCTTGAAAATGATTGTTTTATTGACTACAACAGTCCATTTAATGTGCACAAATTCAATATTGTTCTTACAATACTATCCAATTATTTAACAAAATCATCAAAAGTAACTCTGTTCTAGTTTTCATAGCATTTGAATTCAATTCTTTTGGGTATATCATGGTAAATGCTTAACCGCTTCCCTGATTACTCTGAATTATCTCTAGATTGTACATATTACAATTAATAATTGTCCTGATAAAACTTGGGCATGGCATATTTTATTGCTACGATTCAGTGGTACCAACTTTTGAAAAATATTGGGTGGGCTCAGTGATATTTTGGAAATTGGTACAACCAGTTTGTTTTTCTTTGAGGGTTTGTTTTCTTCTTTCTGATGAAAGATGAGACTTTTAAATCAAGCTATCAAGTTTTTAAGTTTGTTGCATTTTTTTAAAATTAAGTTCTCGTGCATTTTTTCTTATGACACTAATATTTATTGTAATATCATCATATGATGAATATGATTGCAAATTGAAAAGCAGAAAGTTAAACATTTACATTTCAGTCATTTTTGATTTATAGGTGTCAGTCTGAGAAATAAAATGCTAAATGGGATATTTATAGTTAATTGTAATTTTTTTTAGGATATTGAATCCAAAAATGACCAGGCCCCACCAGTGGCCGAGAGGTTCGGACCTCTCAACTGGTAGACGGCAGGTGCTGGATTCGAACCCAATAGCGGCTGTCGGCCTAACTGTTCGGAGTTTTTGTGGTTTTCTTCGAATCTTGCGTAAATACGGGTTCCCTTAGAAAGACCCCACGAAGGGCACTCCCCCCTGGTCCTATATCCCTAGTGTAGATAATCGGACGTCAAAAATCAACCAACCAAAAATGATCTCCATTTCCCTCCATCACATGCATACAGTATTGTAGCAAAACATGGAGAGTTTACATTAGAAAAGCACAACTGCAATGAAAAAAAAAATCAATATTTTATTACAAGTAACTGTGTTCCAAACTGTACTTTCCCTCTTGATTACAATTTGCATTACAATAGTTGTATGAATCGTAGTAAGAAGCTTATGTCTGGGTGCAGCGTTCGAAATCCTTGGTGGTCCGCTGGTCCGACACCACCGATAGTTCAATCGGACCACTAATTTGAAAAATTTAGTAGTCCGCAGGACCAGTGCCTTTTTTTAGGCCCTGAGAAAACTGCAACCAATGGCACATAAGATTTCATTTTTAATTATTATCAGCGATGCCGCGGACGCGTAATAGCGCGTAAATTACTCAAAAAATCGACAATGGAACGCAAAAAATAGCTCTTATGCGTCCCACGGGACGCGTAATTTTGTTAAAGGATCGCGAAAAAACGGCAAATTTCGTTAAAAAATCGCGAAATAACGACTAATTTACGGCAAATTTGTCAAACAATTCTCGAAAAAATGGCTAATTTCATTCCAAAACCCGAAACAAAAGGCAGATTTCTTCGAAAGACCGCGAAAAAACGGCAGATTTTTTTCCAAAAATTGCGGAAAATTTTCAGATTTCTTCAAAAAATTGCAAAAAAACGGCAGATTTCTTCAAAAAATCGCGAAAAAAGACAAATTTTATCCGAAAATCCCGTTAAAACGCGAAATTTGTCAAAAAAAATCGCGAAAAACGACAAATTTTCTCAAAAGTTTGCGAAAAAACCCACAAATTTTGTTAAAAAAGCGCTAAATAACGACTAATTTCCGGCAAATATTGTCAAAAAATTCGCGAAAAAATGGTTAATTTTATCCTAAAACGCGAAAAAAAGGCAGATTTCTTCAAAAGATCGCAAAAAATGGCAAATTTTGTCAAAAAATATCGCGAAAAATGGTATATTTCGTTGATAAAAATAAATTTTGTAAAAATAACGCGAAAAAACGGAAATTTCGACAATAAAAGCACGAAAAAAAAAAAAAAAAAAGTGAATGCCGGGAGAGAATTTTTCTGTTTTAAAAACTAATTTTCCTGCTTCAAAATTGTTGTTGCTGCTCCAAAAACTAATTTTCCTGCTTCCCAATCTGTTTTTTATTGCTCCAAATCTTTCTGAGTGAATGTGACTCCTGAAAGCACCATTTCATTAAGCAAAGTAGGCCCATTTACTCAACAAAAATACTCCTTTTTTCAGCAAAAATGTCTTTTTCAATAAACCTGTCTTGCCCCATTTTAAAAGAAATGCAAACAATAGTGATACTTGTTATCTTCTACACTTAAATAAGCATTATTTTATAATTAAATTTCTATCTTGCACATTTATTCTTTAAAAAGTACAGAAAATTTACTCTAAATGTTAAAATTATTTAATAGAATTTTATGTAGCGGACCAGTGATGATGTCTGTGGACCAGTAAACTCTCATGCTTACTGGTCCTTGGGACCAGTGACTTTTTTTTAGGAATTCTAACGCTGCTGGGTGAACAGTAAACACTTTGTAAGGCAGAAATCACTCTAATTCAGAAAGATTTTCAAGTCCTTGCAAATCCATAGGCATATAGAGTAAAATTTTCTAAGGGTAAATATTGTGTACTATGGAAAATTTTCTAGATCCCAATCGATTCTGCCTTAGACAGAGTTTAATGTAACTGCTTTTGTTTGTTTCTCAAATTCTTGTTTTTAATAAGTTTTGAGTTTCACTCTTAGAAATAAGAAATTAGCATGTGGAAACATTATTGAACATGTTAGATTAATTTTAATCACGATTATTTAATCGGTAAATCAATTACAGATGTAAATTTTTTCATTTTTGGGTGAAAAAAGTCCGGGCCAGGATTCGAACTTGGGATGTATTGGCTGAAGCTGCTAATGCTCTACCAACTGAGCCATCTTGGACACGAACACTGGAGGCCTATTTCACCCAATTAACCTCAACAATAACTTAATCTGGTCTGATATTCTGGATCAGCTCAACAGAATAAAAGCCAATACATCCCTGGTTCGAATCCTGGCCGACTTTTTTCACCCAAAAATGAAAAAAATTACATCTGTGATTATTGAATATGGTTTTTTAATCAAGAATAGAATGCATGATTCCTGGTTGAAAAGAAAAAATTTATACTTAAACTAGGGATGCACTGAATTTGGCTGAATACTGAATATTCTGCTGACAGGTGAACCGAGTACCAAATATTCGGCGAGCCAAAAAGTAACTGTTGGGCCGAATACTGAATATTCGGTTTTCCAAATACCTTTTATATTTCAAAGTTTAAAGGTATTAAAATGTTACTTTTTAAAACAATTTTACATAATATTTAATAAAGTTACATTTTGATAAACAAGAGCATTAGTACTGAAAAAAATCTGCCTTGAGTTATTTAAAAAGCACAATTATAAGACTTTTTTAATTAATAAAATTTTAAATTCCATAGTTTCCTCTATGAATTTAAATAAACATTTTAAAATCAAAGAGAAATTTTAGTCTCGTAATTATCCTTTTTAAATAACTCAATGCGGATTTTTTCCACTGTAAAGAACAAAAATTTTCAACTTAATTCTAAATAAAGATTAATAATGATTTTGATTTAGTATTCGGCTTTTAAGCTAAATACCAAATATCAGCCAAATATTCGTTACATCTCTAGAAATAATGATATATTAAAAGAAGAATTGAGAAAAACCTTCAAAAATTTACATTAAAAAAATAAATGCAGTCTGTGCATCAAAAGTTTATAATTAATATTCTTAGAGAATAAATGATTAAGTGAGAGTATATTACTTGCACTTAAAGGATTCCATACAATAGATATATGAATTATAACTGTATCCGTTAAAAAAAAAAAAAAATGCTAAAAGAACGTTAAGAGTTTGTGGGATTAGGTATACCAGTTGTTTAAATATTAGTGAATAAAAACATACAGCCGCAAAAAAAAAAAAAAAAAAATTACATCTGTGATTATTGAATATGGTTTTTTAATCAAGAATAGAATGCATGATTCCTGGTTGAAAAGAAAAAATTTATACTTAAACTAGGGATGCACTGAATTTGGCTGAATACTGAATATTCTGCTGACAGGTGAACCGAGTACCAAATATTCGGCGAGCCAAAAAGTAACTGTTGGGCCGAATACTGAATATTCGGTTTTCCAAATACCTTTTATATTTCACCAATATATATTTCACAAATATATATTGGTGGTGACATTATATTTCCTTTATTAAGAAAAGACTATGGTTAAGTGTGTGTCCATGTGGCCTAAGTCATTTCTATGGTTCTTGTCTCAGAACCTTTATAAAGCAATCTTTATTGATATACAAGAACAAAAATTACACAATATACCAAATGAGAACACATACGTTCTACATCATTAAGAAAGGATGGAGAGCATTATAATTAAAATACATATGAAAATAAAAATCTATATTTTGATTACTGATTAGCCAAGAAATAAAAGTAAGCTTATTTGAATGCATTACCCCCCCCCCCCCCAAAAAAAAAAATGCTACTGTACCATTTAAATATTTTTTAAATGCTAAACTACTGAAATAAATTTATTGCATAGTACTCCTAAAAAAGGATACGATACAGCAAAGTTAATTTATTCCTTTTATAAGCTTTAAAAATTTTGGTACACTTACAGTTACTATACTAATGGATTACTGGGTCTTTTACTTTTATTTGTTGGTTATTTGGAGATTTTAACATTAACTTCTATAAAGAAAGTAAACACAGAGTAAAATTAATGCGCTGAAAATTTAATATGATTTAGATGACGTAACGAAAAGTAAAGTCATCTATCTTACCTGCCAAATTGATAATGGATAATTATAATATTTATTAAAATAAAGCAATTCATAATACATCATAAAATATGTCATAAATTTTTTTTATCGCTAAGCAATTATTTGTGAAACTAAGCATGCATCGGTTTAAATTCAGCGTGATAGGCCTAAATTCTTCAAACGTCATAGGAAAATATATCTGCATTTAAATACAAAATCAATACATATATTTTTAAAATATATACATTTGCATAATCATAAGTATTAGAATTAACAAAAAAAAAATATATTTCATATCAACAAGAAGTTTTATGTTGACAAAATTATTATTGTTATTAGCTATTTTGACATTTTTCTCCGGAAAGTAGCGGAAAGATAAATGTAAACAAAACAACAGGCGAACTATACACCATGGAACAAGGCGCCACCTATTTGAAACTTTTTCCGCGGAACGGTTTTCTTCTTCCAAAGGCTATTTCGTGAGAAGTCCTTCCCTCTATCTATCAAAGTCTCAATTTGGCGCCCCCTCCCCGAACTTTTTCTTGTGAGAAGCTAAAAATGACGTTGGTAGTATAAATTTCTGCGCCCGTAAAACTGCCATCTTCGCCCCCCCCCCCTCCTTTCGCACGGCGCTGATAAGAACACAATTATTTTTGTGACTGTTTATTGATATAAATAATATCTGTAAAATACACAAATAAGAAATTCCCCAATTTAAAATAATTCGCTTGAATGTACGCAGTGTCTTTTTAAAATTCATTTCTTTTAATTTTTACAGTGCTTAAATAGTTTTTTACGCTGAGTTTTTTAAGGAACAAAAGTATTTTTCATAGCAGAAATCTGGATAGATTTTGTGCTGTTAGCGAAACGAAATTGACCAATCAGAAAATTCGCTCACTTAAAAAAGCAAAAACTTTGAATGCCGTTTTCTGATTGTTCAATCTCGTTTTGTTATCTCTGTATTCGCAAAATGTGCCTGAATACCGGACATTAGATTAAAACATTGCATTAAATTTTGTAATTACTGAATCGTCTGCCGCATGAAACGATATCTGGAAGCAGAAATAATTCTTTTAGTTTGTTGGATAGATTTTTAATTTGGAACGCGTGATGTATTTTCTTGGATAAATTATAAATAAAATAAAGTATCCTCTTTGTAGGATTCCGTAATATAAATAAGTAAAGGTAAGTGAATTTTTTTTATGGCTATTGTATTTTGTTTGTTTTAGAAACTGGTGCATATAAAGTTTCATTATTAGAAATTAGATTTATTAGTATATTATTTATTATTAGTATATTAGAAAGTCAATGGTTTTATATATTTATTGTGAAATTTTTTTTAAATCGGTGACGATGCAGCAAAAGTTTCAAATTTTTAACAGTGTGTCATGTTTTTTCGCTCAATGTATAACAGGTCTGTGGCAGGCCAAACATTGAACGAAAAAACGTACGACATGGACAATTTCACAGTGATAAGAGAGAAAAAACCGGTTTGATTGCGTCATATTGCACGATTTTTGACGTATGTCTCTGTAGTGTGTGGCGAGCCTTGGAGAAAGACGCCCCGGGAGACAAGACGCAAAAACGCGCCAATTTGGCGATTTTTAAAAATCGCGCCAAGAAGGAGAGTAAAGTACATTCGCACCCAAAAATTTTATTGGTAATAATAAATGTTTTATATTGCTGTGCAATAAATAATTGAAAATATTAATTTTTAAAAATGTGCCATGAAAATAATGGCGTCGAAAACTACCGATCCTTAACTTTAAGATAGCGTTTTAGCTTTCCTTAAATCCTGGCGCTTTTAATGCTAGAATCTTAATTTAAGGATCTCAGAACGGACACCTGAATAACGATTTTGAGATTTCACTCTGTTTTAAGGATTTTCGACCCATTTAAAGATCTGTAGTGGACACCTGAATCCCTGCCTGTATGTTTGAGCCGTAAGAATATTATTCTCACGGCAGTCTACTGCACATGCGCAGTCAAGATTGTCGTAACGACTGCCGGAGATTCTGGAGAACGAATCCTTTTTGAATGAATCTTCTTTCCGGCAATTGATTGTCAAAACTTGTAAATAAAAAAATCAAAACAATAGTTATAGGGAATTCTTTTAGCGAGTTTTTTTAGCGGAGTAAGACAGCTATATAGAAATATAAAGTTGCTCACCGGGCCAATATTTTGGTCAATACAACAACAACAATTTAGCGAGTTTTTAGTGCTGCAATTATTATTATTATTATTTTTTTTTTCATGGTTGTGTGTCATTTGACGAAGTTTGCTCGAGAAACAGGAAATGATTTCAT
Organism: Maratus speculifer; assembly: GCA_964019185.1. Classification (NCBI taxonomy): domain Eukaryota; kingdom Metazoa; phylum Arthropoda; class Arachnida; order Araneae; family Salticidae; genus Maratus; species Maratus speculifer. The sequence goes on along the minus strand of OZ025293.1, from coordinate 116,763,660 downwards.
GTATGTTAAAGTGTTAACAAAGGACACAGATTTTTTTAAATCTAATTTTAATCCAGATGCCAGCTGATACCACTTTTAAAAGCATATAATTATATTTATTGTCTGCTTTTGGGTGTGTATCTGCTAGTATTTAAGATTGTGTATATTCCAAGACAGAGCAAGTGAATCATATGAGGAAGATGTTTTCCTTAAAATAAAATTTATGCAGGTGAGGAGTGAAAATTTTAATTTACTTATTTATTTTCATACCACAACTATGGGTACAAATTTTTGTACTGCACTAAAAGGAAAATTTAATACTCACTATAAATTTAGTTTTATTCTTTTGATAGTTTGAAATTTCATAAATTTATAAACATAGCAGTGATTGATAAGCCTGAATATTAACATTTTATACAACGCTCATTACAACAATAATCTTAATATTTTGTACAAGTTTAATTAGATCTTAATTTAATGTTGTTTTAAAATCTGTCTGTATATTTAGCTATTCTTGGGTTAAAAATATTTTGCAGCAGTACTTAATTTTATAAATTTATAAGTAGTGTTTATATATTATTTAATCTACTGTATGGATGATTGCCTGTTTGATACCATAATTTTAGAATCAATATTTCACGTCAACTGTTTGATACTGCTAGAAATCCCATGTGACAATGTCAGTATATTCTAGCTAATAAAATATATACCTAGATTTTCAAATGTTTTGTTATCAGATTCTGCATTTTGATGCAACTGAAATAGTTTTATCCCCTAAATCTTAATAGCTAATTTAACAGAGACCTTTTCAAAGCATTTTAACCAGGCTGTTTTTATATATGAATTAAAAAGTACGGCAATATATTCTTAAATTTTAGTATTTCTTCCAAACCATTTTGTACATAGAAGTTAAAAATTTAATTCTGCTATATATATATATTTTTTATTCTATGCATATTATCAAATAATGGCAATATAGCTATTTTAAACAGATTTTGATTTGTGCACTTGACAACAAATCTATAGGAAATTATATTGTCTTTTTTTATATAATGTAAACAAAGTGGAAACATTTGTTTTCTTTTGAAATTGTGGAAGAATGGACATGAACATGCTAAGTATTTTTAATTACCCCTCATGAGTATTATTTATGTAGTATTATTTATTTGTTCAGTTATAAATATTTGTATGTAAAAATTGCTTTTTTTCATTTCAGTATCATTAGGCCTAACTAAAGTTACATAAATAAAAATCATCAATTTGATTTTTTCCCCCCAAGTATGAAAAATATTTTAATTTATCATATTTTTACCTATCTATTAAACTATAAACACAATAAAAGAACTCTTTTTTTTTTACAATCAATAAAAAACAAATTAATTGTGTATGTGATGTCATCTGTTAAGTGACAATTCATTTGCAAGTTATCCACATAGTTATTTTCATTGAAAATAACAAGGTTTAAAATACTCTAAGTTTTTTAATAATTGCTTTAGAGTAAAATGCTTGTAATACACAATTTCCTATTTCTTATTCAATATTTCTGTTAAGGATTTTGTTCAGTCAAAATGTTTTTATAATCACAAGCATTATAAATATTCTGAAATTTATACATTAATAACATTTGAAACTTTTATAATCTTCTTTCGATGACCATGGAAAACTTTGATTAAAATGGCTATAAAAATAAAGAAATGTATAATTTTGACAGCAGTTAATATTAAAAAAAAAACCAATAACATAATTTTTACATTTAATAGAGCAAAACAGCATTGTACTGTTGCATTTTAAACCTATATTGATAGATTTTTTTTTCTTTACACCTGTAATTAACGTAGGTACTTAATGATTATAAATATGGATGTAGTAAAGAGTGAGATGATATACACTGCATAACTTCTGCATTTTAAAAATTAAATGTTGTGAATACCTTCTGTTATAAGTTGTTAGTAAACTTATAAAGCATATTATCTAGTGTATATAATCACAGTATTTATATAACTAACTAGTGATCAAGGGTGGGGAAATAGATCATTTCACTTTCACTGGCCAGTGGATTTTCTGACAAAGTGAGTAAATATTTAGGATTTTGCAAAACTGAAGTATATGCTGTTTTTTTTTTTTTTTTTCACTAGATAGATATATTTCGTAATTTTTCAAGTTATCACAGAGTAAAAATGTGCACTAAGTTTTATCCTATACTCAACTTTTCTTGTTATAAATACTATTTGTAAAATTTACAGAAAAAATTTAAAGTGCATTGTAGTAATAGTAATTAATAATTTATGCAGTCGCTTTCATTTTTTACTAACAATTTTCAACTGAATGTTGCATCGTACTGTCTGGTAAGTTTTTTCTTAAAATTTTGCACACCTGCTAGCAATTATAAACTGAAGAAAATAATGTATAGGTAGTAGTATTTTAAATAAAAAAAATCCAGCCATATAGAATATTAAAAAGAAGCAAAAAGTAGCAATTCAACTCGCAATTTAGGCATTCTGGTTGGTGTTTTCGACAAAATTCGTTTTTTTTTTTTTTCTGCGATCCTTTGACAAAATGCACTTTTCCTTTTGCAATTCTTTGACAAAATTTGTTTTTGGTCTTTTGGCAAAATTTACATTTATCCAGCAATCTTTTGACAAAATTTTTATTATTATTATTTTTCTTTTTTTTTTCTATTTTTTCAAACAATTGACCAGATTTTTTTTTTTTTTTCAAAAAATACTTGCAAAAATTCACTTTTTTTCCAAATTTTCAGACACAAATTATTTTTAAAATTTTTGAAACTAATACCTTATACTTTCAGAAAATTTACAACAGAATTACTCTTATATTTTTAATCTAAATTTGTCGTCTTAAATACTGAATTGTCCAGTACAAGGTGATCGAAACAACGCACAACCCTTGAGAAATAATGTATTTACTAAAATACAAACATAACCTAAATTGAAAGAGCAACAATACGGAGCAAAATTAATTATTGTTGGAGAAGACAATGAAAATGTGACCCATTCTCTTGTGTACAAAAACATGATTTTTTACACTAATCTTTTAAATCTAATGTTCAGCATTTGTTTTCATGTCAATGATAGAATCTCGATTGTTTGTTAGCTCACAGGCTATCAGAAACCTGAAAGCTTATGTGCCTGCCTGTTCTGTATGTATGTGCATAATGCTATAAATCATGATTAGTGCTGTAAAAATAAAAGACAAAATGAATACCTGTATGATATCATTTTGTTTGGGACTCGCTACTCATTAGAAAGTTATCATTACTTTCCTTACTGTTTAGAAATCAGGTACATTAGCAATCATCATACCATTGAAAACTGTTTATACTGTATAGAAAAATCTTTAGAAGAATTAGCATCTGTTAATGTACTACCATCTATTGGTAAAACTGACATTTAATGAAGTTTTTAAGTTTTATTTTAAAAATGCAAACTAATTGCTTGAAAAATTTCAAAACATTTAAAAGAAATGAGTTTTGTTTCAGACTTTAACAACTTAAAAATAACAGTATACATCATTCGCATTATTATTTCAGAATACTTTGATTTGTGTTTCAATACAGGGTTGGGTTTCTGACGTCAGAAACTGGTTTTTGATGTGACAAGTGTCAAAAACTGGTTTAAACCATCAAAAACTGGCTTAAATCGTCGAAAATGTGAATAAGTCTTGAAAGAAACGAGACACATTGACGAGAAACATTGAATAAGTCTTAATGATTTAAAGTAATTTTTTATTTAAAATTAATTATACTGTAATTTAATAATTACAAACAAATTTTATTACTTCAATTGCAATAAAACATTGTTTTTTAGAATGTTCAAACAGAAGAAAATGATTTTATACAGTTAATAATCTGGATCAATTTTACCCCACAGCATCCTATAGCACATAATTAATTTAGCACATTTATTTACACCCAAATGGTTTCTGAGTTAAGAGTGTATGAAGCCAAAGTTAGAAAATACTCTCTCAATTGGTGCTGAGCTAGCAGGGCTTGATAGCAGAAGCATTGCTAGTTGTACAAGTTTGGAGGCAGGCCAAATTTTCAGATTTATGACAGATATATTTTTTTCTTCTTTATTTCCGGAAATAATAATATACAATACAGCAAAAGTGAATTTTTAATATTACATTTAATGTTGTATATGTGTGACAGATGTTTAATGTGAAATTTTACAGATCAGTGTAGTATTAGAGGTTTCTGACAAGGTTTTTGACAAGAGGTTTTAGCCATGACGGTTTAAACCGCAGTTTTAACCGGATAAAACCACACACTGTCAAAAACTTGCCAACCCTGTATTCAATATATTAATTTTTCCATTCTTTTTCCCAGAGGCAGTTTGAAGCAGGCCGTTCAGATAATATGTAGCCTGATTTTCAAAAATTTCTTTCATATGATACTGATGGAGACATCACTGATAGATATTTTTTGCTAAATCTGCAAGCTCTGGGAAACTATCGTATGATCAATGGCATATCCAATGGTGAGGTCACAGAGGTCATGACTCTCCCCCCACCACTTGAACAAGGGCCATGCGAAAAAAAAAAAAAAAAAAAAAAAAAAAAAAACTGAACCCAGCACAAAATTTCAATTTGGCACTCCCTCCACCAACTTTTGACAGGCCAAAAAAGACATTTGTAGTATAAATTTGGTGCCCTCTAAATTTCCGTGCCCATGCAATTGCCCTCTCCCCCCCCCCCTTTCGCACAATGCTGCCCTGAACTGCAGAAATATTCTAAAAAATACTTTGAAAATTAAATATATCTTAAATCTTTATCCCCCCCCCCCCCAGTCAATAATACAAACCTTTCTTATTCTATAAAGGTCTACTGAAATCAAAATTAGATACTTTCTGAATGTTCGTGAAAACATTTTTAATCTCGAGAAAATTTTTGCAAATGGGGAAACTATGTGATTAAAAAGTGTTTTTTGTTTTAAAATAAAAGCAAAATTTTTAAATTAAACTTTCAAAAAATTCAATGAAATTCAGTATTTTAAACTAAATTTCCGGATGCAACTGCTAATTGATCCCTCATGACATTTCTGTGGCTGTCAAGTCCTAAAAATTGTCGTAAAATGCTAACTTAACACCATTTCTAAATATTTTTTTGCATTTTTGAGAAAATGAAAACCATTTCATTCTTCATATCTAAATGAAATCTGTGTAAATTATTATATTTTTCAAAATACTAATGCAGTTTTTTTTTGTATTTATGAATGAAAATGAATTAGCAAAAGTATCAGAAAAATCGTCACATTTAATTTAAGAATAACTTTCAATATAATAACTGATCATGAATTGATGTGACCCCCCCCCCCCACATGCCTTCCCAAAGAAAACATGCCACTGGATATAGAAATAACTGAGACTGGCACCTATCGTCAGAGTCTGAACACAAATTTGCATCTTATACCGCATTCGATTTCTGGCCACATTCATGAATCACATGAAAGTAAGCAGCTTTTGAAGTTAGTTTCACTTTGTTCGGTTGTGTATTGAAGGAGGCGATTGCCTCAGGTGCAGAAAATTAGCGGGTGCTAAATTTATACAACCAACATCATTTTGGGGGAAATTAACATCAAGATGGGGGAGAAGGGGGTGCCAAATTGAAACTTTGCCCCGGGCACAGTTTTTTTTTCACATGCTGCTGGTAACGACTAACGAGTTGTATTTGTAAGCAACAATATAACACTTTGTATTCTAGAAAATGCCTGTTACTTGGTAACAAATATGTGCGATTTGCAACAGCTCTACTTGTGATAAAAATACCTAATTTACTTGAGATTTTGGATATAGATTTATTATGATAATGTGCTTTCCTGATTAGTTTTGGGAGTTCATTCGATAAGTATAAGAGAGGGAATGGGGGCTAATGCCCTTTCCCTGAGTTATACAAATGGTTTTTTCATGCAGAATTATCCCATTTCGTTCAAATTTTAGATATAAGATCATTCTAATGAGGTGCCTCAGTGATAAGAATTGGGTGTTCATTGGATAAGTACAAAGAGGGAGAACAAAGGCTAATCCCCCACCCTTAATTTGGGTAAATTGGTTTGTCAGACAGATTTATCAGATTTCATTCAAATTAGCCACCCTTGGTGTCCAGTTTGGTCTCCCTTAAATGTATACTACGCATTAAATCATATTGCTTTTTTTCATTATGCAATTTATTATTAAAATACTATTAATTTACTTATTATTTAATTTATTTTAATTGCTTAACTTTTTGCCAAATTAAAAGATTCTGCTAGAGAAATAAATACAGATGTCATTAACGCACCACATTGGCGGGATTGCAACAAAATGGCAATTATATACCTATTTATTAATAAACTGTTTATTTACTTTTTTTTAAATGATTTAATTTTTTTTTTGTACTACTTGGTTATTCCATCTATCAATTTCGCCAAACTATTAGCCAAATTCTACAAATTAACATAATTTTTTTGTTTAAATAACGAAAAAAATAAATAAATTTATAGAACATTAATAAAAGTTGAATTAAAAATCATATGATGATGTAATAAACATATGCATTTTGCTTAATGTCAAGTGTATATGACATTTACGATCATCCATTATTGGCATTTAACCTTGTAGTTTGGCGTTAGATTTTTGGTCGACGGGATAACCAAGTAGTACTTTTTTTATAATTATTATCTAAACTTTTTAAAATTTATTATTATTATTTAAAATAATAGAAAATAGTTTAAAAATATGTATGTAACTGGTATTTGAAAACAAAGTTTACGTCAAATTGGCGTCCAAAAATTAACGAGCCAATATGGTGCATATATGACATCTGATAAATCAAGGACTCAGTATTTTTATGCTAGACTGGCACAGATAATAAATCGCTAAATATTATACCTGTGACATTTTTTTTCGTATTTCATTAATTATTTAAAATATAATAATATAATCCTTTTCACTCATTTCATTTATAATACATAACTTTAATTTGAAGCTGAAAAGTTTAAAATTCATGAATTTTATATATTTTTTTAAGCAATAATAATAATAATAATTTGAAGCTCTATAGCGAAGGAACAAAACATAAATAAATCCAATTTACCGCAGTCTAAATCTTACAAAATGACTTTCTCACTGTAACCAATAAAATTAGTTTCATTTGGATGTTGCCATTAAACAATTAACAAATGATCGTGAATTTTGTGCCACATATTTTGGCGTACATCAGCGCATGCTATCATTTTGATGAGTGCACTTCCATGATTAATTTTTGAAGTTCCTTAGATAAGTCTAACAGGGGGGGGGGGATATGGGTGAAAATTAATGGTCACCACTCGCCACATCGCGATTAAAAATGTAAAAATTTTGACTGAAAATCAGCAATCGATCGCCACTCAACAAGTGATGATTTTAAAATCTATTATTAATTGCCAAGTAAAACACAGCTTTTTTTCATGGAAATATGCATCTCTACTTTGATTAAACCTAATTAGCAAACTGATTAATTCTTTTCCCTATGACTTACCGTATTTTCAGCTATTTCAGCATTTCACGTTATGCATATTCTTCAGTTGGATTATTATTTTTTAATACAGTTTTATTCTGCAAAATATATTCATCAAGATTCCACATGCATGTAAAGTAATTTATTATTTTTTTCCCACTCCTATGCAAGCAGACATTGACATTGCAGTATGTTTGATATTTCAACTCTTGCTACATGCAAAGCAGTTATTTTTCTTCAAAAGATACCATTTAGTCCTGTGAAATATGCTTACCAGCTAAGATTTCGCTTAGGGAATGTGCAAATGTAACGTTATCAACTTTTTGGCAATTTTAGACCCTCCCCCTACCCTCCGATATGATACATTATCATCTCTTGACACTTCCCCCCCCCCTCCCGGTTAATGATATCGTTATCAAAGTGTAAAGCTGTTTTTATTTTTAGAATTTATTTCTTTTGATAGAAATAACACACTTTGTTAATTTTATAAAAAAATTCAGGATGCGTTTCGAGCTAAAGCAATACAACTCGTGATCAGTTGAAGCAGACATTTGTCCATAAGGGAACAGGGTCAAAGATGAATTATATTTGTTAATAAGTTCTGTATAGGTTCAAACAATTCATTTTTGACCTTGTGCCTTTAAGGACACTTGTCTGGTTCAGCTGATGATGATGTGTATTGTTTTAGCTCGAAACACATCCTGCATTTTTTTTATGGCAAATTTAACAAAGTGTATTACTTCTATTTTTATTTATCACCAGTTTATTCACTGTTTTTTTGCTGCTCTTTATTTCTTTTGTTTGGAGTGACATATAAAACATGTTACATTAATTTTTCGCATACTTTACTAATTCAAATGAAGAGAAAACAATAAAATATTGCATTATATACATAACACTTAAAAGAAATAGTTATTATTTAAAAGTATTTTATAATAGTTTTTTGTTACATAATGCATTCAATGGTACAGTGGTGACCATCCCCCCCCCCAAACCCAGTGACGCAAATTCCTCCCCCTCCAAAAAAATCTTCATACTTTAACATTGAACCTCCCCCCCCCCTCTAAACAGAATATCAATTGTAAAATATATTCTACTTATAATTTACTACATATTCAAAAGATAGCGAGTTGGGCATAGCTGAATGAGTTCTTATTGCCCTTATCTAAAATTTAAAGAAAGAAAACACAGGAATATTACTGAAAATTCAATGTTGAAAAAATTTAAAAGTCATATTAAAAGAATCAAGATTTACAAAAGATAGCGAGTTGAGTATAGCAGAATGAGTTCTTATTAGGGATGCACCGAATAATGATTTTGGCCGAATGCCGAATATTCGGCCGACAGGTGAACCGAATACCGAATATTTGGCTAGCCGAATAGTAATTGTTGGGGCGAATACCGAATATTCGGCCAGCCGATTAATTAACTATTCGGCCGAATACCGAATATTCAGCTTTCAAAATTCTTTTTATATTTTAAAATTTAAAGGTATTAAAATGTTACTTTTTAAAAACAGTTTTACATAATATTTAATAAAAGAAACTTACATTTTGATAAACAATGAGCTTTTTATAAGAACATTTAGTATCGAAAAAAAATCTGCCTTGAGTTATTTAAGAAGCGCAATTATGAAACTTTAATTAATAAAATTTTCTACGAATCAAAACAAACATTTTAAAATCAAATAATGAAAAATGGCGGAAGAAAAATTTTACAGTCTGATAACTGTCCTTTTTAAATAACTCGAGGCCAATTTTTTTTAATATAAAGTACAAATACTTTCAACTTAATTTTGAATAAAGGCATGTTTGGCTCATAGTTATTTTCTTATGAATGGTGATATTTTCCACCCTTACCATCATATCATATTTTACAGAAATCAAAGCATGTGAGTTGAAAATATGTTATCTTATTTATTTTTAATGTAATAAACGAACATACAAGTTTTGAGCTAGAGTGAGATGAAATACAATGTACTTATGACTCAATAAGTTGATTATGATTATGGTTTCATGAACAAAAATTGCCTGGCTTGATAGCTATTGCTAATCTCAAAAGTTGTTTTTTTCTTTTAAAGGACTTTTATTTGGGGGAAAGCAAGAAACAGATTATTTACTAAACAAAATTTAGAAACTTGTATCTGCACATAATTTATTCCTAAGGAGAATCCTAATAAATCACCATTTTAATCCTTCTCATGTTTAATTTTCTTAAATTATACTTTACAAACAGCAAATAAATAATGTAAAAACATTCTATTTTATTTAAAAATAATTTTGTTTCTAACTGTTTTAAATATAAATTAAAAAATTGACAGTTAAAAGTAGAAATAGTGAAAAGTTTTTATTAAGTATTGAATTCGGCCGAATACTTTGATATTCGGCCATACCGAATAATTTAATATTCGGCCTAACCGAATATTCGGTAACATGGCCGAATACCGAATATTCGGTGCATCCCTAGTTCTTATTGCCCTTATCTAGAATTTAAAGAAATAAAACACAGAAACTTTTCTAGAAATTAAATGTTGAAATTTAAAAGTGATATTAAAAAAAATCAAGATTTTTTTAACAGTAAAAAGGAAATATTAAGAATTTTAAAATCTCCCCCCCCCCCCAAAAAATGACTTTTTCTCAAATCCCTCCCCCCCCCCCAAAAAAAAAAAAAAAACTAAATTGTATGATGCATCTTGCATCACCAAACCCCTCTCTGGGCAGTCCTGCAATGGTAACAAAGTCTTATTGCAGTTGCCCAGATGAAAGGGTGGGGAGGCAGATAGAAATTCTTATCCATGATTATATATTCATACATATATGAAGAATAGAAATGTCAAAAGTTGGGGCATTCCATATTTTAGAATTAAATATTTTTTAATAATTTAGTTATTTTAATAATAGCTTTGTATTTTCATAAAAATAGATAACCGATTATAAAAGATAACATACTATTTTAAACCATGTTAGAAATAATAAGAGGAAATTTTGATTGGATCTAATGCGATACCAATATCAAAAGAAAAATCCCCACTGCACTCTCGCTAGAGATATCTTACAATATCATATTCCAACCCCTTCCCTTAAATGATAATGTTATATATGTACAGACCCTTATGTGTGTAGTGTATTAATAACACTTTTACTTATTAAATAAATTGATCATTATTTTATTGATCATTTTTTTTTCTTTAATAAAAAAAAAGCATTTATACGATGATTATAGTTTACCTAAATTTCAAGAAAATTTGAAACATTATAATGACTAACTTTAAAAAGTGTCCACTAGTAAAACCAATTCTACCAACCACTGGCTACTAACTCAATTTCCCAATTTTTACGTATAGGGTGGGAGGCTAACCTCTCCTTCCCTGTTCTTAATTTTGATAAATGGGTTTTTCACACACAATTATCAGATTTCATACAACTTTAGATATAAGATCATTCTGACAAGACACCTTATTGATTAGTATTGAGTGTTCATTGGAAAAGTAGAAAGAGGGAAATGGCAGCTACCCCCCCCCCCCCATAATTAAGCTTAATGGGTTTTTCACACATAATTTACAGATTTGTTTCAATTTTTGGATATAAGTTCATTCAAACGGTGGTACTCCTTGAAAATATAAGATCTTAATATACAATTAGTATGTGTAGCCTGTGAGCTCAACACCGTCAATTTAACTGGGCAAAATTAATTTTTATTAACATGTTTTAGAATTTAACAAATAGATAAACTATGGAGTAACAAGATTTTGAAACAGATATGATGTGGTTTATGGTCTAGATTTTTTTTATGTTTTTACAAGACCAAACCACCATTTGTGAAATTGGTCTAAGTTAAAAGTCTGATGTCATCCCAATTGCTATGGTGATGACTTATACAGGTTTAATTTTCTACATATTGACTTTGAGAAAAATAATAATAAAAAAAGAGCTGACATTCAAAAAGACTAAATTAATCTGTGAGTTTTTGATTCACATGTTGGAATCCACTTAAAAGCCATATCTTAAATTAAAAGGAAAAACTTTGAAGGCAGTTAAACATAAAATTTAAGTACATTCACAAAATGAGAAAAGGATATAATGAAATGATGCATGAGTTACAGCAAATACATTTTATTTTATAAACAGTTTGTGAACATGTACATATATAGATTATTTTGGATTTTCAATAAACATTCCTCCCCGAAAAATAGTTTAAGGTTGGCTAACATTAAATTTTATCTTATTCGTATTTAATAAGAAGTGTAATGTAAGTTACTTTTTTTTTTTTTTTTTTAAGAAGCTTTGTATATGCCCCCTATTTTAAAGTTATAGCATACTATTTAGGCACGGCATTTAGGACAGCATATGCCCTTTTTTATGGTTACAACACTGTATTCTGTTTACATAACTTATTATTTTTTATCTATTTATTATTTTTTTTTTACGACTATAGGTGAATTAGAATAGATATCCTTAATCTTTTCTCGCGTGGGTGAGGGATTGTCGGTCTATAGAAATATGAATAACAATATGCATGTGCTCACAAACTATTTATTAAATAAAATATACTTACGATAATCCACGCATTTTATATACTTTTTTCTCATTTTGTGAATGTCACACGTGACTCCAACGTGCGCAAATCAGAGATGTAAAATTTAACAAATTTAGTCTAGTTGTAAAGCTGTAGTTTTCCTCAAAATCCGAAAAAAATTACATTAAAGGTGGTAAATTATTTATTCCTATCTTTTGTTTTGTTAAATCAAAACAATCATCAAAGTTATGCATTCGGCGATAACGAGCAAGCATAACATCATGGTTGGTCACATATGAGTCGATCATTTTCCCTGATTCATTCGCATCAAGAATCTCCGGCAGTCGTTTACGGCAGTCCTCAACTGCGCATGTGCGATAGACTGCCGTAAGTATAATATTCTTACGGCTGCCGTGAGAATAGACACTTCGTAAATGTTTTCGTAAACTTAGACTTAAACATAAATTTTGAGATCAAAATCTGAATAGTTGGAAGTGGTGAAGTAGCACAAACTGTGTTCAGAGGGTTCAAATTTCAAAAGATAAAAAAGGAAAAATTAGTCGATTCGTTTGCGGTTTTTGCTAAAACTACTCTTTAAATCAGTGTTTTCTTTAAAATAAAATATAAAGATAAATTTCACAATTGCCGATAGAGGGCGCCTTAGACATTGGTCTAGCGTACAACTATTTTTAACCGTTATTTTTTTAAAATGTCATTAAATGCTTTCAAATGCTTAGATTTAAATTTTGAGATCCAATTCTGAATCGTTTGCGAGTGTTTCAGTAGCGCAAAAGTGAACTGTGTTCGATAGGGGGAGGGGGGTTAAATTTCAACTCCTGAATACATTTCAGTTTGCGCTTCTTAATCCCTCCAAACGATTCAGAATTTGAGGTCAAAATTTAAGTTTAAATCTAAGATTTCGAAAACATTTAATAAGTTTTGGAAAGCATTTAATTAGATACAAAAAATAACGATTAAAATTAGTTGTTGGTTATTCTGAAGTTTAAGGCGCCCTCTAACGGAATTTTTTGAAATTTATATTTAAAATTTATTTTCAAGAAGATACTGACTTAAAGAATAGTTTTATTTTAAACCGCAAACGAATCGACCAATTTTTCCGTTTTTTATAATCATTTGAAATTTGAACCCTCTGAACACAGTTCAGTTTGTGCTACTTAACGACTCCCAACAATTCAGATTTTGAGCTCAAAATTTAAGTTTAAGTTTACGAAAACATTTAATGAGATGCAAAAAATAATGTAAAAAAATAGTTGTTCGTTACTCCAAAGTCTAAAAAGCCCTCTGTCGGCATTTTTTGAAATTTATCTTTATAATTCATTTTCAATAAAATACTGACATAAAGAATAGTTTTAGTGAAAACCGCAAATCAATCGACCAAATTTTTCGTTTTTTATAATCATTTGAAATTTAAACCTCTGAACACAGTTAAGTATGTGCTATTTAACCCCTCCCAACTATTCAGATTTTGAGCTCAAAATTTAAGTTTAAATCTAAGTTTACGAAACCATTTAATGAAATGCAAAAAATTATGGCAAAAAATAGTTTTTCATTACTTCAAAGTCTAAAGCGCCCTCTATCGGCATTTTTCGAAATTTATCTTTATAATTTATTTTCAAGAAAATACACACATAAAGAATAGTTTTAGTGAAAATCGCAAATCAATCGACCAATTTTTCCATTTTTTATGTGTATTTGAAATTTTGGACCCCAAACTTTAATGGCGGCTATCTCCTTTGGAAAACGTTTGGGACCCTTGGTTTCCTATTTACTATTAGGCCCGCCACACACTAGTGAAACATTGAACGAAAAAACGTGAGACATGCGACAATTTCACCCTGGTAACAAAGAAAAACCGGTTGACTGCGTCATGTCGCACGATTTTTAACGCATGTTTCACTAATCTATGGCGGGCCTTACTCGTCTTGATGTATTCTATCACCCCCTAGCGTATATACCATTTGTTTAGAGACACCCCGTATATCAGCATTTAACGGAGGGTGGTTTTAGGATCTGGGGGTCTTGATCGGTGAAAATGTACCAAAATTTTCCGGAAGTGCTTTCCTCCGGACGGCTGCATTAGGTAGCTTTTTACTTTTTGTAATGAAAGCTACCTAAAAGTGCTATAAATCAGCCATTTTTAATATACAAACGGAACAAAAAATGCTCTGGAATCTTTGTATCAAGGTCAAATACAAAAAAGAAAAATCCTTTTCAATTTTTCACTTTTTTGCACCAAATTTTGAACTTTAAATTTTTTTAAAAAAATTAAGTGGCCGTCATTTTGAAACAACATGGCGGATGGAACTGGCTCACGAACTTGGTCCAAGACTCATTATCTACTATGTACTCACTAAGTTACATCGAAATCGACTGATAAATACGTGCGTCATCACTTGACAAAAATCAGACTGTTTCAAAATGTCAGCCAGCCGTAAGAGAAATTCAAAGTGCTAGAACTCAATCATTTTTTAAGGTATTGATAAAATAAAAAGTGTTTTGGAATCGTTGTTTTAAGTTCTAACATATAAAAGAAAAATATGTTTCAACTTTGAATTTTTTCGTATCTAATTTTAAATTTTAATTAAAAAAATTTAAATGTCTGCCATTTTGGAACAAGATGGCGGATGATGTTGGCCAACGAACTCGGTCGAGACATTTGTATGAAGTATGTACGCACCAAGTTACAACCAAATCGGTTTATAAATACGCCTGTTATCACGTGACAAATATCAGATTATTTCAAAATGTGAGCAACACTAGAAATTAAAAGTGCTATAACTCAGTCATTTTTGAGGATACAGATGAAACAAAAATGCTCTGGAATCTTTGTATCAAGATCAAATGCATAAAAGAAAAATCTTTATCATTTTTTCCCTTTTTTGTACCTAATTTTAAATTTTAAAATTAAAAAAAATTAAATGATCGTCATTTTGAAACAAGATGGCAGATGGAACTGACTAACGATCTCGGTCCAGGCCTTAGTACGTACTATGTACACACCAAGTTACATTCAAATTGATTCACGAATACGCTTGTTATCACGTGACAAAAATCAGATCGTTTCAAAATGTCAGCCATACTAGAAATTCAAAGCGTTATAACTCAGTCATTTTTAAGATATAGACGAAATAGAAAGTATTATGGAACCGTTTTTTTAAATTTTAACACATAAAAGAAAAATATTTTTCAACTTTTCGTATTTAATTACGTATTTTTTTGTATTTAATTTTAAATTTTAAATAAAAAAATTTAAATGGCCGCCATTTTGAAAAAGATGGCGGATGATGCTGGCCAACGAACTCGGTCGAGACATTTGTATTTACTATGTTCATACTAAGTTTCATTCAAATCGGTTCATAAATACGATAGTTACAGCATGACAGAAATCAGTTATATACATGGATATATATATATGTGTGTGTGTGTGTGTCAACATTTGAATGGAGGGTGGTTTTGGGGTCTGGGGGTCATGATCGGTGAAAATGTACCAAAATTTTCTGGAAGTGCTTTCCTCTGTACGGCTGCAATAGGTAGTTTTTTACTTTTTGTCATGAAAGCTACCTAAAAGGAGCTAAAAAAGTCCTTCTGGCAGTGCCGGGAGGAAGAGGTAGCTTTCATATAATTATTTATTTATTTTAAATTAAGTTATTCAAATATACGAATCTCAAATCAGTGGAACCCGATTATATAAGATTGAATACTAGTTTTTGCCAATACTGAATATTAATAGGAATTTTTAGAAATTAGTCATCTTTTATTCAAACTGGTTTTATTTTAAGCGATTTATAGGGTCGCCAAATTCCACGATATCACGAAAACAAACCAAGCAGCTTGGTCAAGATCTTAATTCATGTGCACATGCACACTCACATCGAAATCGATTAATATGTACGAGTGCTGTTGCGAGCAAATATATATATTTTTTAAATGTCATTCACATTAGAAATTCAAACTGCTATATCTCAGGCGTTTTTTAAGGTAAAGACAAAGCAAAAAGTACTCCGGAATTCATTATTACGATAAATGGTTTAGAAAGAACCTTTTTTCAATTTCTAATTTTTTGTTTGTACATCATTATACAGTGGCGGTCAAAAGTTTCCGGCCAGCAAAAATTTTTCAGTTAATTTGTAAGTATACCCATATGAAGAGAAATCTCAAAATGATACTTATACATTTTATTGACATAATAGTTAGGAACTTACTTATAGAAGAATGTGTAAATATTAATAAATTTAATTGACAAAATTAAGTATAAAGGAAAACGCATCTTCTCAAAAGTTTCCGGCCACCTTCACAAGTTTGTAAAAAAGTGGCATTATATTAGTAAATAACAGTGATTAACAGCATTTACAATTAGTATTTTATAGTATTATTATTTTGTTAGCTTTAAAAATAAATACTGCGGCGCACCAACATGACATTCATACAATCAACGGTTAAAGATCATCCATGGTACGTTTTTTTCACATTTCTTGCAATTATGACGAAATTTCGGCTGAGTTGGAATATTTATAGTTCTGCAGACTTTTGCCAACTTCTTTCCAAAGATTTTCTATTGGATTCATGTTGGGCATTTGGGCTGACCATTTCAAAAACGAAATTCTTTGTGCGAAATCCATTGCTTATCGAGGCTTGCATACATTATTTATGTCGTTATCAGGTTAAGAAAAATAGTTGCGACCAAATTTTTTTCTCTAAGAAGGCAGAAAATGGTCTTGCAAGATATCCTGATACATTGTATCATTCACCTAGCTGTGAATTTCAAAAAACGGACCGACACTTTTTCAAGAAAATACTCCCCACGGCATAACGTGTCCTCCGCCATGCTTCATTGTAGGAATAACATAGGTCGAATCATATCTTTTGTTGTTAGGTCATCGGATGTTGTGTCTGCCATCACTTCCAAAACAGTTTCGAATTCGATTGATGGAAAAATAGTACTTTTGTCCAGTTTTTATTTGACCAGACTGTGTTTTTTAAAAAACGCTAGTCGGGTAAGTTGATTTTTTTTTTACTTGGGAAAAATTTTTGAAAACCGACTCTTCAAAAAAGTTTTGTATCACGTTAGCATCATAACACGGTAGATTAACTTATTTCAGCAATATTTTCATTCCGTAAATCGCAGTATATTGCAACGGAATTTTCATGCGGATTATCAATGGTTTTTCTCCTGATAATTCTGTCCTCAGGAATAGTAATTTTCCAGATCTCCCGGACCTCTGAAAGTCCTGAAGGCCATGGCCATCTTTATATAATTTTTAAATATCGTTTACAGTCGATTTTACCGATTGATAACTTTGCCGCAATATCTCGAGAAGATTGGCCTTTTAGCGACAAACTAATCACTCATTTATGAACAATAATTGTTGAACTTTTCAAATTTGAATTCAAAGTATGCTATACACGTTGGTTCATTCATAAACACAACCAAAAAACACACTACCGATAGAAATAAAACTAAAGAATGATAAGTGGCCGGAAACTTTTGCACACGCGAACTTCGAATTCTATCCCTTTACATGAAGCATGTTCAGTATTTAATACAAATGATCACATGGTCATAGGTCATTCACATATTCCTAACTTTTGAAGCATTTGTGATTCTCCTTTGCTGAAATCTTATTGTAAATAAATCGAAGAAACTAACTGGCCAGAAACTTTTGACCGCCACTGTACATTTAAAAGTTTTTTGACAAACTTAAACTTATATATTTATTTTAAATTAAGTTATATGAATCAAATATACGAAGCTCAAAATAGTGTAACACGATTATATAAGATTGAATACTAATTTTTGCCAATACTGAATATTAATAGGAAATTTTAGAAATTAGTCACCTTTTATTCAACCTGGTTTTATTTTAAGCGATTTAAAGGGTCGCCAAATTTCACGATATCCATTTTAAAGCAGCATGGATAAAAAAACCCCAATGAGCTTGATCGAAATCTTAATTCATGTGAAGATGCACATTCACATTGAAATCGATTAATATATACGAGTGCTGTCGCGAGCTAATTGACTTTTTAAAAAAAATGTCATCCACATTAGAAATTCAAACTGCTACATCCCAGGCTTTTTTCAAGTTGAAGACAAACCAAAAAATACTCCGGAATTCATTATTAAGATAAATAGTTTAGAAATAATCTTTTTTCAATTTCTAATTTTTTGTTTATACATCATTATACATTTAAAAGACTTTTGACAAAATTAAATGGTCGCCATTTTGAAACAAGATGGCGGATGATGCTGGCCAACGAACTCAGTCGAGATATTTGTATGTACTATGTACATACCAAGTTTCATTCGAATCGGTTCATAAATACGTTATTTACAACATTTGAACGAAGGGTGGTTTTGGGGTCTGAGGGTCACCCACACAACACATATGTAGATATTACGTCTATTTTGAGCTCTTTACTTCCAGAATACATCCATGTACATCAAACTGATGTTCATTCTAATACGTAAACTGGATTGTTCAGCACATGACATCCATCAAATGTTTATATCCCAACATAATATAGACCAACACAATATGGACATAGAATTTACGTCTATTGTAAAACATAAACTAGATCATCGTAATAAATTATGTACAGAATACGTCTATATCCCAACAATTTATAGACTAACATAATATGGAGGTAAATTAGAGTTAAATATTTTATTTCTGATACATTTTGTCTTGTGACAACATCAACTTTGTGTTGTTTTGTAAACAGAACATGCCGACGCCATTATTGAAATTTTTGTTTTTAGCAGTTTTTCAGTTCGTTTAAATCAGACTATCAAAGATAGTTTATTCCTATTTTTATGAATTTTTAGTTGTATTAAGAAGATTTAAATTTGTTTATTTAAAACAAATAGAATTTACAACAACCACTGAATATAACAATAGAATTATGTGATGTTTATAATTTAGATGCGTGATACAACTGATATTTGGATTATATATCCAGCTGGATTGTATGTAAGTAAATACTTTGAGTTATTTTTTTACTGTGCATCTTTATTTGACATTATATTTTAGTAGTTTTTTTTCTTTTGTGATTTTAAACTTTATTTTTAAATAACTATAAACAAATTTTTAATCATGAAATTGATTTTGAATTAATTTTTCAAATTTGTTGATATTCTCTTGACATATTATAATAGTAGAGTGATTTTTGTACTTAACTTACATGGTTACTCATTGATTTGAAATTTTAAATGTTTTAATTTTATAGTGAATCTTAATTTCGTACAAGAAACTATACTACAAAGTGTTTGGATTATATTTAATTTCTTATTCTCTTTCTCCCATACGCCTCAAACTCTGTCTAATTCAAATGCTACTAAATATTATTTTGTATAAATACAGGACAAAAACCTTTTGGGATCAACAGTTTGTTTCAATTAAAAAAAAAAAAAAAAAAAAAAAAAGGGTCAACAAAACAATAAAAACTTTCAAACAGTGAATTTCTCTTGAATAAAAGGAAATAACTCTATCAAATGAAAACAAGTATAAATTTGCTTGATAATAAATAATTTTCGAACATTAAAAAAAAACTTATCTCTTTATTATGTTATTAAATTATTTCATTAAAAAATTGTTTCATAAAAAAGTTTCTTAATCTCAAAAGTTATCGATACAAGTATGTATCGATTTATCTTACAGCATAGGTCATCAGTTTAAAAGTATTTGTTAAATTAAAAATTTACTGTTTTTTTTTTTTTTTTTTTTTTTTTTTTTTTTTTTTTTTTTAAGCATTTATTTATTATTCTTACTTTTTTGAAGATGAAATTCATTATCAAAATTCAAAAGTAAAATGCTGTCTATGGAAAATTCTTTGATTTGAGTCTTTGTGTTTGAATGTATAATAAATATTTAGTTCAATCATGAATTCAATAGATTCAATGGTCAAAATGTTAAAAGTAATGAGAAAATAAGTCCTAGTTTTGTCGTTGCTTGTAGTGTAATACAGTTGAACCTCGAAAATCCGGAACCGTCGGGACCGCAGCGAGTCCGGATTTTCGATTTTTCCGGATTTTGGAGATTTATTAAAAAATCTTTTTTTATGGCTATATAATACCGTAAAATCCCGTTAATCCGTGATTCCCGATCAAACGCCCCCTCCCCACTTTATAAAGAATTTGAAATTTTCAAAAAATCCCGAGAAAGCGCCCTCCCTCCCGATTCTCAAAGGCGATTGAGAGTGAGACGAATCATTATGAAATGAATGAATCATGAATCTTTGATGAAATTTGCGTTTTTTTCAAGATTTTTTTATTGATTTCATGCTTGTTTTGGCTTTCGTTTTTTTACAAATTTCTCCGTTTTTTCGACAGAATTTACGTTTTTTTTAAACCCAAATTTTTTCAAGTATCAGAATTCATGATTAATTCAACGATTCATTTATTTCATCATGATTCATTACTGAAAATTTTGTTGAACGCTTTTTAACTTTTTAATTTTTGTAATAATAAAGTCTTTAATTAACGGCAACTCATTACAATATTAACCAGAATATATATATATATATATTTAGTATAGTTATCAGAATTTAACTGCAGTTGATGAAAATTACAGCTATGTCTTATTTTAAAAATTAATAAAACTGAAATCGGAAAAATGTCCGGATTTTAGAGATTTCCGGAATTTGGAGGTCCGGATTTTCGAGGTTCAACTGTATGCATTTTTAGAACATATAATTAAGCGAGTAATGTATTTAAAAAAAGAAAGAAAACTAGTTTGTAGAGAGCGTCAATATTATTTTTTATGTTATGTCAAGAAACAATATCTCAATTAATACAAAACATATGCCAGTGGAGATAAACATCTGACAGATCTTACTTCAAATTTGAATGCTTTCAAAAGATCACAGGTGTGTAGTTTTCTTATATAATAAGCAACTATCACTAGTGATCTTTTGCGAGCAACTGGGATTTGTGTGGTGATGAATTGATGGTGCCCTTGGACTGTATGCTGCCTTTGCGAGGAGTAAGGATTCATCTTCGCATTGAAGATTTTATAAAAGAAAACTTTTAAGAAATTTGTGAGTATGGTGGAATTCCTACTGCTGTGTCAAAAGTGATATAATAAAGTAAGTATACTAAAGTAGCATAAAAATAATATTGGTGCTCTTACAAACAAGTTTTTTATTATTATTATTTGTTTATATTGATGGACGATGAATGTTTCTGAATGTAAAATAAAAAAAAGCATTTTTAAAAGATAAATTATTCATGTTTTAAAAAGATAAAACAAAAATTCTTTCTAATTTCTTATATTTTCTTATGTTAATCATATTTATTACTGTCCGAACAATTAATATTTGTGCTTTTTACCAATAATTTTAACTTTTTAAAACCTGAAACTTTCATGTATAATATTTTTTGAAATTTAAAAAAACAAGATG
The DNA here is from genome assembly GCA_964019185.1 of Maratus speculifer. Taxonomy (NCBI): domain Eukaryota; kingdom Metazoa; phylum Arthropoda; class Arachnida; order Araneae; family Salticidae; genus Maratus; species Maratus speculifer. The sequence goes on along the minus strand of OZ025293.1, from coordinate 116,742,255 downwards.
GCAGAAGTGTCTAGTATACGCATACAGTTCCATATTACATAGATATGATGTATATATATATATGTAATACTACATGGACATGATGTATATATATGTATACATTACGTAGATGTGATGTATATACATGTGCATATTACGTAGATATGATGTTTATACATGTACAATTATGTAGATATGATGTATATATACATACATATAACGTAGATATTATGTTTAGAAAATGATCTACATGGATATAGACATCCGTTTTACATAGATATTACGTCAATCTGGATGTCCAATGAACATTATATGGATGTATTCGGAGAGACATCTGATGGTAATATCTACGTAGATACTACGTAATATGAAACTCCTTGGATGAATTCTAGACATGGTATATAGATGTAATTTACGTTATATGGATGTCATATTTACCAATTTGTGCTGTGTGGGCATGATCGGTGAAAATATACCAAAATTTTCTGGAAGTGCTTTCCTCTGGACGGCTGCAATAGGTAGCTTTTTACTTCTTGTAATGAAACCCACACAGCACAAATTGGTAAATATGACATCCATGTAACGTAAATTACATCTATATACCATGTCTAGAATTCATCCAAGGAGTTTCATATTATGTAGTATCTACGTAGATATTACCATCAGATGTCTCTCCGAATACATCCATATAATGTTCATTGGACATCCAGATTGACGTAATATCTATGTAAAACAGATGTCTATGTCCATGTAGATCATTTTCTAAACATAATATCTACGTTATATGTATGTATATATACATCATATCTACATAATATGTACATGTATATACATCATATCTATGTAATGTGTACATATATATGCATCATGTCCATGTAGTATGTACATATATATGTACATCATATCTATGTAATATGGAACTGTATGCGTATACTAGACACTTCTGCCATCTTGTTTTTTTAAATTTCAAAAAATATTATACATGAAAGTTTCAGATTTTAAAAAGTTAAAATTATTGGTAAAAAGCACAAATATTATTTGTTCGGACGATAATAAATATGATTAACATAAGAAAATATAAGAAATTAGAAAGAATTTTTGTTTTATCATTTTAAAACATGAATAATTTATCTTTTAAAAATTCTTTTTTTTATTTTACATTCAAAAACATTCATCGTCCATCAATATAAACAAATACAAAAAAAACTTGTTTGTTAGAGCACCAATATTATTTTTTATGCTACTTTAGTATACTTACTTTATTATATCACTTTTGACACAGCAGTATTAATTCCACCATACTCACAAATTTCTTGTAGCCATGTTGTAGCCAAGTTTTCTTTTATAAAATCTTCAATGCGAAGATGAATCCTTACTCCTCGCAAAGGCAGCATACAATCCAAGGGCACCATCAATTTATCACCACACAAATCCCAGTTGCTCGCAAAAGATCACTAGTGATAGTTGCTTATTATATAAAAAAACTACACACCTGTGATCTTTTGAAAGCATTCAAATTTGACGTAAGATCTGTCAGATGTTTATCTCCACTGGCATATGTTTTGTATTGAGATATTGTTTCTTGACATAACATAAAAAATAATATTGACGCTCTCTACAAACTAGTTTTCTTTCTTTTTTTAAATACATTACTCGCTTAATTATATGTTCTAAAAATGCATATTACACTACAAGCAACGACAAAAATAGGACTTATTTTCTCATTACTTTTAACATTTTGAATTTATTGAATTCATGATTGAACTAAATATTTATTATACATTCAAACACAAAGACTCAAATCAAAGAATTTTCCATAGACAGCATTTTACTTTTGAATTTTGATAATGAATTTCATCTTCAAAAAAGTAAGAATAATAAGTAAGTGCTTTTTTGGAAAAAAAAAAAAAAAAAAAAAAAACCAGTAAATTTTTAATTTAACAAATACTTTTAAACTGATGACCTATGCTATAAGATAAATCGATACATACTTGTATCGATAACTTTTGAGATTAAGAAACTTTTTTATGAAACAATTTTTTAATGAAATAATTTAATAACATAATAAAGAGATTAGTTTTTTTTAATGTTAAAAAATTATTTATTATCAAGCAAATGTATACTTGTTTTCATTTGATAGCGTTATTTCCTTTTATTCAAGAGAAATTCACTGTTTGAAAGTTTTTATGGTTTTGTTGACTTTTTTTAATTGAAACAAACTGTTAATCCCAAAAAGTTTTTGTCCTGTATTTATACAAAATAATATTTAGTAGCATTTGAATTAGACAGAGTTTGAGGAGTATGGGAGAAAGAGAATAAGAAATTAAATATAATCCAAATACTTTGTATAGTTTATTGTACGAAATTAAGATTTAGTATAAAATTAAAACATTTAAAATGTCAAATCAATGAGTAACTATGTAAGTTAAGTACAAAAATTACTCTACTATTATAATATGTCAAGAGAATATCAAAAAATTTGAAAAAATAATTCAAAATCATTTTCATGAGTAAAAATTTGTTTATAGTTATTTAAAAATAAAGTTTAAAATCATAAAAGAAAAAAATACTAAAATATAATGTCAAATAAAGATGCACAATAAAAAATAACTCAAAGGATTTATTTACATACAATCCAGCTCGATATTTAATCCAAATGTCACACTGTATCACGCATCTAAATTATAAACATCACATAATTTTATTGTTATATTCAGTGGTTGTTGTAAATTCTAACTGTTTTAAATAAACAAATTTAAATCTTCTTCCTAATACAACTAAAAATTCATAAAAATAAGAATAAACTATCGTTGATAGTCTGATTTAAACGAACTAAAAAACTGCTAAAAACAAAAATTTCAATTATGGCGTTGGCGTGTTCTGTTTACAAAACAGCACAAAGTTGATGTTGCCACAAGAAAAAATGTATCAGAAATAAAATATTTAACTCTAATTTACCTCCATATTATGTTAGTCCATATTGTTAGGATATAGACGTATTCTGTACGTAATTTACTTACGATGATTTAGTTTATGTTTTACAATAGACGTAAGTTCTATGTCCATATTGTGCTGGTCTATATTATGTTGGGATATAAACATTTGATGGATGTCATGTGCTGAACAATCCAGTTTACGTATTAGAATGGACATTAGTTTGATGTACATGGATGTATTCTGGAAGTAAAGAGCTCAAAATAGACGTAATATCTACATATGTGTTGTGTCGGTTATTTATTAAAATAAATGTTTGCTTTAAAAATAATTGAAACTGATAAATTAGCAATAATTAAATGTCAAATTAAAATTAAATAAGAAATTGAAAACATTTGATACGAACTAAAAATTGTCTTACTAAAAGTATCCTTTTTTACACTTATTTTTAATACTTTATAACCTAGATGAACTTATTTTGTTTGCAAATACCAATACGTATATATAATTCAACTAGTTCACACTAATTAATAAAAAGTTTCTTTTATGGAAATAAATTTTGAAATAGATCTCCAATTTGCCTACATCAATCGCTGCTAATTTACTTAAATATCTTTATTTCTTTTTAACAACATATTAATAATTGCATGTAAATAAATATTTAAAATATAAATGATGAAAACATTAATTTAAAATCATGTATGAAAACTTAAGTAATAAATATTGATCTAAAATCTAAATTACTGACTGCAAATGATTTTAAGATATTAACAAAAAAAAAATGTTGTATTTTCAAGCAAAACGTTAGAATTTTCTATATTGATTAAAACACATATACGATAAACTAATCAACAATTTTTACCTGTGATCACGTGTTACAGCCAATAATGGCACAAATTGTCATTTTATAACGAAATTTTAATATTTTGTTCAATATAGAGCTCGATTAAGGCCCCTGTCCTCGCTCGAGGAAATGCTCGCGAGCTAATGCTATTCCTATGGGAAGGCATTTTTCTAATAACTCTTTCGCATTTTGACATTTTTGAATAATTTTTTTTTGCATTGGATAGCTGAGGTGCATGCCGATTGCGCACCTTTTTTTACTTTTCCGATTTTGGTTGCAGATATATTTTTTAAAAAGCACTTTCAGTTTCGAAACCGGTTTTAAAAGGGAAACTAACTTTGTAAAAAATATCTGCAACCAAAATCGAAAAAGTAAAAAAGGTGCGCTGTCGGCATGCACCTCAGCTATCCAATGCAAAAAAAATTATTCAAAAATGTCAAAATGCGAAAGAGTTATTAGAAAAATGCTTCCCCATAGGAATAACATTAGCTTGCGAGCGTTTCCTCGAGCGAGGACAGGGGCCTTAAGGTTGTGCGGGCCCAAGGCCCAGCACTTTTTCGGGGCCCCTGACAGCGAAGTAGTTCCTATATCTTTCGGGGGAAGCGAGTATAGGGAGGGATATTATTAGATGTTATGATACAGTTGCAAAGTTAATCAAAATATATTTTGGTTTTTGAGAAAATAATTACAGAAACGGCAATTTTAAGACTTCCTTTTCTAAATCATTTTATTTAATTGGGGGTCCCTAGCAATTTTATTTAATTGTGGGCCCAAGGCCACGGCCTAGTTGGCCTGTGCAGTAATCAGGCCCTGGTCAATTTCGATGGTAAAAAGCAAGAGTAAAGAAATGCGGGTTTAAACCAGTTTGAATCAGTGGCGCAGCCAGAGGGGGGGTTTTAGGGTTAAAACCCCTCCCCCCCCCCCAGAGGTAAGAAAGATCATTATAATTGCTGCTTATATGAATCAAAGCTAAACTCAATATTTAAACCTTTTTACGTATTTCAGAATCTACCGCTTTGTTGAATCAGATTCCATTCAACAAAGTGATTCAATTGAATGGCGAAAATTCTACTTAAAACTGTAAAAGGGCATATTATATGCATTAGTTAAGTGAAAATTGGTTATTTGAACTAAGTCAGTTTTCTGAGACATCTTATGCTAAAAGAATGGTGATATCCAACCACACAGATGCTTTTTAACTTTAAGTATTATAAAATGAACCGTTTCTTAACTGCCCTTCCGTCTTTATTCCATGTTTGAAACAATAATACACTATCAAATTATGCAGAAAAACATACTTTTTGTCGATCTCAGTCAATTTGAAATGCCTTGTTTTTATGTTTTCTCTCGAACATATTGTCTTTGCTGGTGTATCTTATGATGTATTGAAGAATACTTTAAACATCATTTTATAAGTTTATATTAGTTTAATGAAAAGTTAGATATAAGATAAAATACATGATCGTAGCCAACATGCAACGACACAGCTTACAGTAACAACATCGTTCAGAATACCATTAGGTTACAATTAAAATATAAAATGAGGCATCACCTGTTATTAAGTAACAGTGACTTCTGACATCCCCCCCTTAAGTTAATTAAATTATATTACACAGTTAAAAGAGTACATTTCATTACAATACAAATAAATATGCAATTACAGTAAACAATTTTCATTATTAATTATTCAATTGTAATACCTTATATAGTTAAGTAATCATTTAAATACTGAGGTCTTTTAATAGTTCTCAAAGGTCTAGCTCTAATATTTTGGGAATTTTGATTTGTATTATTAGTTAATGTTAAATTCGTATTATCTGTATTTTCCTTTGGACTTTCTACATCAAAATCATAGTTTTGAGATATTTTCACAGAACTTTTTGTTTGTCTAAGATGTTTTCTATTTCTAATCAATGATTCCCCTTTGCTATTTTTAATAATATATGCTCTAGGATTTTTATGTTTTGAGATAACTTTGGCTGGTTCCCAAGTTTTCGTTACAAAATTAAATGTTAATATGTCTTCCCCTGGCATTAATGGCTTAAGATTAGAAGATCCTCTATCATAATAAAACTTTTGCTTTTCTTGCCTAATTTTGAATTTTTGTTTTAAATTTGAAAATATTTCAGGGTTTAACAATTTTGATGTAATAGGTAATTTCGTTCTTAATCTGCGACTAAAAAGTAACTGTGCTGATGATAAATTCAAGCCAGCAATAGGAGTGTTTCTATATTCCATTAACCCGGTTATCCAATCTTTATTACCCTCAAAAGCTTTTCGAAAATTTGTTTTTATAATTCCTACTGCCCTCTCAGCTAAACCATTACTTTGTGGAAATCCCATATCTAGAAAAACAGACTTTAAGCTTTTGTTTAATTTCAGAAATTGTTTTAGTTTTTAATTTTTCAACTTCTATCCACTTTGAGTAATAGTCTATAATTATCAAATAATTCGAATTTCTGAATTCCATAATATCTATCCCAATTTTCTCAAATGGTCGCATTGGAATGCTATGTGATAAAAGAGGTTCTTTAACATTAGCTCTTTTAAATTTATCACAAATTTCACATTTATTCACGATGGATTCAATATTTTCAGCCATTCTGGGCCAATACATTATTTCCCGTGCCCTTGCTTTACATTTTTCTACCCCAAAGTGTCCTTCATGAATTAATTGTAACATATTTGTCCTCAAACTATAGGGAACAACTATCTTTTCATTTAGAAATAACAACCCATCACTACTTTGAAGATCATTTTTAATTTTATAATATGGTTTCACATTACTTTCTACATTTTTGTAAGATTTAGGCCATCCCTCCTTAATATATTTCAAGATAGTTTCCAATTCTGTATTCAATTGTATCTACCAAATGGTGTATTAAATGTACAAATTTCGCTACTAATTTCATCTAAAGGAACATGCCAAAACCCATCTTTTAAATCTACGACTGAAAATATTTTTTTACCTTCTAGCCTACTTATTATGTCCTCTGCCGAAGGAATTTGATAATGCTCCCTTTTTATAACTTTATTTAGATCCTTAGGATCCAAACACAATCTGAGACTCCCATTCGGTTTTTCGACTATTACCAAACTCTGCACCCAATCTGTCGGTTTGTTTACCTTAGATACAATCCCATCTTTTTCTAATTTATCTAATGTATCTTTTAATTTTGGCTGTAATGCCAGGGGAACACGTCTAGGAGGGTGAATAACTGGTATAGCATTATCTTTTAAAGTAATATGGTATGGTTCATCTGGAAATTCTCCAGTACCAGTGAAAACATCTTTATACAGAGATATCAGTTTATTTTTAGAAGTAATTTCTATCTTATCTATTCTTTGAATTAGTTTTAACAATATACAAGCATTTAACCAAGGGTTAGAAATTGGAAGTATTAAATAAGGCGTCAAATGACGCCTACAATTTTTTTTCTAGGTGCCAAACAACATTTCATGGTTGCAATTTTACGATGTATCATATTTTCTCATTTCTTTTCGCAACCATATTTTGTGTGTTAAGGCAGGGGGAGGTGTATAAAAGAAATTATTAGTTCTTTTGCGATCTTTTAACGAAATTTTCCTTTTTTTACAATTCTCAGACGAAACTCGGACTTTTTTCGCAGTCTGCTGTTTTTTGGGAATTTTGGTGAAATTTGCCAATTTTTCGATGAAAATTATTGTTTTATCACAATTTTTTGACAAAATGAGTCATTTTTTGAAGAAATTAAGTTTTTTGAGATCTTTTAACGATCTTTGCTATTTTTAGCGATCTACAAACGAAACTCGGGCCTTTTTTCGCAATCTTTTGACGAAATCAACCATTTTTTGGAAATTTTTGACGAAATTTGCCATTTTCCGCGATTTTTTGAAGAAATATGCCATTTTTTGCAATCTTTTGACGAAATCGGCCGGTTTTTTTTTTTCGGAAATTTTTGACGAAATGTATTGTTTTTTCGCAAATTTTTGACGAAATCTGTCATTTTTTTGAAGAAATTGGTCATTTTTCATGATTTTTATGACGAAATTTTGTTTGTTTTTTTTGGCGATCTTTTGACAAAATTTGTCATTTTTGCGATCCTAAGACGAAATTGATGTCATATTTGACGACTAGGTATAATTTTGTAGTCGTCAAATGCAATTATTTAGTTGCATTTGGCGACTAACGACCGCTAATTTCTAACCCTGATTTAACCCTAAAATAGGCTTAGATTCAACATCAACAATTATGAAATTTAACTTAATGTCTTTACACTGCTCTGTTGAGCATGATATACTTACCTCACCATCTGGTTTTAATTTATGATTACCAAATGATATTAATACAATATTTGTCGGATTTAAATTAGACACAAGATTAGACTTTAAATTATTAAATAAACACAATGGTAATATGTTAGCTTCAGCACCGGTGTCCAGTTTGAAATTTATCAGTTTGTCATTAACTAAAATGTCTTTACACCACACAGTCTCATTTGTACTATAAGCAACAGAATGAATGTAAAGGCTCGATAATTCTTGCACACACTCTGAAGTACCCTGTATTTCACTTACTTCTCGGGATTTTTTTAATTTGGTTGGCCTTCGTGAATTACACATAGCAGCGAAGTGATGCTTTCCTTTGCATAGGTTACACAATTTATTAAATGCAGGGCATTCTTTTCTTTTGTGTGATTTTCCACACTTTCCACAATTATAAACACTTGTTTTGGAATGTTGGGCTGAAGCACTACTTGCACTAGACCGATAATTTTTTTTAACATGCACTGCATCAATATCAGAATTTATTTGAGGATCCTGGATCGTTTTTATCTGTTCCCGGCTGGCTTCAGAAGCTCGAACAAACTCGACAGCTTTCGCGAGGGATAACTGAGACTCTCGTAGAAGTCTTTCTTGAAGGGATTTATCCTTTAGTCCCAGCACAATTCTGTCACGGATCAGCAACTTCTCCTGCTCTCCGAATTTGCACGATGAAGCCAAAGTTTTCAGCTGCGTCAGATATACGTCTACTGCTTGCCCCTCTGACTGCACGCAAGTAAAAAATTTGTATCTTTCAAATACGATGTTCTTTCGAGGAACGCAATAATTTTCAAATTTTAGCACTATTTCGTCAAATTTATTCTTGTCGTCTTCTTTTTCAAATTTGAAGGTATTAAAAATTGAAACGCCTTCATCACACAGCAGATTTAGTAGAATAGCTATTTTTGTACCGTCCGGTTTTTCAGCTTTCTCTGTGGCTATCATGAACTTTTGATACCACTTTGACCAGTTTTCTGCTACGTTACCTGATTTAAAGTTCATTTCTCCAGGAGATTTGAAGACTTCCATGCCGATTTTTATTTTTAGGAAACACAAACAGTTTTAAGTGGCGAACACGTAGTTCCGTCGATTGCGCTATCTTTATACATTGGCGCGTTTAATCACTCGTGACACCATGTCTTTGCTGGTGTATCTTATGATGTATTGAAGAATACTTTAAACATCATTTTATAAGTTTATATTAGTTTAATGAAAAGTTAGATATAAGATAAAATACATGATCGTAGCCAACTAGAGTTGGCCAAGGAGTCGAAGAGTCGACTCTAAATCTCGACTCCTTCCAAGTGAATCGAACTATCGACTCCTAGCTAGTTAACGGAGTCGACTCAAAAGAGTCGAACTTTCATTTCAACTCAGTTTGGGATTCGGAGTCGAAAAGTCAACTCACTCACTCAAAGAGTGGTTGGACCAGTTTAACAGAGTGTCGGACTATGGGAGTCGAGAGTTGAAGATTGGGTGGTCGACTCTTCGACTCCTTGAAAAACCACTCTTTCGATTCGGTATCAGATTTCGACTCTTCGAATCTGCGCTGGGCTTTTTAGCAAAAAACAAATGTCTTGGTTTGACTTTATATCGGGGTTGGGGATTTTGGGAAAAGCAGAGGCAATGTAGGTGTGCATTTCACGTATAATTAGGAAGATACCGAATGAATGAAAAGAGTGGGAGGGGCAGAGAAAAAGGGGCATTCAGCTGGTTATTTCTGGAAAGATTAATTGAATTTATGGAAAAAGGGGCATTCAGCAGGATATTTCTGGGAAGGTTAATTGAATTTTTGATAAGCTTGTGTTGATTTCCATTTAGGGGAAAGACGATCGAACAGAGCAGATATTATGTTTGTATTTTTTGCTAAAAGAAAGTAGGACTGGTTAAGGAAACATTTTCAACTGCCTTTATCTGATGATATAAAAAAAAGTTGAAGAGAGAGAAATAAAATTCTACTTTAATAGCAAGTTGTTTAAAAAACAGTGTTGAATTAAGATAAATTTTTTTCCAGAGGAGATTTCTGTGGGTGCGGGTGGATGTTACAAAGAATTTTGGGTTGGGCTTTAGACTGGATTCTTTTTCCATTTAAAACACAAAATGCCTAATATTTCAGGGGGGGGGGGAATCTTATTGTTCCGCGGGAATGCCTGACCCCCGGGCCACTTTCCGAATTCATTACTGCTGTAAAATGCTATGAATTTATTTTATGATTGATGTATTTTAGATAAAGTGTTGTCCTTCATTTGATTACGAATAAATTCTTTTAATATATTTTTTTTATTGGTTATAAATGTTTGCAGGTAATGTAAAAATGGATATAATTTACATATAATTTTTTAAAGTTTAGATAGACGATTTTTTTTAAAAATATTCCTTCTTTCAAACCAGATTCGGAGAATATTTCTTGATTTTATTTTATTTTATTTTATTTATTTCCTTTATTTATTTATTTATTTATTTTTTTGTAGCGCAAGTAAGTTCTGTGTGTCAATCGGGAGGAGAAGGGATCACAATGTCATAGCTGCCAAATTTTACGCTTATTTTTTACAGTTATTTTTATGAAGGGAATTTGCTTGTTTTCCTATGTTTCCGATGATTTTAAAATACAATTATTTTGTTAAAAAATAGTGGAAGGAATAAAACATAAAACCTGGCAATTATTCAGTATATTATCATGATTTTATAAATAGAATTTCAAAAGGAAGTAAATTATAAAAACTCTAAATATCAGCAAATTAAATTAAAATATTAGTCACCCCGCCGCTTTTTTATGATCGCATAAGGGGTAAATTATGTCCCAGGCAGTGAAAATTTTTGATAGATTTATAAAATGACATTTATTAAAATTACAGAAAACTTACAGATATTCATAATTCATTCCGAGGAGCTCACAGGTCCAACCCGGTCCGGTACCAGCGAAAGCTACCCCAGGCTGATGTAAAATAAAAAGTTCTATCCCGTCCCGACCCGGACAAATAAATAAATAAATAAACTTACCCGGCCTGGCTCAGTTTCTACAAAAAAAAATCCAATTTTTCTTAGCATACAATAATTTTCTTAAGAATATTTTTTGCACATTCATGAGCAATATTTTAGATTAGCACGTATTCGCAAGACAGGAAATACACAATAGCAACAGCAAAGTTATCGTTTACTTAGATTTTTAGACTCTTCAACATTCGTTAAAAAATTAATGTAATTTGTAATAAAAGAAAAAAAAAGAGGGTTAAAAATGTCGTAGCTTTTAAAGCTGTATAATATAAAGTAGATTTCAGAAAACATTTCTCTGGATTTATTAAATCTGTTCTTAAATTTTAAAAAGCTACTTTCTTACACATTTCTGAATTCATTTTTATTTGGAAGCAAACTCGTAAAATTGAAAAGTTTTCTTATTCAGAAATTATGTAATCGATTGGCGTTTTCCAATTTTTGGCAAAATACATCTGAAAATTACTGTTAAAATTCAAGTTTATATTGTAAGGGAAAGCAGAAAAACCTGTCGTTTCATGACAAGAATACGTTTTTTCTTCATATGTAATGCATTTATCAAAAAATGGAAATGTTGTTTGATTTTTCATCTCCTCTATAGCTGCCCGTCAATTTTTAAAGTTCTAATTAAAAATGTGTCAGAAATTATGTCAATGCTGAGTTTTTTCTAGAATTGATTCCTAAATTTTCATATCTCTTCACCTTTTCAAACACACTACAACAGCTCCGTTTTTTCTTTTTTGTATTTAGTTTTATTTGCAGTTCATTTATTAAACAAACGGAAAATGTTATTTGATTTGAAATCACCTCAATAGTTAGGCTATCAATTCTATAATTGTACATTAAAACATGCTGACATTGAGCCCTTCAATATAAAATTTATGTGAAACGAAAAATGCAATTTTCTACAAAACAATGAGACTCAGGATAATCGCTATTATTTTCCAGCAAAATTCTAATAAACCACTGTTGTCCCCTTTTTTTCATAATTTTAGTTTCAACAAATTCAGAAATAGACTAGACGTGGGGAGGGGGGGGGGACATTTTTTGCATTATATTTTCCACAGAATCTAAAAATTCTTTTTAATTCGATGTTACAGTATCTTTCCAACATAACCAACACGACATATATGTAAACGCACACATATTAAAGAAAGAAAAAAAATCAATTAACTTAATTTGTCCTAATATTTCTTTTTTCTGGAAAATACTTGTGAATAACTAATAATTTATAAATTTATGAATATGATGAACTTAAAGTATCCGTTTTCACTTTCTAAGTAAAGAACCCCCCCCCCCCCCGCCTCAAAATAAAGAAAGGAAAAAAAAATAAAAAAAACAGTCTTAAAATTTTAAACGCTGTGATTGGCCGGACCCTGGCTCGAAGCTCGGGCCTATTTTTTGTGGCACTCGGGGCAGACCTTACTTTATTTTACAAGACTCAGATCGGGCCTTGTCATTGCTTTCTCCCCAAGCTGAGCTCGAGCCTTACTTTTTTCTAAAAGACTTATTCGGGAACTTACCTTTTTTTTCCCAGTAGCGATCGGAAGGGAACTCATCTATAGCGAATTTTTATTCAATGTTATTCAGTCTTAGAAGATTTTACTTTGTAGCATTTTTCAGATTTTTAAGCCTCTAATGCGTAGAATAGCACATAGTATGTGGATTAACAATATTAATATCAACTGAAACATTTACATACAAATTAACATTCATTAAAAAAAAAATGAAAATCATAGCATAAGGCTCTTCGTTAAAAATAAAGATTATAAACATAAAAAAATCTAAAATATTAATTTTTGAATGACGTAAAAATCCATGTTTTCTACAAATTTAACTATGCCGGATCAGGCTAAGACGAAGATTTTAACTTTTTTCTTGTCGGGTCAATAACTGTTCTGTATGAAACAAGTTGGCCGAACATTTATGTTTTTTATCGAGCCAGGTCATTATTTTTTGCACGTTCTGGGCCGGTACAGCGCTGAAAATTTCGGCTCTTACCACAAAAGTATATCTTTTATGTAAAAACTAAAGCAAAATAATTCGAGCATATATTTAAAAATTCTCTTTTGTGTGATATATGTGATAGAAGATATAAAATTGCGTCATTTTTACAACCAACCAACTAATCGTAAGTGAGTTGAGAGTCGACTCACTATCTCGACTCATTAACCAAGTGAATCAAGTCAGAGTCGACTCCTCAAGATGAATCGAAATGCCCAACCCTATAGCCAACATGCAACGACACAGCTTACAGTAACAACATCGTTCAGAATACCGTTAGGTTACAGTTAAAATATAAAATGAGGCATCACCTGTTATTAAGTAACAGTGACTTCTGACACATATCAAGCTTTTTGCTTATTCAGGTAAAAATATTTGTAAAAATTAAAATTAAAAAATAATACAATAATGATATTAAAAGCGGTTTCTGATTGCGAGTGAACAAATTATCGCAGTCAGTGTTTCTTTCGATATAAGTAGACTCCCTCAAATCCGCACTCCTAAAATCTGCAACTCTCTAAAATCCGCACATATTTTACAGATGTAAACAATGAAACAGTCAGTTCAGATGTAGGTGCAAAATTTCACTTTTTTAGTTTTATATCAATTCCATAGATTTTTTAGTTTGTAATTTTTGTTAAGGTTATTGAATTGATGTTTTTTCATGAAGAAAGAATAATTTATTTCTGAAAAAATAAAGATATTGTTGATATCATTGGTAATCACAATCTTACCACTTATACTTATGTATTATAATCAAGCATTTTTAGTTATTAAGTCTGGCTAAACCTGAAATAAAGCTTCATTATTTTATGATCCTGATGTAAATTAGTAATGTACTTTTATGAGGCAAGTTTCATTGAATAATTTAGGAAAAACACATTTCATATTTATAATGAATATTTAATTGTACATTAATGATTATTAACTTGACCTTTGCTTTTATTATTTTAATCATTTTAAAAATTATCTAAATTTTTATTATTTTAGTTTATTACTTATTTTAATATTTTAGTATATTGTAAGCATTCATTATACTTTTGATTGCATTATTAATTACATTCAAATTACTGTTTAAAAATTGTAAACAAAGCCATGACCAGAAATATGCAAAATTCTAAAATGCGCAAAACCTCTGGTCCCAAGCTGTGCGGATTTGAGGGAGTCTACTGTATTTGCTCCGTAGGGGGGAGGGGGATTAGTACACAAATTTAAAAAAACATAATATTCCATTATGTGGTAAATGTAGAATTGAGTAATGGTGCTTGTACTCTCGGGGATGCTTTCATAGCCGTCCCTTGTAGGAAAGAAGTATTGATTGTATTTTAATTTCATTGAGTTATACAGGGTGCTTCGGGTATTTGAGAACAAATCAGCATTTGCTTTTAAACAGAAACATACACTAAAGGTAGAGCATTTCTTTAACGAACTGTACAAACGACCACATCCACACTGGATGACATCATTCGTTAAAACTGCTTCCAACCTTAATAACCGAATCTGCAGGCTGTGAAAACTGACCACTTTTATGTTTTCTAACTCTATTGTAAACTCTGTTTAAATGAAACATGACCACTGTGGAAAAAAATGCATTATAATTGGATTTATTAAAAATACTGATTCTATTAACCGGTGATTCAAATAACCGGCAAGCACCTTTATCAGAAACTCAAACCCCCCCTAGAACCGAATTCTGGCTGCGCCACTGGTTTGAATTGATAGGTGTGTCAAAGCACGTGGTTTTGTTGGTGCTTGTGTAGAAAAGCGGTGGAGTGACGATGCAGCAAGAGCTTAACATTGTGGTTCATCGAGCGACAATTCTAATCCCACTAACGTTCTGTACTAGACGAGTTTTAGCGCCTCCCCCTAGACTTCAGAGCCGTTCTGATTGGCTATCCAGATTCAGGTGAAGTGTCCAGACATCCTGCGACTTTTTACACTTATTCGGATGTTCGTTTTAAGCTATTTCAGTTCTCATGATGCAGAAATTAAATTTGAATAAATTACTTTTCATTTTCGGATGATGAAATTGATATTTTCTACTTAAAAAACTTCCAAAAATACCTGCAGAAAAAATTTCATAATTTTTATACCAAACCTTTTTTTTTTTCAAAATTTTTAAAGATTAAAACCGTTTTATAAGTTTTAAATGTAATTTAAATAAAAATTTACTAAAGAAAAAAATCTGGAAACGCATTGTTTTTTATAAAACGCTGCATTTGCAGGCGGAATTTCCAATTTTCCATTTAAACCATAAAAAATTCCAAAATCAGGAACGTATTTTGGGGAAAGGGGGGGGGGGGGATTCTCTTAACAATTTCCTGAATTTGTAACGGAATGCTTCTGTATCTTCATGAAACATATTTCAAATTTCCATATTTAGTGCTATAAATTTTTTAATGAGTATTTTTTATTTATTTATTTTTGTCTTAATTACTTTGATGTAACGTTAGTTGAAATTTTACATTTTAGCACATAACATTGAATTTTTGATGCAAAGAAATTAATTTCAGAACACAACTAAATTTGATTTTTTTTTTAATTATTCAGATAATCATAAAATGTCAGTGAACAATCAGTAAACAGTTTTTTTTTTTTTTTCCAGAAAAGTTAAATTTTGAATAAATGTTATTCTAATGTAAAGCGCAAAAATGAAAAAATCCCTATCGGCTGGGCCTATAGGCGGAGGTAGATTTCGAAGAGTGCTCATTTGAACAAATATATATTATATATATATATATATATGATTAGAGATAAACCCAGTTTAATAACTTCATTTGGCCATTTATGAAAAATTTTTAATTTCATTTTTCTGCAAAAATTGGTTTTATCAGAATCATCTTAAGAAAAATTCAGCTGAAATGCCCATTATGACAACATATTTTGAAATAGATTCTAAATTTATTAAAAAATCGACCAAAACAGTACATTATACATACTTAGTGCTATAAATTTTTTAATGATTATTTTTTATTTATTTATTTTTGTCTTAATTACTTTAATGTAACGTTAGTTGAAATTTTACATTTTAGCACATAACATTGAATTTTTGATGCAAAGAAATTAATTTCAGAACACAACTAAATTTGATTTTTTTTTAATTATTCAGATAATCATAAAATGTCAGTGAACAATCAGTAAACAGTTTTTTTTTTTCAGAAAAGTTAGAAATTTTGAATAAATGTTATTCTAATGCAAAGCGCAAAAATGAAAAAATCCCTGTCGGCTGGGCATATAGGCGGAGGTAGATTTCGAAGAGTGCTCATTTCAACAAAAAAAAAAAAAATATATATATATATATATATATATGATTAGAGATAAACCCAGTTTAATAACTTCATTTGGCCGTTTATGAAAAATTTTTAATTTCATTTTTCTGCAAAAACTGGTTTTATCAGAATCATCTTAAGAAAAATTCAACTCAAATGCCCATTATGACAACATATTTTGAAATAGATTCTAAATTTATTAAAAAATCAACCAAAACAGTACATTATACAGTTCCTAAATAACAAAAAACTGTCAGTTGAAAGCATTTGAGAAAAAAAAATGAATTTAAAAATGAGTCATAAAATAACCGATTTGTTGTTTGAATACATCCTTAATTCTTTAATCATGATTGCTTCAGAAAATTTTGTGCGAAATACTCACTTTGACAGCCTTTTTAAAAATATATTCTATCTTTATCAAAAAACTGGCCAATGCGTCACAGTATATAGTTCCTAAATAAGAGGATCTGTAAATTGGATGCATTTGCGAGTGAAAATGGATTTAAAAACGAGTCAGAAAAAAACGCAATTTCTTATGTGAACACGCCCCACCAGTGGCCGAGAGGTACGGACCTCTCGACTGGTAGACGGCAGGTGCTGGGTTCGAACCCAATCGCGGCTGTCGGCCTAACCGTTCGGAGTTTTCTTTGAACCTTGCATAAATACGGGTTAGGTTCCCTTAGAAAGACCCCCACGAAGGGCACTCCCCCCTGGTCCTATATCCCTAGCACAGATAATCGGACGACAAAAATAAACCAAACCAAACCTTATTTGAACACTTCCTTAAATTTTCAGTCACGATGATTTCTGAAAATTCTGTTCAAAATACCCTTTTTGGTAGCCTTTTTTGAAATATATTCCGTCTTTATCAAAAAACTGACCAATGCTTCACATTATATAGTTCCTAAATAAGAGGATCTGTAAATTAGATGCGTTTGAGAACAAAAATGGATTTAAAAACGAGTCAGAAAAAAACGCAATTTCTTATTTGAATACTTCCTTCAATTTTCAGTCCCGATGACTTTCGGAAATTCTGTTCAAAATACCCTTTTTGGTAGCCTTTTTTGAAATATATTCTGTCTTTATCAGAAAATTGACCAATGCGTCACTTTATACAGTTTCTAAATAAGAGGATCTACCATTTAGATGCGTTTAAAATCAAAAATGAATTTAAAAATGAGTCAGAATATAAGCCGTTTGGATTTGAGGTTTTTTTTCTCCAACTCCTATTTTTGTTTAATTTCTTTTTGCTATACGAATTGGTCCTATGAAAAACTTGTCAATATAAAAGTTGTAGATATTTTTGAGAAGATGCAAAATAAATTTAATCAGATTTGATATCTTAAAAATTGACGGAGTTATGGATTTCTCTCTTTTTTCAGCGCCCTTTTTCTTTTTGTTTTTTATTTTTTTCATCGGTAAAAGATGGTCCTATCAAAAACTTGTAAGTACAAAAGTTTTAGATAATTTTAAGAACATTTATAAAAAATTTAGTTGGACTTGATATCTTGAAAATTGACGAAGGTATGAATTGAATTGAACTAATTTTTTTCTCTCAAAATCCCTGTTTTTTTCGCCCCTTGAGCCCACTTCTAAATTTATCAAAAATCTGTCATGTATATACTTTTGGCCCATTTTTAAGAAGTAATATAGACTTTAAACCGATTCGATATCTACTTTAATTAAGAAGTTATGGTGTTTTTTCGGTTTTCACAAAAACGCCCCCTATTCCGACCCCCTTGGTCCGATTTTGCCCATTAATGAACTCAGGCAAGATTTTATCCCCATTGATTTTATGTACCAGTTTGGTGGAGATTGGTGAAGAATTATAGAAGTTATCGTGTCCATAAAAAAGTGAGATAGATAGATAGATAAACTGGTGCGATTGCAATAGGTAGTATTTCTTACGAAATCTACCTAAAAATAAAAAATAATCAGAATTTATTGTGGGTGTAACAATAGTTTGTAGTTAATGTATTCCTTAAAAAAAAGCAAAGAAAAGCTTAAACGCTTAGGGGTGATCCATAAATGATGTCACATACTTTTTCCATATCTTTGACCCCTCCCCCTCTTGTCACATGCTATATTACGTAAACATATACTTGCAGATCAGAAATAAAGCACTGCGATTTAGATCACATTTCAAATTTTATTTTAAAACTTTAATTATGTGTTTTAATAACATTTTAGAGCAGAACAATAAAAATAATTTGTATTTTGTATGAAATAAGATTTACAAAATAATAATAATAGTTAATATAGAAATAGTAATTGATGATTATAGATAATATTAATTGATAATTATCTATAATCATCTATTACTATTAATATTGAAGATATTAATAGTAATACAATATTAATATGAAAGAGCAATTAAAAACAGTAGTATTTTGGAATTTAAAATAGAATTTGGCTTTAAATCTGATCTTTATGAACACAAAATATTTCATTTTTAAAAAAACCTCATGCTTCCTATTTTAATCTACAAAATTTTAAAGCTTTCATTTTAACTAAAATGTGTGATGTCACATTTCTTTTTTCCTCCTTCCACAACATTGTCACAATTTCCTGAACTCTCCCCCCCCCCCCCCAATCAGGCGTGACATCATTTATGGACGGCCGCTTAGTAATAATTTAGCATACAATTTTTATGGATATTTAAAGCCATAATTCTCATTCCCAATTCAGAAAGATAATTGTATTATTATTATTACATATAATAAAAAAAAGAAAAGTTTGAAATACCTGTAAACTGATATTTTTGTAACTTATTAGTGTTTTTCTTTATATTGTTTTTTATGCATTGTGACAAAAAGAGTATTTTGTTTTGTTTTATCAATGATTATTGTCTCCACAGAGAATTAAATTCCTTTTAACCCCCCCCCCCCCATTCAATTTCGTTTTGGTAATGTGAAATAACAGCTTTTTTTAGACTTTAAATCGTAAATCATGTTATCCACAACCGTAAATACGTAGTTTTAAAAGCTTAAATATAAAATCCAGATAAAATTAAAAAAAAAAAGTTTTTTTTATGCCCGTATGTGTGGGTAGGGGGGGGGGGTGTAAATTATTTTTTTAATTACGAAACGTGTGAAATCTCAAATGTATAATTGTTTGGAAAGTATAAAAGAATATATATAATCAATAATAATTATGAACTTTATTTAAATAAAAAATAATTCGATAACTATCATAAACATTTATTATTATTTATTTAAAATAAACTATAATATAATATGAATATAAAGTATGTAAAGTTTATAATTAATAACAATTATAATTATTATCATAATTAATAATAATTAATATTATAATTATAATCATAATAATGATTATTAAGAATATAAAAATAGTGACACATATTTCGTCCACTGCATAGTCTGCATTCAAAAATACTGTATCAAATTCACGCAAATAAATTTGTATTAGAAGAATTTATTTAACACATAAAAAGAAATATTCAGTATATTTAGTTACACAAAATATGGCATTTAAAAAAAGTAATTAAAGACAATTGAAGTTTACTATTACAAAAAAAAAAAAAGCAATACGAAACTTTCGCACTACTATCTGAGTATTATTATTATTATTATCACTTAATTGCAATTATTTTAAAAGCAATACGAAACTTTCGCACTACTATCTGAGTATTATTATTATTATTATCACTTAATTGCAATTATTTTTAATCAAACAACTTGTTTCATTGGATATGAATAGAGCTCAAACATAAGTCTTAAAAATGTATGAAATTCATTAAAACTTCAGTGACTAAAACGAATTTTTAAAATAAATACTTTCTGCTACTAAAATCCCAACTAGGAATGTACAAAGATTGAGAACAATGGTAACACTATTTAACTAATTCACTCATCTCAAAACAGCCGCTGCTAAGACATTAAAAACCAGTATGGTCTTGATATCTGAATGAAGCGAGCCAATCGGAACAGCGCCCCCTAGATTAATCAAGCCGGAGTGGGGCAATAAAATTTTCTCGTGACGTCATCATAAGAGTCAAGTTTTTGCGTAGCTTACCCATAGAAAAGCATTAAGAATAGGCTTGACTGCTATAAAAAATAATTATTTTAACAATGTTACAGGTCTCTAATCGGTATGTATTGCTTTTATTTATAATCTGTAGAATCTTATGATCATTTAGAGATATTATTTTATGGATTTCATGAATTTTATTATTAGTTAAATTTATTATTATTTTTTGGTCAGTCACCTTTGTGCTACAGCTTCGTATTTGTGCTTAAGCCTAACGATAAATTGTTATATACTTTCATAAATAACTTGTTTAGTGGCTTTTGTCAGTGCTACAGATCATTTAATTAATCAATCAATAGAGGTACGCTGTTTATTAATATTTTTTAATTGTGTATTCCATTAAAAATAGATCTGTATTAAATAATTTGTATACTTGCTTAGCACTTCAGCTTATGTTTACTTTTAAATTTCTTCCTTCGATATTTTTTAAGACAATCTTGAGAAGTTAAATTTATTTTAAAAAGTACTTTTAGTTTCGCATTTAAATGCTTAGTGGTTTTGTTTATTTTCCAATGCTTTAAAATCTTGACTTTCATTAATGATTTTTTGTTTAATTAAATTCAAAGCTTAAGATGGCTAGTGTTCTTCAGATGGTTATTTTAATAATAAAACATACACATTCTACAAGTTACGTATTTTTTTGAAATGGGTATGATTAGAGTTTTTTTACTTTAGCAATATGCAACCACCCTATTTTTAGTTCCTCTACGGCATAATCATAATCCTTCACATAAAACTCATATTTAATATATTTTATTAAACTTTTTTTTACTTTTTAAAACTGTCAGTTTTGCATCTTGCTGAAATATTACTATACAAACATAACTGCAACTGTTCCATTTCTTACAAATTAAATATATTATGAAAATAATAAAGTTTTACTTTAATGCAATGCTAGTACCAAATAAAAAACAAGACTTTTTTTTTAATTGTGTTTATGTAAGTTTGACATTATTTATAAAATAAATTTGGTGATTCAGTTTTAAACATTTATTTTCTTTTCAGAATCTTAACATTGTGGTTTTCACAAGCCATTGAGGATGTCTTCTCTTCGAACTGCTGATTCTTGGCCAAAAATGTGTCACAGGGTGAATGCCGAGTGTTTTTGACATCGGCATTCCCCAATGACACTTCTCCGGCCTACATTTCTTCAATAGAAAATCATCGTCGGTTGTTCAAGCTAAATTAGAGTTGTTTGAATCTTGCAGCACTTTGTGAGAATGTGTCTGATAGTTTAGGTATGTCTTAAAATGTTAATATATTTGTTATTTCTAATCTGATTTGTTTCAATAACTATTGTTGACATGGTTCATTGACATACATCAATGGATATAAATCATAATACACATCTGTTATTTATTTTCAAAATATTACTGTAGGAGGTGATGTTTTATATTTTCAATCAAAGCAAGTGTAAATAAAATTTTCAACTGTTAATTGAACTGGAACATTCTAAAGATTTAAAAAAAAAAAAAAAAAAAACTTCAGCAACAATTTTTTTAATCTAAAAAAAAAATCATTTCTAAGTTTTATTTGAATTTTTTATTTTGATATGTAAAACTAATAATTATTATGAGAGATTGGGATGCACAGTGATTTTGGCCAAATGCCAATTATTCGGCCTACATGTGAACCAAATAATAATTTTTAAGCCAAATACCGAATATTCGTCCGTCCTGCCGATTAGTAATTATTTAGCCAAATACTGAATATATTTTTTATAAAGGTATTAAAATGTTACTTTTAAAAACAATTTTACATAATATTTAGTATAAGGAACTTTTGCAACGATTTTTTTTAATCTAAGGAAACAAATATCCTTTTTAAGTTTCATTTGAATCTTTTATTTTGATATGCAAAACTAATAATTATTATGAGAGATTGAGATGCATGAATAATGAGGATCAGTGAACCTAATAGTAATTTTTAAGCTGAATACCAAATGCTCGGCCTGCTGTTAGTAACTATTCGAATGAGTACCGAATATTCGGCTGTACAAATACTTTTTATTTTCAAAGTTTAAAGGTATTAAAATGGGTACTACTTTATCCTGTTGACACATTTTAGCCAAATTATACAAATCGCCAAACTAATAGCCAAATTATACATATTGACATAATTTTTATTTTAAATAACGAAAAAACAAATAATTAGTGGAATATTAACAAAAATACAAATAAAATGTCGAAATAAAAATCACTTAATGACATTTTAAACATATGAATCGTATTTAATGTTATTGAATGTGACATTCACAATTATTCATTACTGGCATTTAATCTTCTAGTTTGGCGATAATTTTTTGGTTGACGGGATAACCTAGTAGTACCTTTAAATGTTACTTTTTAAAACAATTTTACATGATATTTAATTTTAAAAAAAACTTACATTTTGATAAATGAGTTTTTATAAGTATATTTAGTATTGAAAAAAACAATCTTGAGTTATTTAAGGACAGTTATGTGACTACTTTAATCAGTGAAATTTTAAATTTAATGGTCTCTTTTATGAATTAAAACAAACATTATAAAATCAAAGATAAATAATGAAAAAATGGAAAGAAAACTTTACAGTCTCATAACTATCCTTTTTAAATAACTCAAGGCAGATTTTTTTTTCAATATGAAGTTTATTTATAAAAAAAACTTGTTTATCAAAATGTAAGTTTGTTTTATTACTGTTTGTTATGAAAAATCTAAAGTAAAATCAAATGGAGGCAATTCAAGAGAAAACTTTTCTACTTTTTTTGATTTAGCAAGTAAGTTTTTAAGCATCTCAAATCAATGTCTGGATCTGGAATAAGCAATCATTTTCAGGGATTGTAAACATTTAAGTTTTTCTTAAAACATACTTAAACAAGTTGAAATTGATGTCAAGCATGGAAAATGGGATGCATTCA
The DNA here is from genome assembly GCA_964019185.1 of Maratus speculifer. NCBI lineage: Eukaryota > Metazoa > Arthropoda > Arachnida > Araneae > Salticidae > Maratus > Maratus speculifer. The sequence goes on along the minus strand of OZ025293.1, from coordinate 116,718,983 downwards.
TACTATAACAAAGTTTTAAAAATATTTAAATCTTGGTGTAATAATATGCAGTACTTCAAATACAGTACTACCACACATTGTACAGAATTTATATTTCAGTATACATATCATAGATGCATATCAGTTTTATTATGTTCGAAAGATTGTAACATCATTAATGTGCACTTGAAGCTATTTTATCCCATTGCCATCAATGTAATGGATTACTTTTGTTTGTCCTTGTAATTAAATTATACATTTAATTTTTATGAAATTTGAAATGATTCAACCAAATTATGCAACAATTGTATATTTTTAATTTCAAACTATTCGAATGGACAGTTTTTGCTCTGTTATATGCAAACAAGTGCTTTGTATTTACATAAATTACAAACACACCTAAAAATGGAATGTATTATTATTATTTTATTTATTTATTTACCCCTTATTCAGTAATGTCTTTCAAACCCTTTAAAGCTGTACTTAAAACCAAAGCAGGTCCAGACTCAGATAAAATGTAAAACTGTCAGCAAACTCAAATAATTTCTTAAAATGTTCTGCAAAAAAAATGCCGCGTCCCTCCAGAGTCCTATAATTTCCGTCCTATATATATATATATATTTATGAAAGCATCCGCTTTGATGCTACACTGTTTATGCTAGTGGTCCTGACACGAGAAAAAAATAGCATATTACCCACCATACAATATTTTTAAGTTTCAAATTTGCACTGTGGCGCTTCTTCAAAAGAATACTGTACCATAGTACATGACAAATAATTTCTAGCAAACTTTTTTTTTTCTCCAGTTAAAATATAGTTTGCAGATCGTCTCAAGTATCGGTCGGTGCGACCTGCTTCGCACCAATTCTCTGCCCAGGATCTTGATATATCATATATACAGTAGACTCCCTAAAATCCGCACATATTTTGCAGATGTAAACAATGAAACATTCAGTTCAAATGTAGGACAGGGTTCGCACGGACCTTAAAAGTCCTTATAAACTCCTTATATTTCGATAGTCCTTAATAAGGATCCTTAAAGTCCTTATTTTTTATTGAAAGTCCTTATTTTATAACAGGAACGCGATCCGTAAAATGTTTTAAAAAAATCGCCAAACACTGCAGTTGTGATTCCCTTCCGAAATTTCCGAACATTTAAGGCATCCTCTTCCTAAAATTTGAAATTGAGTTATGAGTTCCGCATAGTTGACAACTTGTACGGTTTAGCGCGGAAAAAACAATCGCGGAGAAATGCAAATTTCGTAAAAGGATCGCCTAAAATAGCACACGTTTTGTCAATATTTCGTGAGAAAAAGACGATTTCATCGATGTTTTTGTCAACAAACTTTGTCAAAAGATCGCTGAAAAACGCGAATTTCATTTGTGGATCACGGAAAAAACGGCAATTTCACCAAATATCGCAGACAAAACTGTGATTTCGTCTGAAGACCGCGGGAAAACGTCGCTTTCGTCTAAAGATTGCGGATATAACGCCGATTTCTTTAAAAGATCGCGGAAAAAAATGCCGTTTTCGATAAAAGATCGCTTAAAAATATTTTGTCAAAAGATCATTGAAAAAAAATAACGCCGATTTCATAAAAATATCACGGAAAAACGCCGATTTCATCAAAAGATCGCGGGGATAAAACGCCTAGGGATGATTCTCATCCGAAATTTCCGAAATTTTAAGGCATCTTCTTCCGAAAATTTGAAATTGGGTTATCAGTTCTACATAGTTGCCAACTTGTACTGTTTTGCGCGCGGAATAAACAATCGCTGTGCAATACAAATTTCGTGAAAGGACGCCGAAAAGCACACATTTCGTCAATATTTCGTGGAAAACGACAATTTCCTCAATTTTTTTATCAACAAACTTTGTCAAAAGATCGCTGAAAAACGCGAATTTCCTGTGCGGATCGCGTAAAAAACAGCAATTTCACCAACTAGCGCAGATTTCGTCTGAAGACCGCGGGAAAACGTCGATTCCGTCTAAAGATTGCGGATATAACGCCGATTTCGTTGAAAGATCGCGAAAAAAAAGCCGTTTTCTACAAGATTGCTTAAAAATATTGTGTCAAAAAATCATTAAAAAAAAAAAAAAAAGAAAAAAAACACCCACAGATTTCATCAAAAGATCACGGAAAAAAACGCCGATTTCGTCAAGATCGCGGGGATAAAAGGACGTTTTCGAGAATAGATCGCGTAAAAATGCGAATTTTGTCTAAAGATCGTCGAAAAACGCCGATTTCATTAAAAAGAAACACAGGAGAACACGGATTTCGTCAAGAGATCGCGGAAAAGCCGCCGATTTTGCTAAAAAATTGCAGATAAATCGCTAATTTCGTCTGAAAATCTCGGGAAAACGCCGATTTCGTCTGAAGATCGCGGATACCGGCCCCCCTCCCGCCGATTTCCGAAAATGCGATGGGAATTTCCGAAAAAAAAATTTCACTCAGAATCACCCCTAAAACGCCGTTTTTAAGAAAAGATCGCATAAAAAATGCAAATTTTCCCTAAAAATCGTTGAAAAAAAACGCCGATTTCATAAAAAAAACACGGGAGAACATTGATTTTGTCAAAAGATCGCGGAAAAACTGCCGATTTCGACAAAAGATCGCAATAAATCGCTGATTTTGCTCGCAGATAAATTGCCAATTTCGTCTGAAGGTCGTGGACAACCCACGTCCCCTTCCCAAGAGGGGTGTGTAACTTGCGGAATTCCCCCTCCCCCACGCCGCCGATTTCCAAAAATGCGATGTTAATTTCCGAAAAAAAATTTTCACCCTGAAACATTCATAATCTGAAAAAAAAAATCAAGTTTCTTTGTTATAATTCTCTTATTTCTGATTGGACATTAAAGCTGCCTCTTTTATTTTCTGATTGCGATGTAGAAACCTCGTATCCACAAATACCAATCGTAATCAGTATTCACCATCTAAAATTTCCTTTTCTTTGATATAGAGAAATGTATAACAAAGAAGATATTTCGCCAAATAATTGCGCCAATCTGTTCTATAATCCGCTGATCTGTGTTTGATTGTGGTCTTTTTATTTCACTGGATATGTGTAGCATGGTTAACAGCACCAGTCTTCCTCTGCAGAAAATAAAAGGAAATTAATTGAAGATGATTTAGATTTTATAAAGAAATAAATAATGGCTTCTTGAAAAAGAAGTATCGGAGTTAGAAAATAAGGCCAATGAATTAGCTGATAAAGCTGAATCAACTAAAGATATTCAATTATTTATAAAATTGAACAATTGTAGAAAATCTGCAACAGAAAAAAGGAAGAAATTTCCTCCCTGACCAAAGAAATAGATACTAAAAAACAGTTGCTAGTCAACTAATGTTATATATTTACAATTAAAATTTAATGTAAGTAATTTATGTGTACTGTTCTTTTTTAACTTTAGAAAGTCCTTATTTTTCTTTTAATGAAGCCCTTACAAAGTCCTTATTTTTCATTTAGCAAACTCTGTATGAACCCTGTAGGAGCAAAAAATATTTTCTTTTTAATATAAATTCCATACATTTTTTAATTTATAATTTTTGTTAAGGTTATTGAATTCATGTTTTTTCATCAAGAATAATTTATTTCTGAAAAAATAAAGATATTGCTAATATCATTAGTAATCACAATCTTACCAAATATATTTATGTATTAATCAAGCTTTTTTAGTATTATATCAGGCTAAACCTGAAATAAAGTTTCATTATTTTATGATGCTGAAATAAATTAGTAATGTACCTTTATGAGGCAAGTTTCATTGAATAATTTAGGAAAAACATATTTCCTCTTTTATAATGAATATTTAATTGTACATTATTGATTATTAACTTGACTTTTCCTTTTAGTATTTTAATCATTTAAAAAAATATGTGAATTTTTATTATTTTAGTTTATTACTTATTTTAATGTTTTAGTATATTGTAAGCATTCATTATACTTTTGATTTCATTATTAATTACATTCAAATCATTTAAAAAAAATGTAAACAAAGAAATGACCAGAAATCTGCAAAACCTCTGGTCCCAAGCTGTGCAGATTTGAGGGAGTCTACTGTATATTTTTTTTAAGGGTACAGTGGACTTTCAAAATCGCAAAAAAATCATCAAATTGTCGAATTTTCATTTTTAGCATAATAATAATATATGAACTCTGCTATTGAAGACAAAAAGAATTTTTCAATTTCTTAGTATGTAATTGAATGTTAAAATGTGTAAATTTTTTATTTTTATGATTTTTTTTTTTTTTTTTTTTTTTTTTTTGTAATTTACAAATGAAAACGAATTTTCAAAAGTATCAGAAAATTAAGCTGCTTTCGATATGGATACAGCCTTTAGCCAGGCGCACAAATTTCCATCACATGAGAAGGCTCACACATTATAAAATGTACAACAGGAGGAAAACATTAAATAATTGCTGTTTTGTTTTAATTTTACAAATAATTTAACATACAAATATCATATAAGTTTTCTCTGCTCACAATTTATGAAAGTATCCTGCAATACACTTACATTTATTTTGTTATAACATATTAAACTAGGTGTGAATTTGTTTTGAAGAAAAAAGAAAGTGAATGTTGTACTTTTTACAATGGTGCACCCACCAGAAGTTTAATAGAAAATTTTCTTAAGTGATGTGACTGCCCCCCCCCCCCCCAAAAAAAAAAAAAAAAAAAAAAAAAAAAAACTATGATCCACTCTAAATGGAGGGCTGGATCCACTTTTGATGGAGGAATGGGAGCAGGTAAACATATGAGTCAACCACTAAAATCAGATTTTTAGGTATTTTCCACCAAGATATGACTTGGCAGACTGATTGCATTTAAATATACAAATCAAGATTTAACTAATCCTAGGTTTTTGTTCATGAATTCAGTGAGATGATTGCCTGTGCTGCTGGAGAGAGGCAGAAGACTTCTTTTCCTTCTTTCTTTTAATGAAAATGTGATTAAAATAAAGAGAAGTAAGACACTGACTTTCTAAGAAACAAGTGAAGATGGAAGACAGGAATCAAAATTCCATTGTTATTCTTTTGAAAAGTACTACTCAAGCAAAGGGTGCAGATAGTAACAAGGCCATGAAGCTGTTTAAAAAAGTTTTGAATTTTTAATAACAATACACTTTTATGCGGCTATTTGAGCATTATTAAAGGACTCTCTCTCTTTTTTTTTTTTCAGAAATCAGAGTTTGGTAAGCCAAACAAAAGAACATGTTAAAAAAGACACTTGGATTAGAAAACCTTAAAAGTACTCCAGCTAAAAATTAAAAAAAAAAAAAAAAAAAAAAAAAAAAAAAGAATAATCTAGTGGAATGTACTAAGGGACTGTGCAAATATAACGTTATCATTTTTGGGGGGAGGGGGGGGTTGTCTTTTGATATCGATATCATTATTGACTTTACTAAAATTTTCTCTTTTTATTTGTAACATAGTCTTTGATTCAAAATAGTACTTTATGTTTTTTAGTCTTATGTTTTTTATGAAAATAAAGTTAATATTAAAATCACTAAATTATTATACAATTATTTAATTCAAAAATATGGAATACTTTAACGTTTGACATCCCAATTCTCCTGTCACAAGTATATGCATATATAAGCACCGTTCCAAGAAATTATATGTGAAATATATTTGTATTGAAGTTTGAATTTACTTATAAATAAGAGAAAGATAAAGAGTGTTGTCCACTTATTTTGTTGATAAGAATTTATATCTCCCTCCCCCCCCCCTTCTTCCTTCGTGAAGGGCAAGTGCAAAAAGCAGTAATATTCTTGAATGCATTATGTAACTAAAAACTATTATAAAATACTTTTAAGTAGTAACTGTTTCTTTAAAGTTTTATTTAATATAAATTGATATTTTATTGATTTCTTTTCATTTGAATCAATAAAGCATGCTAAAAATTAGGGATGGGACGAATATTTGGCCACTATTCGGTATTTGGCCCTTTTGCCGAATATTGAAGGCTTCTTGACCGAATACCTATAGCCAAATATTTAGAGATATCTCACCGAATATTGCCCAAATCTCGCCGAATAGTGAAAGATATCTTGCCAAATAAATTTAGGATTTGAAGAATTTTATTTCTTGCAATTTTTTTTCCTCTAATCCAAATTGGTTACTTCATTTATGAAGTCATTCTCATTCTTACTTGCAAAACATACAGCCTTTCTGTATTGCCTATAAAGGTTGGTGATATTTTAGAAAATGCTACCCAAGTTGGAGATTTAATTGTACAGGAAATGTTTTCATTAGAGAATGATATGTTACAATTCAAGATATAAAAACACTTATCGAAAAAAAAAAAAAAAAAAAAAAAAAGAAACACTACTTTATTTTAAAACACTCGAATATTTATTAATGTCTGCAAATTCCATGCACATGTAAAAAAGGCTCTTATGAAATTCATAACTTATTTTCTATGAAGTGAGAAATGAAAAAAATCATTCACTAGGTGTATTAACGAAGATTCATTTTCAAAATTAAATATCAAATATTACTATTCCAAATACAACGATACATCTGAAAACAGAACTGGTGTCAAACTAGATACACATTAGATGACACAACTTGCTTTATGAAGATGGTTTTATAAATATTTAAACATAAATTCTAAATAATTACTATTAATACTAAATAAATAAAAAATTCTAAATAACTCTAAACAAAATATTTTTTTTATTCTGTAGTTTTCACTTTTAAATAATTATTTGCATAATTACTGGCTTAAATATGTAACATTATTATGTACAGGGCTGGGGAATTACATCATTGTACTTATTATGTATATATATGTATAAATTTTTTTTCAGGGCGAGTGAAGTTTTTCAAAACTGTTTATTTTTTCAAACTGTAAAGATGCCAGAATCTTTATTTATTTTTATTAATTCCCTATATTTTGTAACTTTTGAAATATAAATATTATACTAAATTCTACGCTATAGTACTAATATTTTTTTTCTTGTATATATTTATTTTTATCGAACAAAAATATGAAAATGCATTGTAGTAATAGTAATTAACTGTTTTTTCAGTTGTTTAAATTTTGCCTTAATTATTTTCAACTGTATATTGTAGTTTGTTGGCTAGTAAAATAAATCCCTGGCTGGTGAAATTTTTCGAAAATTCCCCACCCCTGATTATGTATACATTTTTAATTTACATCTTCCTTCATTCATGTTGTTATCAATTTCTGTTTATCCTTTAAATGCTTCTTGAATAAGTGGAATACTGTATGCGCCGATTCAAATGTCAAAGATTTTGTTAACATATGCATTTTACTTTAAGCAAAACCTTTTGCTTTAACGTAATTTGTAATTTAAAGATTGACAACTGATTTCCAAACAATCTCATTCTTACGAATTTGCTTATTATTAGGGACAATGACTCTTAATGATCAAATATAGTTCATTAAAGGTTAATTCAGAAAATATTTCCTTGTGAATTCTGAGAAAGAGAGATTAAGAATATTATTAATTTTGGATGCAAGAAAAGATAAAAGTATCATTTGATAGTAAAAGTGAAATACAATGTTCATATTTTAATGGAAATATTTTACCATCCTGACTTAATGAAAATCAATTTGATGTACATTAAGATAAAAGAATATAATGCAATTTCATAAATTTTTTGTGTTAAAATAAGTGTTTCAAATTTAAGAATACATTTAAAAACACATTTAAGAGTAATAATTATATTATTAATGAGTGCCTATTTTTTAAATTATATATAATCAAAATTTTTCTTCTTTATTGGGAAAAAAATTTAGTCGAATATTCGGTATTCGGCCAAATCACTATTCATCCCATCCCTACTAAAAATAAATGTAATCAGTTTTGTATATCATTCTAAACAAAGAAAGTAGCTTCTAAAGTGAAAAGAAAAAAAAAAAAAAAAATCGACATTGATAACAATATTTTTAATGGGGGGAGGGGTTGATAAATTATAACGAATAATATCGGAAGAGGAGGTCCCAAAGCCAAATTATCAAAAAGTTGATAACGTTATATACGCACAGCCCCTAAAACGTGAATTTGTCAGAAATATACACAGAAAATGTTCTTAATTTGATTTAAAACACACTGAAAACTTTCCCAACAGGTCAAATTTGTAAATTTAAATGAAATGATTTTTCATTTACTTTTAAATTCATTAAATATACCAAGCATTTAAACAAGCAATTCCTAAGAACAACAAGAACAGCAATTTTAGAACTTTTTTTACTCCTGTTCCTTTTTAACATTTCAAATTTTTTTTTAAACTGTCCTGTGCACATTTATCTTAAAAGAAACAGCCACACCAAAATTTCAAATTTTTATCCCTAATAATTGCATTATAAATTTTTCAAAATATCATTTCTCATTTGATTTCAAATTTTGAATATATTTTAAAAACCATTTTTCAATGAGCGATTACATCTAGATAGTAATTAACATGCTTAACTTAAATTTCCAACCCTAGCATATTAAATATTATTTTTAAGATTGAAAATGCCATAAGAAAAGTATTTTAAGTAATAAAATATTACAAAGAATTTTAGATAAAAAATATCTAAATTATTAAATCCATTCCATAAACAATCTGCACTTCATTAAAACAAAAGTAAAAATAAATAAAACTTCTCTTCTCAAACCTAATAAAATGGCATACCATTAATGATTAGGTATATTTCAACTTAAAATGAATTTTGATTAGACAAATTGATACATTAAACAGCAGGAAACAATACTTGCTAATTTTTCTCTTAGTAACTGGGATAATAAATATATGATGAAAGTAATATTGTACTTGATTTACAGTAAATTAAAAACAACAAATAAATGATGACTAATATAAGTGTTAAACTAGAATAATCTTCTAAGATTTGTTTTTCCCTCACCTCTAAAAAGAATGAATTAAATAACTAAAATGAATTATTAAGTTTTAGAAAAACGTCTGCCTTGAGTTACTTAAAAAGGATAGTTATGAGACTGTAAAGTTTTTTTCCCCTTTTTTCATTATATATCTTTAATTTTAAAAATGTTTGTTTTAATTTGTAAAAGAGACCACGAAATTTAAAATTTTATTAATTAAAAAAAATCTCACAACTGTCCTTAAGTAACAAGAGTTTTTTTTTTTTTCAATACTAAATCTACTTATAAAAACTCATTTATCAAAATGTAAGTTTCTTTTATTAAATATTATGTAAAATTGTTTTAAAAAGTAACATTTTAATACCTTTAAATTTGAAATATAAAAAGCATATTCAATATTCAGCCGAATAGTTACCAATCGGCATGCCAAGTATTCGATATTCCGCCCAAATCACTATTCGTGCATCCCAATCTCATTAGTTTTACATATCAAAATAAAAGATTCAAATGAAACTTGGAAATGATATTTGTTTGTTAAGATTAAAAAAAAGTGTTGCTAAAGTTTTTTTTTCTTAAATCTACAGAATGTTACAGTTAATTAACAGTTGAAAATTTTATTTACACTTGCTTTAACTGAAAATATAAAACATCACCTCCTACAATGATGTTTTGAAAATAAATAACAGATGTGTATTATGATTTATATCCATTTGATGTATGTCAATGAACTATGTCTACAATAGTTATGGAAACAAATCAGATTAGAAATAACAAATATATTAACATTTTAAGACATACCTAAACTATCAGACACATTCTCACAAAGTGCTGCAAGATTCAAACAACTCTAATTTAGCTCGAACAACCAACGATGATTTTCTATTGAAGAAATGTAGGCCGGAGAAGTGTCATTGGGGAATGCCGATGTCAAAAACACTCGGCATTCACCCTGTGACACATTTTTGGCCAAGAAGCAGCAGTTCGAAGAGAAGACATCCTCAATGGCTTGTGAAAACCATAATGTGAAGATTCTGAAAAGAAAATAAATGTTTAAAACTCAATCACCAATTTTAAATAATTATTTATAAATAGATACAAGCTAGGTTTAATTTTACAAATAATGTCTTAAACTTAAACACAAAAAATTAAAAAAAAAAGGTCTTGTTTTATATTTGATACTAGCATTGCATTAAAGTAAAACATTTTTTTTTTTTCATAATATATTAGAAATGGAAAAGTTGGCAGTTATGTTTGTATAATATTTCAACAAAATGCAAAATTGTCAGTTTTAAAAAGTAAAAAAAAGTTTAATAAAATGTATTAAATATGAGTTTTATGTGAAGGATTATGATTATGTCTTAGAGGAACTAATAATAGGGTGTTTGCATATTGCTAAAATAAAAAAATACTCTAATCATACCCATTTCAAAAATATACTAACATATAGAATATGTATGTTTTTCTATTAAAATAGTCATCTGAAGAACACTAGCCATTTTAAGCTTTAAATTTAACTAAAACATAAAAAATCATTAATGAAAGTCAAGATAAACATTGGAAAATAAACAAAACCACTAAACTTAATTAAATGCTAAATTAAAAATATTTTTTAGAATAAATTTAATTTCGCAAGATTGTCTTAGAAAACATCGAAGGGAGAAATTTAAAAGTAAACATAAGCTACGTGCTAAGCAAGTATACAAATTATTTAATACAGATCTATTTTTAATTGAATACACAATTAAAAAAAGTTAATAAACAGCGTGTCAGATCTATTGATTGATTAAATAATTAATCTGTAGCACTGACAAAAGCCACTAAACAAATTATTTATGAAAACATGAAAGTATATGGCAATTTATCGTTAGGCTTAAGCACGCATACAAAGCTGTAGCACAAACGTGACTGACCAAAAAATAATAATAAATTTAACTAGTATAAAATTCATGAAATCCATAAAATAATATCTCTAAATGATCATAAGATTCTACAGATTATAAATAAAAGCAATACATACCGATTAGAGACCTGTAACTTAGTTAAAAAAATTATTTTTTATAGTAGTCAAGTCTTTTCATAATACTTTTCTATGGGTAAGCTGAGCAAAATCGTGACTCTTACGGTGACGTCACAACTCCAGTACTCCGGCTTGATTAATCTAGGGGGCGCTGATCGGAACGGCTCGAACGTCTAGAGGGAGGCGCTAAAACTCGTCAGTATAGGATTAGAATTGTCGCGTTCATCGACAGCTGAATAGCCAATGAAATTGCAGGATTTTGTACTAATGCTAAAAGTCTTATAGAAAGTCACATTTTGCGTTTTTCACAACAGGGGAAAAAAGGAAATTTTCTGGATCTAGGACCCTAGTTTTGCGCATGCGTCGAATGCTGAATCATCTGGAAAATCTCGAGATTTAAACAGCAGTCGGCTTTCTAGTATTGTTGACTTTCGGTTTCAAATAGAAGCCGGTGTTCCTTTATCTAACACTTGTTTATGTATTATTTTTATTGTCGAAAGACTGGAAAGGCATCATATCAAGTGTTTCTACATTATAATGATTCATTAATGTAAGACAACCAATATTCTTAAGAAAGAGTGTCTGTCTCCATCTGATAGGTTTAAAAGGTATGTTGCAACTGCTTTCGTAAGTTTACAATCCTGAACATATTCCGATGTAACAATGTTTAAAATGCCTCATTTATTTCACATTTTTAAAAATATTTGGGATTAGTTGTATTTTTATAAATGCTTCATTACTTTAATCTTATATTTCATTCCAGTTTTATCCGTTGCTTTGTAATTTTATTCATTTTGATGTACAAAAAAGTGTCAATATGGTACTATCGTATTTTGATGTTAGCCAAACAACTGCTTATTTTACGTACAGTGGAAATTTTTTATATAAGATGATACCGATTGGTTAGCGTTAAATAAATGATTATTAAAAAAAAAAGCATTTTTAATTTTAATGTCATTTGTTTCATTTATCTTTATTCAGTTTTGCAGTAGCTTAATGACATAGCCGTAAGACCCTATTCTGTTTTTGTTTTGTTGTTGGCTGTTTGTAGATTCATGTCCATGAAATGAATTTAATTTTTTTCCTCAGTTCTTCTTAGCTTCAAGTATCCTTTTTAGTTAATGAAGACATTTCTGAATCCATTTCATTTGTCTTTTCAATATTTTCACTGCTTGTATTCAATAGCTTATTTAAAATGAGTGATAAAAACATCAGGCACCATTCTTTACTCATTACAGTGCTTTCCATTTCTTCTTTTATATAGGGTCTCCGACGGTAATTCCTGTTCAACAACTTTCCGGGGGTAATTCTTTGTTCCAATGCATTTTAGTGTTTGAAAATACCCTCACTAAAATGAAAATAAAAAGAATATTGCCTAGTTAGACTGATGGAGCTCACAGGATATTTACACTAATATATAAGACAGCCTTATTTCAAGGAATAACATACATCGAAAAACCAATTAAGGGAAGAATTATCTCCCCCTTTCCCACCCTTTATCCTTAATCATTGAACCCCCAAAATTAATCAGGGATATGCCTTGTCAACAGCACCGTATGGGAGGGTGGGGGGGTCACCCTGCGTGCAGAAATTTAGGGGGTGCTAAATTTATATTACAAACGTCATTTTTGGCCTCTTACGAGAAAAGTTGTGGAAGGGGGTGCCAAATTTCAACTTTGCCCCTCGTGCTATTTTCTCTTCGCTTGTCATAATGACAGGAATGCCACTTTTCCGCCTTTTGGCGGATTTCCGCTTTTTTTAATTTTTAAGAATTCACGAATTTTGTTAAGCGATCACGAGATAAAATAACGATTTTTGTCGAATGATCGCGAAATAGAACAGCCTTTTCCATCAAACGATTGCGAAACACAACAGCCTTTTTCGTCAAGCGATCGCGAAATATAACAGTGATTTTCGTTAAAAGATCGAAAAAAACGGCTATTTTCATCTAACAGTCGCAATATAAAGCAGCAATTTTCATAACACGGTCGCGATATAAAGCAGCAATTTTCATAAAACGGTCGCGATATAAAGCAGCAATTTTCATCAAACGATCGTGAAACGAAACGGTGATTTTCTTGAAACGATCGCAATGTGAAAAAGCGATTTTGGTCAAACAATCGCTAAATAAAATGGCGATTTTCGTCAAACGATCGCGATATAAAACGGCGATATTCGTCAAACGATCGCGAAACGAAACTGTGATTTTTGTGAAACGGCGACTTTTGTCAAAGGATCGCAATGTGAAACGATGATTTTTGTCTAATGATTATGATGTAAAACGGCAATTTTCGTCAAACGATCGCGATGTGGAACGATGATTTTCGTCAAGTGATCATGATGTGAAATGGCTATTTTCGTCAACCGATCACTAAATAAAACGGCGATTTTCGTCAAACAATCGCAATGTAAAATGACGATTTTCGTCAAACGATTGCGATATGAAACGGCGATTTTCGTCAAACGATCGCGAAACGAAGCGGTGATTTTTCTGAAACGATCGCAATATGAAACGATTTTTGTCAAAAGATCACGATGGGGAACGGTGATTTTCATCAAACGATCATGATGTGAGACGGCGATTTTCGTCAAACGATCGCTAAATAAAACGGCGATTTTCGCCAAACGATCATAAAATAAAACAATTATTTTCGTCAAATAAAAAAAAACAACCTGCAAAATTTTGCTATTTTACTTGAATTGGTTTAAAATGATGCAATACATAAAATTCTTCACTGAACCTGTTGCTGGGTTACCTTAATTGATGTAAAATACTGTGAACTAAAGAAAAATCATTTTAACTTACTCTTATAAATTAAAAGTTTACAGCAAAAGAAAAGCTGTAATTCTTTATTTTGTTTATTATAAACAATATAATTTTCAAAATTCACACATAAAGTTGTGAAAAATGTCGTAAATTTTACTTTATGCATAATTTCCTCTTTTTTGTTATTTTCTGAGTGGCATCCCTGTAATGAACATACATCCAAAATTTAAAGCAAATCAGCTAATTCTGCATAAAAACCTATTTATTTAATTTAAGAGGAGACATTACCCATTCCCCCTTATACTTAGCTATTAAGCCCCCGAAAATATCCAGGGATTGGCCTTATCAAAAAGAACCTACATCTAAAATTTAAAGCAAATCAGATAATTCTGCATCGAAACCCATTTATGTAATTTAAGGGGGTTAACACCTGTTCCCCTTTTATACTTAACGTTCCCCCTCCCCCCCAAAAAAATAACTATTCAGGGAAGCATCTTATCAGTATGAACCTATATGCAAAAATGAAAGCAAATCTGTTAATTCTTCATGAAAAACCCATTTACCTAAATTAAGAAGGGGTAGCCTCCACATCCCTCAATTATGTTTAACTAAAGAATCCCTCAAAAAAATCAGGGAAGTGTCTTATCAGAATAAACTTATATCCAAAATTTAAAGCAAATGGGTAAATTCTGCTTAAAAAACTCATTTACCTAAATTAAGTGTGTCTGGGGGGGGGGGGGTTATTCCATATCCCCCCATTTATACGTAACCAATGAATATCCAAAATTAATCATGGAGGAAACTCATCAAAACCATCCTATATCTAAATTTTGAAAGAAATCTGATAATTCAGCAAAAAAAATCCATTTATCTATATTAAGAGGGGGGGGGGGGGATAAGACACCTGTTATCCCCTTTATTCTTATCCAATGAACTTCCAAAATTAATCAGGGAAGCACTTTAGCACAATAAATGTATATCCAAAATTTGAAGCAAATAGGTAAATACTGCATAAAAAACCCCATTTACCTAAATTAAGCGAGTTTTCCCTCTATATGCCCTTTATACTTAACAAATGAGCACCAAATTCTAATTATGGGGTGCACCTTATCAGAATGATTCCATATCTGAAATTTGAAAAAAATCTGATAATTCAGCATAAAAACCCATTTGTATAAATTAAGATGGGGGAGATTAGTACCTCCCCCCCTTATATTTATCCAATGAACGCCCAAAACTAATCAGGAAAAGCGCTTTATCACAATAAACCTATATAAAAAATTTGAAGCTAATGGTTTATTTTTATCATGAGTTATCATATCACATTACATACGTATATACAGAATGGGCAGGCACATAAGCTCTTTGGCTTTGATAGCTTCTGAGCTAAAAATCATATAGATACTCTAAACTATCTTCTTTAGAATTCATCATTTAACTGTATAATTACTACTCATTTAGTCTGGAAAAAATATTGTTTTGAAACTGCTTGGTAAGATTTTGCTCACAGGCTACCAAAGCCTGAGAGCTTATGTCTCCATCCTTTCTGTATGTATGTAACACGATAACTTATGATAAAAATACATAATTTACTTCAAATTTTGAATATAGGTTTATTTTGATAAGACACTTCCCTGATTAGTTTTGGGAATTCATTTGATAAGTATAAGGGTCCCCCTTTATACTTATCAATGTGGGGCTAATCCCCCCTTCTTAATTTCTACAAATGGGTTTTTTATGCAGAATTATCAGATTTTGTCCAAAATTTAGATTTAGGATCATTCTGATAAGTCACCTCCATGATTAGTATTGGGTGTTCATTGGTAGTATAAAGTTGGGAAATGGGGGGGGGGGTGGTAACCATTTTGTATGCATGCGTTTTTGCTTAAGAGTTTAACAGCTAATGCATCAAGCTCTGATTATTTATAAAATTAATTTATAGTATGAACACACCTCATTTCCAACTTGTTTATTTTGTATTTACTGATAAAGTTTGCTATAGCAATAAATTTACAAATGATTGATTTGAAGATTGATCTTCTACCATGGGCGTAGGAACTGGGGGAGCTCTGGCTCCCCCTGGGATTTTTCAGACAGGCTCAGCTCCCTCGAGATAAATTAAAAAATAAAGTTTACTTTTTCTAGAAAATTCATGGGGAAAGGACGAGTGTCTCGAAACAAAAAATAGTTTTAATAAGATAAGAACAGACAAGCTATCCTTCTGCTCCAGCACAATATAAAAAATTGAGTTTTTAGCGAAGCACTTGACCTTACTAATGCATAAAAAAACGATTTATTCAAAAAACTTTTGATTCTCATATACAGATCGAATCCATATTCATGAATACAGCTTCAACCACACCAGAAGATCTCAAACAAAAGCTTAGAATACATGCTGATGATTTTGATTTGACAAATCTTTCTGCAAAGTTGACAATTCTACCAATATTAGTCCCGAACGGAACTGACAGAAATACATTGTCAATCACAATTAAAATGATGTCATCACAGGAATTAGTAAACAAATTATTTTCTAAAGTTTACCTTTTGGTAGAATTTATTTTGTTATTCCGGTATCATTAGTGACAGCTGAAAGTTTTCAATGCTCTTATTCAAACAGAAACACTGCCGAACAACAATATATCAATATAGACTCAATCACTTGATGCTATTGCATATTTATAAAGAAGAAGCTCCTTTAAAATTGATTTGGAAGAGATTGATAAGAATTTGTAAGCCAAACAACATATATAAAACTCTTTTGGTAAATGGGAGTGGGGGAAGCCTGAAATTTGAATATTTTATTCGGTATCATCCATAAATTAAGTGTCATCAAGTATATCAAATATAAATTATTTAAACTGGATTAAAAAGTCGGTAATCTTTTGATATGCTTCTATTTTATACTCTTGTTTGTGAAAAATGCAACACAAGAAACCAGGGCTGGGTTTTTGCCGGCAGAAAATGGTTTCTGCCGTGCCAGTGGCAAAGAGTGGTTATAACTGGCAGAAACTGGCATAAACTCATTTTATGACATAATCTGAGACTTGTTTAATGATATTAAATTGCTTATATATATTTTATTTGGGATAAATAATAAATAAAATATTGTGAATTGTTTTAATTTAAAAAATAAATAAATTAGTATTAGAATTTCATAGTTTTGAATCTTTCAAGAAAAAAACCTTATTATTTGCAGATAATTGAAAATCATGAAAATGATATTAAGAACACAGCAGTTGTTAAAATTATAAATAAATGTCATGATTTAGAAAGAGTTAAATACTTGTTACAAATGTTACAATCTATTCCTGTTGCTTTAGATAAAAAATAAAAAACATGACTGCATTTCTATTGCAGCTGCTCATAAAATTTGCTTAATTTTACTCAATGATGGAAATATTATGAAAACTCACAAATGGGTCATTCCATGCCAAATCAACCAGTGACTCAACCCGACCCTTTCAGATTTCGATGCAATTCTCAGTAATCATTCTGCCTGATGATACAAATGAGAATATATGTTCATAATTTTTTTTAGCATCAAAATTTCATATAGTTAATTATTTAAATTTTGAAAAATCATCATTTTTTGGCTTACTTACATGTTTTTAATTTTGAATTTCTCAAGTTCTATCAAACATAGAAAATTTTATGACCACTCATTTCAAAGAGAAGTTTATAAGGTTTAATTTGATATGCAAGTGGACTATGTATCTGTAGTTAAAAGAAATAAAATTTAAAATTTTTTAAAATTTAAAATTTGAAAATTTTTTAGATAGTCATTTGTAAAAATTTTGAAAGAATTGTATGTTTGTTGTAATATTATGAGCTTTAAATTCTGAAATTTTTAGAGTGGGATCTCAATGGGATCAAGAGTTATTAAATAAAAGCAAGAATTACCATTAAAATAGCAATTTAATTCTGTCTATTTTGTTATTTATTTATGATTTGTATGGTAATTTTCAGCTTTTATTTCATAACTCCTGATCCCATTGATATCCCACTCTAAAAATTTCAGAATTTAAAGCTTATAATATTACAACAAACATACAATTTTTTCAAAATTTTTAAAAATGACTATCTAAAAAATTTTCAAATTTAAAATTTAAAAAAATTTTAAATTTTATTTATTTTAACTATACATAGTCGACTTGCATATTAAATTAAACCTTATAAACTCCTCTTTGAAATGAGTGGTCATAAACTTTTCTATGTTTGATAGAACTTGAGAAATTCAAAATTGAAAATATTTATGCAAATCAAAAAAATGATTTCTCAAAATTTAAATAATTTTATGAAAATTTAAAGCGATAAACAAAAAATAAAAATATGCTCTAATTTATATCATCATAGAGAATGATCCCTGACAGTTTCATTGAAATCAGAAATGCTCAGGTTGAATATTGAATTTTTTTGGTTGATTTGACATGGAATAACCCAAATGCAAGATTCAAATCTCATTTAATGCGGTGCTAGCTTATTCAATCCATCTTAAGTATATGGGATCAAAATTGACATTTGAGCATAAAGAAAAAGCAAGAAAATTACATTTTGATATTCATCTAAATTTTGTGCTGTATATAATAACCCCTTAGCAAAATAAATTCCTTTCTCAGAAACTTATTTCCCCAAGGAAGTCCTGGAAAATGTCGTGACTTCTGTGGGCGATTGCTTTTAAAAACAAATACCGGTGAAAATGAACATTTTTCAAATTTTACGTCCTCAATGACATTACCAGCAAGTAATGGTGGTCTTGAAAGAATATTTTTGAACTTTTCTTTCATTCAAAAAAAAAAAAAAAAAAAAAACAGCCTAGGTTAAGAAATGTTAGCAAAATTAATAATATACATTATAGCATGCACTTAGTATATTATTTTTTCCACAAAAAGGAATTAGTTCTTTCAATATTGTAAATTAATTGTACAAGATATTCCATTTAAGTTTTTGCTGTAGGAAATTTTTAAGGTATTGCAGTATATTATTTATTTAAAAATACTCTGAAAAGTGATGTTAAAATAGCATAGAATTTTTTATACATTTCTTTTTTTCAATAACCTTTAAATAGAAATTCAACCGTAAACAATAATATCAGTAGTCAAACTTGTGCAACATCAGATTGCTGCTATGAAAATTTCTGTTTTCAAATGACAGAAAATTATTATATAAACAAAGTACATTTATATGATCCCTTTGAAACTTTTTGCTACTTTAAATAACATTCATAATCTTTATTTAAATTTAACTAAATTCTTTTTACATTAAATACATATGTGAATTATGAATCATCAATGATTCATAATTGCATGTTAAAGTTCTTATTAGTATTATTTCTTAGTTTCTGCCAGTTTTTGCCACTTACTGGCAGAAACTTACCAGCCCTGCAAGAAACCCTTCAAAATGAATGAAATGATCCTTGCCACTAGCTTTTAACAATATGCTTCACAGGGTTGTGTGAAAAGAAAACTGCACTTAGTACAAAGTTTCAATTTGGAGCTCTTTCCCTCAACTTTTTCTTCTGGCAGGTCAAAAAATGGAGTTGGTAGTATAAATTTGGGGCCTTTTAAAATTCCACGCCAGGGGTCGACTGCCCTATTCAGCCCCCTATTTTAGCATGGCGCTCATGCTCCAGCTCCCGCTGTTTTTTCAAAGTTCCTACGCCACTGTCTTGTACTAACTCTGACCATATGGTGCTGAAAAAATATTTTATGACTTCTCTTTATACTATATTTATAAACAGCTTAGAAAATCTCCTGCTAAAAATAGACTGTATTTTACATATATATATATATATATGTATAAAAAAAATAGTTATTGTGTATATTTTTTTTGTAAATGTTTGTCCATGCTGCCTTTTCCCTTTTACTTACATTATCGATATTGCTTTTTGATTTAACTTTTTAGGGTACTGTACTTAAAAAGTGAAAAGGGAACCCTTATAACTTCACTCCTGTGTCTGTCACAACCATTTTATTCATAAACTATGCAACATGGAAAGTTCAAATTGGGGGGAAATAATAAAGACTATTAAACCACATATTTACAGACTATAAACTATTCACAAATATATTTAGGAAAAGTGTAGGGGGCTAATTAAGTTACATGGAAAAAAAAAGTTATGTGGCGTGGGGTATTGTGTAAAAGCTTTCATAAAGCTGAACTCAAAAATAGATATCTTTTAATTTGAGGTATTATATATCCACAGATATTGCTGAAAATGTAGTGAAAAAAATATATCTCCCTCTCCCCCAACATAATTCTGAATCTACTGAAAGTAAAATTATGATAAAATTAGAGATAGTGTGGGTATCGTAGAAGTAGTATGTAAGCATTCTCTGAAAAAAAAAAAAAAATCAAAAATAAGCTGAGATATTAATTCTTTACAGCAGTGGTTCCCAATGTGTATTTAAAGAGGTACACAAATACAGACATGACAAAATACCACTGAAGCAATTTTTCTCAATTTCTCAGAATAACAGGCATGAGTGTTCAAAAAGTTAAGAGGGAAAGCGTATAAACCAGAAAATGAGAAACTATTTTAAATAACACATGTGTAAGACAATTAAGAAGTTTATTTTATTCACAAAAAAATTTTCGATACTTTGTTTAAATCCTGTTTAATTTTATTTTTTGGGGGGGAGGGGGAGAAGAGGTCAGGATGAATCCATTTATGCAAATATTATAAGTAGTTCTGAAATTAAAGTTTCTATTTTAAGTTCATACTTCTGACACAATGTTTTACACAGCAATCTTAGCTAGTTGTCCAATTTAAATTTTAACATGTTTTCACTTAAAACATCAATTAACAAACATGGCAAGCTAATGTTTAATTTGCAAAAAAGTTGTTGAAAACAATATTACAGCAAATTTTCTGACAATTCTATCACAAAATTAGTATTTCCTCTGCGACCTTTTGCCGAAAATCATGTTTTCTCGCGATCTTTTGATGAAAATCGCAGTTTATCACGATCTTTTGGCGAAAATCAGTTTTCTCGCGATCTTATGACGAAATCTGCATTATTCTTGTGATATTTTAAAGGAATCTGCGTATTTCTCGCGATGTTTTGACGGTATCTGTGTTTCTCTTAGCGATGTTTTAACGAAAACTGCATTTTTCTCGCGACATTTTGACGAAATCTGCATCATCTCGTGATATTTTGATGCAAATAGCATTTTATCATGATCTTTTGATGAACATGGCGTTTTTTCACACGACTTTTCAACGAAAGACCCATTTTTATTTGTAATACTTTGACGATAATTGCATTTTTTTGCAATCTTTTGACGCAATCCGCATTTTTCACACGATATTTTGACTGAGTCTGTGTTATTCTTGCGATATTTTTATGGAATCCGTGTTTTTTTTTTTTTTCACAATATTTGTCTCACTTTTTTGTTTTTAAATGAAAATTGCATTTTTTTGCGATCTTTCGGCGAAAATAGCAATTTTTTTGCGACCTTCCGACGATAATCACATTTTTATTCTGCAATATTTTGATTAAAATGGCCTTTTTTTCTCGATCCTTGAAGATATAAAAAATTGAAAATGCAAAAAATGACAAAAAAGCAGAAAGTTGCGGTTTTTTTCGCGATTCTTTGAGAAAATTGGCATTTCTATCACGATAATCCAAAGAAATTTTCTGCGTTTCCATTTTCTATGAACAAATGATGTTGATAAAATTGATTGTGAAAATATGCAATTGAGCTCGGCTCAAAAGCTGTGAAAAATCTGTTATAGCCCGGAAATTCGGACATAACTATCCGAATTTCCGGGCTGATAAACAATGTTTCATAACTTTTGGAATCAAGTGCATTAATTTTTTGGAGAATTCGAAACGAAATTACTCCGTTTTCGCGACGAAAAATCTCAGGATACTTGTCAATCCAATGGATCGCGGAAAAAAAAAAAGTGAAATTTGACGATTGGTTGTGTAAAAATAGCGTGAATTCCAACGCTTTTTCACAATAAAAAAACTCGCATGAAAGTATCACTAAATTTGTAAAAAAGATCGTGAGAGTTAATCGTAGTTTCAAAATTAAAAAATTTTCAGAAAATTCGTGATTTATTTTGGGTGGGAGCCTCGCGCTTATGATATTTTTTTGGGCGGGATTTCAAAATTTCGGCGCGAATCCCACCCTGAAATTCAAGCCCTGATATGTTATGCAATTTTCAGTAGCGTAGCTATGTTTTTTGGCACCCGGGGCCAGCAAGAAATTTTGCACCCCCACCCCAATATAGATATATAACAATTTCTCTCAATTTGGCATCCCTAGGCCTCGGCGTCTGGGGCGGACGCCCCCCCCCCTTAGCTACGCCACTGGCAATTTTTTAAAATAGAAAGGTTTTGTTGGTCACTAAAAATAAATACAGTAGACTCCCTCAAATCCGCACAGCTTGGGACCAGAAGTTGTGTGGATTTCTGGTCATTGCTTTGTTTAAATTTTTTAAACAGTAATTTGAGGGCAATTGGAACTATAATGAATGCTTACAATATAATACAATATTAAAATAAATAATAAAATAAAGTAAAAATTTAGATAATTTTAAAAATGACTAAAGCAAAGGTCAAGCTAATAATCAATAGTGTATGATTAAATATTCATTATAAAGATTAAATGTATTTTTCCAAAATTAATCAACAAAACTTGCCTCATAAAAGTACATTACTAATTCACATCAAAATCATAAAATAAGGTTTTTTTTTTTTTTTCCTCAAGTATAGCCAGGCTTAATAACCATAAAATCTTGATTAATGCATAAATATATTTGGTAAGAAGATTGTGATTACCAGTGATATCAGCAATATCTTGAGTTTTTTACAAAAAAATTTATTCTTCTTCATGAAAAAAATACGAATAGAGTTTTATTAACAAAATTACAAATTAAAAAAATGTATGGAATTGATACAAAACTAAAAAAATCAAATTTTGTCCCAATATCCAAATTGAAAGTTTCATTGTTTACATCCATAAAATATGTGCGGATTTTAGAGAGTTGCGGATTTCTGGTTTGAGGATTTGAGGGAGTCTACTGTATATTATTAGAAGTACAATTTAAAAATCATTTTTTTAAAAATAAAATTTTAAGAATGTTTCCAATCAAAAGTTTAAAATATAACGTACAGCAGAATCCTAATAAGAATAATCTTTTGAAATAATTTGACAATTTTAATATTTCTTTCTATTATTTCTATTATGCCTATTTCTTTTAAATATTTTTTTTGTTTGTGTGTTTTTTAGAGCGATTCGCTATTTTAAGCCGAGGTTTCATATAATTTATTTGCTTAAATTGTGCATTTTTCATTGGTTGTCAAATGAAGTAAATGCAAATATTTAAATGTGTTTTGCTCTTTATCAGTTTATAAAATTTTTTAGATAATAATAAAATATAATTTTTGACTTTTTTTTTCCCTTGTTTTAGATAAAGATGTCAGCTGAAAAGATTAATTCTTCATATGAACCACCTCCTCCATATACTACTAATCCTCCCCCACAGGGAACACCTTATACTGCTCCTGGACCATATGGTGGGAATGTTGGTAAGAAAACCATTTTGTTCCTTATTAATTCTTCTGTTCTATTTAATTATTTATTGCCTGATGGGATTAAAAATCCCTTCATCCAAAATAACCAACACTATACCCAAATACAACAACAACAAAAAAAAAGCGACAATAAAACAAACCACAAAGGACTCTCGAAGGAAATTAAATGGGGGACCACACAGGAACTTTAAGACCTAACACTTAAAGCCATGGTGACATTTAAAATCATAGTTTGACATTTAGATGTCAAATAAATTTACTAAGCCATAAAGAAAAATAGGGCTCCCATATCAATATATTCCTGGCAAGAAAAAAATAGGGTGTGCTTAAAAAAACATTGCAGCACCAATGAAAATTGAGAAAATATCAAACCAGCCATAATAAAAAGATTAGCCAATGAAGTCAGAAAGGGAGAAAGAAGATACATTCCAATTGGCGAACTCTGTACTGAATAAATTAAAATGTAATGACGTAACTTTCTCAGCAAAAAAAAAAAAAAAAAGGAAAAAAAGTAAAGGTTAAAATTCACGGTCGCCACCGGCCACAGGGCGACTAAATGTAAAAAATTGGCGACTTAATGTTATGCATCTGATCGCCAAAGTGGCGATCAATCATTTCCGAAAATTAAAAAAAAAAGGTCATAAATCTGAAAATTAGGACATAAAATATATCGTGAATTTCGAAAAATGGTCGCCAAAAAAACCGATTTCGCGAATCGTTTGAAGAACAATCGCTAATATCGTCAAAGAATCGCGGGAAAATGCGAATTTAATCAAAAGATTTTGACAAATTTCAGCAAAAAAAAATTGCAGGAAAAAAGTAAATTTCAACAAGAAATGATAAAAATACGGCAAATTTCATCAAAATATCGATGAAAATATGGCAAATTTCATCAAAATGTCGATGAAAATACTGCAAATTTCATCAAAATGTCGATGAAAATGCTGCAAATTTCATCACAATATCATTGAAAATACGGCAAATTTCATCAAAATATTGATGAAAATACGAGAAATTTTATCAAAATATTGGTGAAAATATGTCAAATTTCATCAAAATATCAATAAAAATACGGCAAATTTCACCAAAATACCGCGAACATATGACAAATTTTATCAAAATATCGCGAAAATACGACAAATTTCATCAAAATATCGGGAAGAAACGGCAAACTTCTACAAAAAATCGCTGATCTCGTCAAAAGATCGCGAAAAAAAGCAGATCTCGTCAAAAAATCGCGAAAAACGTTATTCTTTCTCAATCATTGCGAAAAATAGCAAATTTCGTCAAAAGATCGCGAAAAAACGGCAGATCTCTTCAAAAAATCACGAAAAAAAACAGCAAATTTCGTCCAAAAACCGCAAAGAAGCGATTAATTTCATCCAAAAATTGTGGAGATATGATAATTTTTTTCAAAAGATCGTGAAAATCCATTTAAAATCATAACTTTGAACAAAGTTATGATTTTCTATATACATAAAATAATTAACTATTTAATATTTTGATTAGAATTCCATGAAACCAAATTCTATATTTGGGGCAAAATAATTTTAGTGTAGTATAAAATTGTATATATTGACAGGTAGCGAGGTAACTATTCGTTTACACCAATCCAACTATGAAAATGCAGTTTATTTATTATAGAAAATGCTATAAAACATTTTAAGGGGACGCCAGTACCTTTGAAACCATCTCTTCAATTTTGAATAATACTGTAATATATGCATATATGTAATATACTGTAATATTTTTTTTCTTTATATAAAAAAATGAAAGAAATTCAGAAAAATCTCAATTTAAATAATTAAAAAAAATAACTATAAACTTGAATGTTAAATCCATATATAAAAATATTAAATACACCATGCAGAACAATTAAATCAAACCTCTATCTCAATTAGTAAAAGAAAAAAAAAAAACTTGAAATTTTTTCAAACAAGCAAATTATAAAAACATGAACAGGGAGAAAAATCAGTTTAAAGTTTTAATTAATTGAGTCATTGTGCTGTATTTATTAACATAATTTGCAAGATCTCACAATATAGGGCTTGAAAAATAGCGATCCCGGGGAACCCAGAACAGAAATCCTTTCTGGGTCCATATTTTTTTTTTTCATTCAGGTTCCCGGTCGGGAACCCAACAAATCGCCATAGCCGCAACGGCAATTTCGTCAAAGAATCGCTGATAGTAATTAGTGGCCACTAAGTGTACAATAGTGGCTACTAAACATTCAGCCTCTACTGGCCACTGGCTACTAATACAAATGTTGAATTTTAACCTTTAAAAAAAAAGTTAGTCTGTAAAAAGATATACTCTTGTGAACACGTAAAACAAGATAGCTGTCTGCTTGATCCCTGAGAATGTGGATTTTAAATTGCGAACCCTGAATCTGAAGAGGCGTGCCAAGTATGTTGACCTGATCCGATGGAGAAGCATCTCCCAATGATGGAGGGAAACCAAAGAACTTAGAGGGAAAGAAAGGAAGGCTTTGGAAACTGTAACTAACTGAAACAGTGCAAACAGTTCTTCTAGGAAACACACTCAAAGGAGAGATCCAATTGTAGGCTGCATCTGCCGATTTGCCAAATATTTTTGTACCAAACCTTCTTGTGCCAACTCCTCCGTGAGAATTCAAAACAACATTTCTTTT
This sequence comes from Maratus speculifer, assembly GCA_964019185.1. Classification (NCBI taxonomy): domain Eukaryota; kingdom Metazoa; phylum Arthropoda; class Arachnida; order Araneae; family Salticidae; genus Maratus; species Maratus speculifer. Next base: position 116,693,170 of record OZ025293.1, on the reverse strand, counting down.
AGCATTTCGTCTTGACTTAAAGATTGTGAAAGATTTTTTAATATGAATGATCTGTTGTTATGGTATATTTTCTATATTGCAAGTAGATAGCTGATTAATATGTACAATAGAAAAATCTTCACTCATGCAGGACTCAGTAAAATAATAAATTTTAAGTACCGAACGTTCCACTTTCACCTAATAACAACATAACGATAAGATTCATCTAATCTTGTACCTCTAACCTATTGTATGATCTTTGACCAAATTCTCAGGGATTTATTTTTTTTACTCCCTCCATGAAAGGAGAAAGAGGAGGGGGCGCACGGATAATGGTGACCACAGCATTACTCCTTATTTGAATGATTATCGCAATTGGTCACCACACCAAAGAGCACCAAATGAACCCAGTTTCACATTCCGCTCCTGCATGCCACTTCTACTGCTTAGCTATTTACACTGTTTTGCTGACAGTCAGGGATTTACTTTACGTCTATGGAAGCTACCCTTCTTCCCACATTATTTTCTTTGGCGAAACCAAGCAGGGTTGGCAAGTATTTTGACACATGATGGTTTTTACCGTCATGTCGAAAACTGTCAAAAACCTATATTTTAGCAGTTTGTTTTTACATTATAATATTTATTGTTTTTGCATTCTATCTTTAGTATTAAGTCATTTTAAGTGGAATATTTAGTATCTCTAAATATATTCATTCACCCTCCCTCCCCCCCCCCAAAAAAAAAAAATTGCATTAAAAATAAATAAAGCATTTAAGAATCTCTGTAAATGTAATAATAATTAGAAAATAATTTTAAGGGTAAAAGATTTTTACTCGTACAGTTATATGTATGCCCGGAAGCAGAATCGGCGCAACGCTGCGACGCATGTCGCAGACTCTTGGGAAGGTCTGTGACTATATTTTAACTGTTAAAAATTTAGCAAAAATTAAAAAAAAATTGGACATAAAATGTATCCCGAATTTCGACAAATAGCCTTTGAAAAGAAATCAATTTTGTCATAGATCATGGAAAACGCACGAATTTCGTCAAAAAATCTAAAAAAAAAAAACGGCAAATTTCGTCAAAAAATCATGAAAAAAATGACAGTTTTCGTCAAAAAATCACGAAAAACGATACATTTTCACAATAAATTGCAAAAAATCGAAACATTTTGTCAATAAAATCAAGAAAAAATGGCAAAAGATCACAAAAAACGACAAATTTCTTCAAAAGATCATGAAAAAAATGTCAGTTTTCGTCAAAAAGTCACAAATAAACGGCAAATTTCTTCAAAAGATTGCAGAAAAACGGCAATTTTCGTGAAAAGATCACGAAAAGACGGCAGTTTTTGTGAAAAGATTGCGAAAAAACGGCAAATTAAAAGAAAAATCACAAGAAATAACATTTCTTCAAAAAATCACGAAAGAAATGTCGAATTTCTTCAAAACAAATCCCGAAAAAACAACAGTTTTCGTTAAAAAAAATCACGAAAAACGGCAAATTTCTACAAAAGATCTCTACAAAATGGCAGTTTTTGTCAAAGGATCGCAAAAAAACGGGAGCTTTCGTCAAAAGATCGCAGAAAAAACAGCAGCTTTCGTCAAAAGATCTCGATAAATCGGCAAATTTCTTCAAAAGGTTGGAATAAACGTCAAATTTTGTCAAAAAAGTGCAAAAAATGCAAATTTCGTCAAAAGATCCTGAAAAACCCTGCAAATTTTGTCAAAGGGGAGCCCCCTACCCCCACCCGCGTCTTCCAGACAATGTATGAGGTGTTAAAAATTCTGAGAACAAAGGCAACTTCTTTTTAAAAGTATACTTTTCTTTTATGTCTATCACAAATACATGGGAGGTTTGAGTGCACATAATGTAATGCGAGGGATTGGTCTGCAGACTGTTTTTTAACTTTTAACTTTTTACTTGTGTTGCAGATTGCAGAAAAAAATTCTGCTGCTGGGTATGGGTAGGTATGTAAGAAAAATATGTAATGTGTTAGTTCTTTCAATTAACTTTAAATAATACCTAAATAATTTTAAATAAAATGTAAACAGGACATAAATAGTCTGACTTTATGGTAGTTTTAATAAATTACAATAAAAAAAAAATTTCATGATTATTCAGGTAAAAATTTATATCTAAAAATATAGATGCTGCAATGGTCTATAAGATTAATATATATTTGCACTAAAGTTAACGAATAAAAACTATAGTATATAAATACATAAATTATTATTATATTCTGACTTTTCTTAAATATTGTTTTCTATTCGTTAAATTTTAAGTCTAAGAACTTTCAATTGAAAGTGCGTCTTAAAGATTTGTATCAAAATGTAATTAATATAAAAATTTTAAGATTCTGCTTATTGAACTGAATATAAATGTCACCATTTAATTGCATTTATAAAATGCATAAGATAAGCATTTTGAAATATTATATCGAATAATATTAAAATTTATTCAATGGCCAGTCCTTGACATCGATTATAATACCATGTATAATAGATGGGTATTTATAAAATAAGGGATACCTTTTTGCATCTCTATAATGATTTTAATGTAATTTTTTAAAAATAAAAATGTATGTTGAATGTTTTTTAATAATTAGGATAACCTTTTATTATCATTTAATGTTAATGTTCATTGCAGTTAGTAGAATCATATTAATGAAGATTATGACAACTTTTGTTCTTTCCTTTCACTCTTGTATTTTTAAAATTTTCCTATTTAGGAATTTTTAAAAAAAATAAATTTAACAAATGTAATTAAAAATAATATTAATTACAAGAACACAAGGAGAAATCAATTTAAAAATAAATTGTATGCTACATTTACACTATAGATCAGAAAAAATAAAAAATAAATAAATGATAGGTTTTTGACGGACTTTCATGTTTTATGTTATAAATTGTAAGCATTGTCTTTAATTCACATTATGTAATTCATTTCTAAAGCTAAAGTAGCAGGATATGCATCAAAGTTGGCTGCTTCTTATAGAATCTTGTTGGCAAAAAATACACAAAACAATTATATATTTGGCCTCAATGATTAGAAGTTCTTAATATATACAATATTGTTATAAGTAAAACTAATTATTCAAAGTCTTGATTGATTTAGCCAAAGTAGATAAAATTAGAAGATTCTTACGTATATTCAAGGTTCCTAGGAGCCAAAACGATCCTTAAGGAATATATTTATTATACTAAATCTTCTTTTTTTAGTCAACTTAAAGGGTGCATAAAAAGTGTCAGTGAGACAATAAAAATAAAAGGGGTTTATGAGAGCTGATAACAAAAAATTTAGGTGATTTCAGAAGTGCAAATTTCTCACCATCATTGCCTATAAACAAATGATTAATATGAAATTTAAAAATGTTTGTCCAATCTGTAAAAATCTCTCTCTCGAAATGGTTCAACTTCTTTGCATTCTTATAGATTATCTTTCATTTAACTACTGTATATTTCCTTGTGCAAACCAAGAATTTTTGGCTCCAAAGTGTGTATGGGTGGATTGGATGGGTCAGCTTATATGCGAGACTAAGAATATTTCTAAAATTGATATTCATAAAAAGAAAGAAAAAAAAAAAAGGTAAATATAAACAACATGAAAACACTTAAAATTTCTAAAAGTACCCTAATTAATCTAATGCATCATTCTCTCATGTTGGAAAAAAGCTACCAAACATCATTCACTATCTAAGTCATTATAAAATTTTCAAATAAATGCTTAAAATCCTTTCTTTCAGTAGCTTTCTTCTTGGTACATGAGAATGAATATAGTCATTTTCCAATTAATCTTTATTAGCATCACCATTTTCTTCATAAATATCAACCTCAGTAACAACCACATTACAGCTCAATCCAATCCTTACCGCAAATGTCATCTACATTACTGATGCAACCTTATTGAAATCTGGCACAAACATTTCTTGTAGTAATTCAAGCCAAGCTTCTTCCATCCATTCAAAGATAGTGATAATCTCAACTTTTTTTTTTAATGACCACCATTTATCACAGCTGCATCTCCAGATGACATCCATTTGATCCATTCTGAATGGAGAATGGCTTTAAGTAGCTTATTTATACAAACATCCAGTGATTGAGTATAAATAAGTATAAATAAAAGTAAAGATGTGAATTGATGCATCATTGTATTGTTACCAGTATTGGTGTCTTTTCTTGTGGTCAGCATTAATTTTAATCTTTAATGGCTTTATCAAGAAACTCACTGATGTCATGCAGGAAGGGAATCTTCTCATTGAGTAGAGATGAACTCTTTATCTCTTGACCCATTGTTGATTCCCCACAGCCTTTTGTGAATAAACTGCAGAAGAGTCCAGAAGAAAGTATTTCCTTGAAAACTGTAGAAATATGACAAATTACCTTTCTCAGTCTAAAGCTACCGAAGATAGTTATATATTTTTTTTGCACCTTGAGTTTTAATTGGATCATAGGCAATCAGATATCACTTTTTATAAAGCATGCCTATTCTTTTAGCCAGAACATTTTTAAACCAGTCTAAAATTTTATTTTCAACCTTGAATATTTCAGATGAGCATGGATGATTATACCACTTGAGAAGTGTATCCTTTTAGGCAATGGTTTCTGATTAAAATTTATTGTTGGAAATAAACATGCTCTGTTTGTCTTTCAGCTAAAAATAACTATGCTGCGCATTTTCTCATGACCAGTTCTATAAGAAACCAGTCTTTACATTTTTCTTCTCCACCATGTGATTTGTTAGTAAATCAAATCATACAGCAGTTTTCTTTGTTAAAGTTCAAAGTTACATTTCTTACGCAATTAGATGACATGCTTTTGTAAAAAGTGAAATCTAACTTCTAGCTCTTTTGAAAGTTTTTGGTCAATTTTAGTATGAGTTTGGATACACAACCTGATACGAATATTTGTATAGGTTACAATAATTGTACTTTGTCCAAGATATCCACAGAAATATGCACTCGCAAAACGATTAAAGAACATTGCAAGCATGGTGTTAAACCACCAGTGTATTTGACTACATACTGTTCTAGCAAACATGCAGTAGAACAGGTTCAAAAGGACAAAATATTATGACAAAAAAATTATAAATGACAAAATCTACAAACTTGAATATCTAAATTTTATGCTGTGATGCAGAAAACTAGATGCATTTCAAATACAGAGTAAAAAGTGATCTACAACTTTCTTGATGTAGTATAATATTAAAAAAAAAAAAAAAAAAAAAAAAAAAAACTTCTTGGACTATTTTACTGAGATCAGTGCAGGATTTTTTTTTCTTGAGGTCTATTTTATGAAAAATAAAAGCTGTTTTTTGTAAAAACTACATTTTATAAAATAAGATTAAATCCAGTTATTAAAATTTCATTTAATTTATTTAAATCCCCCTGCTAAAGTTTTGCTTTCTAGTGAATTTGTTTTGTTAATAAAATGCACATTTTAAAATCTAACAAAATAAAAATAATGAAGGGAGTGTTTTTATAAAATGAAATTTTGTGAAGGGGCCTATTTTATTAGGAATAATTTTGTGAAGGGACCTATTTTATTAAAAATAATTTTTTGAAAGGGCCCAAAATAGATCCAGATTTGCCAACCTTTGAAAATGGGAAATCAAAGCATACAAAATTTAAATTAATCTTGAGGTTAGTTGGTTAGCTTTTCATTTTCACAGCTATTTTTTGGCATTTGGGAAAGGAATAAAATTTCAGTCTTTCAACTCAGTATAGTAAATTTTTTTGCTCTGAAAATTTTGATGCAATTTTTAGAGTTTCTTCTTGTTTCACAGCGATTTTTTTTACACTTGTAATTGGAGCCCGGTACCAATAATGTGGCCAAGTGCTGTAAACTTTGATGAAATTTGCGACTTTTTTCCTGTGATTATTTCAAGATATTCACAATTTTTTTTCCTATGGTCGTGTTAACTATCACTATTCTTTGTTGAAATCTGCATTTTTTAGCACAAACTTTTGATAAAATTTGCATTTTTTACTGCAATCCTTTGACAATTTTTCATTTTTTACCATGATCCTTTGACAAAATTTGTTTTTTCCATGATTTTTTGATGAAATTTGCATTTTCTTATTGATCTTTTGATGAAATTTTTGTGTTTGTTTTTTCCACAATCTTTTGACAAAATTTGCTTTTCTTTTGATGAAATTCATGTTTTTACTTTGATCTTTTGACAAAATTTATTTTTTTCTGCCACCAATAGACAGTTTTTTTTTTACGCTGCCATTTGCAAAAAATTGTGATAGTTTATCATGATTGATCAGCAAAATTTGCAACAATTTTATGCGACATAACTGCAAAATTGGCAATAGTTTTGTGCAACTGATCAGCAAAATTTGAGATCTTTTTGCGACCAATTAACAAAATTCATTACTCATTTCTGTGATCTTTTGACGAAATTTGCAATATTTTTCCTGCAATAGTTTATCGAAATTCATATTTTTTTGTGCAATCTTTTGATGAAATTCGCAGTTTTTTCCTAGACTTAATGAATTTAGAGTTTATATTGAGATACCAATTGACGATAATCACTATTCGTTTCTGATATCTTTGACAAAATACCAGTATTTTTTCATGATCATTTGAAAAAACTCACAATTTTTTCTGCGATTGATTCGGGAATTGATTTAGGAAAATTACACCAAAAAAAAATTGCTCACTTCCAAGAAATTTTAAAAAGTATGCACAAAAGAAAGATAGGTCAATGGAAGAGTTTGCAGTTGGAAAACATTGTACAGTATTTTTCAATATGCAGGACTTTCCTTTCCTGTGTGCAAATTACGTGATACTGCACACTATTTTAAATCCTGCCCCTTAAGAAACTCTTGAAATGCCACCTTGTTTCTAAGGAAGGTAATTTCCTAATATAAATATTTATAGAAACACAATTAACTCATGGTTAATATACATTCAGAGGGTTTTATGTTAAGATGTTTGTTTTGCAGCCCAGATTTTTTTCCTTTGAGCAGTTTTTTATGTCCAAATGTTTGGACTAATGACCAATTTTTTAAAACTTTGGGGACCAAATTTTTAAAATTTCACAAATTTCTGAACAGAATCACTCTTAAAAAATATGCTGCACGGACTAAAAGTTGCAACTGGGAAAAAAATGCATTTGTGACTTTTGCAAAAAATTGTAGTTGAAGACTGATTTTCGTAGCATTGTAGTTTATAGTTCCTAGTCATAGCAATTACAATTTTTTCATAGCAGTTGGCTGGTTTCCCAAATTTTGCCTGGATCAACCCTTGCTTTATAATAGTGATTACAATGTCCCATAAGCATGAATACTTGAATAAATTGCTTTTGTTTGGAATACCATTGCTCGTTTAGAGCTGCCTCAGTGCAATAAATTGTAGTGAAAGTCTTCAATGTATGAATGTCATTTCTTCACTTTGGAATAAGTATTTGATAGCGTCATACCAAGTACTCAGTATTTACTCAGAATTCAGCCAATTTGCCAAGTCCTTGGTACTTGGCTTGTACCTAGTATATCAGTGATTATTTCACAGATATTATTTAACCTATCCTGTAAAAATGTATCCAGAAGAAAAAAATAATCTTGTTACTTGATTATGGTAATGGAGAAACATTTAAGGTTAGCTACATGGAATTTCCCCGTTGTATTTATAAGGGGTGAGATGGGTTAAGCGATAATTGCGAATAATTTATATGGACAGTCATAAGATAGGTGACAAAAAGACAAACACATGACTACTACCAGGTTAAAAACTCAATCACATTTTTTAAAACTGAAATAAATCCCAATGACAAAATAATAACTGATTCAGAGGTATCTACAAATTTTCCATTCATTGAGTAATCAGGAGTTTAGAAGAAATACCGTTAATCCGCCCCCCCCCCAACGTGACGAAAAATCGTAAAATAATTAAAGGGGGGGGGTGCTTACACGGGATTTTTCCGTGATCGTTTCACAAAATTTGCATTTTTTGTGAGATATCTGTAGGATTTTTTCGCGATATTTGACGAGATTTGCAGGGTTTTATCGCGATATTTGATGAATTTGCAGAGTTTTTTCGCGATACTTGAAAAAATGTGCTTTTTTTATGGGGATAAGCACGGGATGAATCATGATGAAATGAATGAATCATGAATTTTGATACTTGAAGCGATACTTGAAAAAATTTGTTTAAAAAAAAAATGTAAATTCTGCCAAAAAAAGTGCAGAAAAAAGGAGAAATTTGTAAAAAAAAAAGCCAAAAAAGCACGAAATCTATTAAAAAATCTCGAAAAAATGCACATTTCATCAAAGATTCTTGAAAGATTCATGATTCCTTCATTTTATCATGATTCATCCCATTCTCATTCACCTTTGAGAACGGTATGAATCATGATGAAATGAATGAATCATGAATCTTTTATGAAATGTGCATTTTTTTGAGATTTTTTAATAGATTTTGTGCTTTTGTCCTTTATCAGATCAACCATAACTTACGGGTCAGTTGTTTGGGGATCGATCTGTGAGACTCAGATGCAGAAAATTCAAATCTCTCAAAATGCAGTTTTGCGTAGGATTCGTAAGGCGACTACGTTTGTTCGGAATGATGTCATACAAGTTGATCTCAACATCAAGCCCATTGCTCAAGTTATCAAAAAACTTGCAATAAATTTTCATAAAGATTGCATTCTTATACCCAATGATGCATTTCAATCCATCCAACCTTACAGTGTCAACGACACTCAGGGAAAGAAAAGACCGCTGGTCATTCTTAGTAGAGATGACGGATTTGCACCTCCTTCGAAAAGAAGGAGGCATGAACCCCCTTAAACGCATCATTGTGGACTTTCCAAATTCCAAAGTTCATTTTCATTTTGTTTTATTTGGCATCCTCCCACTAATTTAGCTAATGACGTCTTCCTGCCTCGCTTTTGGCACCGGGTAATATTTACCTTCCTAACTTGTTCCTAGTTACCTTCAGGATTAAATAATTGATTAATTTATGTGATAGATAAATTTTTGTTATTCTTTTTTAACTTGTTTAGTTTTGTACATAGAAATTTATTTAATTAATTGAAATTGCTTGCATCATTATCTTTATCTGTTTGCATCGTGTATTCTATTTCTATCATTTGCATTGTGTTACCCTTATACTTGTCACCGATTTTAATATTTCATTTGATAAATTCACGCTACTGCGATTTGAAATAATTAAAATTTTAAATTTTAAATTACTTATATTATTGTTCTGGTCAGCCCATTCCCCCTCTCTGCCCTGGCATGTCTCTAAAACTCAACTGCTCAAAGACCACCTATCGACAGCACATCATCTGCTCTTCACCACCGCAGCTGCCTGCGAGATGAACATTAGACTCTTTTTATCATCATGATGAACTCTGCTTAGATTGTCTCTTGTTCAATGGAAGTTAACGAGGGCATCATGCCCACTTAGGTATTCCAATACCAATCGCCTTTGAGTTCGTGCTTTTATGGCTTTTTTTTGTTTTACAAATTTCTCCTTTTTTCTGTATTTTTTTGACAGAATTCACATTTTTTTGGAGATTTTTTGACCGTTTATTTATAGATATGACATATTTGCATTTTTTCTAAAAATTTTCTTGACAAAATCTGCGTTTTTTTGCGATCTTTTGAGAAATTCACAATTTTTCTGCGATCTTTTGACATATTTTTTGTGCTTTTTTTAGAGATTTTTTGGCATAATTTGCATTTTTATTGCAATCTTTTGTCGAAATGTGGGTTTTTTGGCAATACTTCGGCAAAATTCATGATTTTTTCATGATCCTTTCAAGAAATTTGCAGTTATTTTTCATGATTCTTTGGCAAAATTAGTGTTTTTTCAGTGATTTTTTTTTTTTTTGTTTGGGAAGGGCTTTCTTGGGATTTTTTAAAAATTTCAAATTTTTTATAAAGTGGGGAGGGGGTGTTTGATCGGGAAGAACGGATTAATGGGATTTTACGGTAGTTATATTCATAGAATACCTGCTTATTTGAAGGATAATGTACTAAAACTTAATGTATGTCATGTTATTTAACACTTTGAGTGCCACATTATTCACCAATGATTGTCACATAACTTTCTGTTTAGGCCACTTTAGTCACTGATATCAGATAGTATACAATACCAGTGCTCCTAAGCAATACGTATTGCCTTGTGGGGAATTTCTCTAAGAATTTGTGTGGCACTCAACATGTTAACAATAACTGTCTCCAATTTACATTTGCGTTATTTACTGTTAACCACATCTGTGTAGTTGTGTAAATATGTAATCTTGACTATTTTGGATAAGTTGTGAATCTTACTTGTAAAAAATGTGACTGAGTGGTGTCATTGTACCATATGTGACACTTTTAAATGGTTTTAATAAATTGGCTTATAATAGAATTTGATCTTTTAATGCTATAATACACCTGTGACTGCAGAAACAAGCATGACTTTTTTATTTTTGTTTGCTTTTAAGTTTAAGATTACCTATATATCAATATGAGCAAAACATCCCAGAAAAATTTCAGTATGTGTATAAATATGTTGCCAATTCTGGATTGCATTAAATTACCAAGTTACTTTTTTCTTTCTTACTGATTTCATTTCATTCATGTATTTTGTTTCATTCATTTAATGTATAATACACAAACTGCTATTTATGATATAATTTTTGTATATGATTATGACTACTAATTATTCTTCTCCTCTATCTTTTTTAAATAGCAGCAGGAAGGAATATATTTCAAGGGCCTGTTCATCCTCCTCCCCCTGGTGGAGTTCCAGTTTTTCCTATGGCTCCAGGTAAAATTTTATGTTTCATTGATATGAATATCTAATGATTATTTTTTAGTTTTCCATATTTCTGTGTATAGCATTAAAAAGGTGATAATTATATACAAGGTTTATTTGTGTGCCATAATATCACAGTTCATATGATAAAAAGCTGACTACATAGTCATGTATTAATGATACTTAAGACAATAGAAGATGCTGACAATTTTGAAATTCAAAATTAAGCAATTGAAAAGTCCTTAAACAAATTTAGAAACTGTATGATGATACAGTTAAAAATTCCTATTGGCTTGGCCTATAGGCGGAGGTAGATTTCGTTAAGAGCTCATTTCAACAACAAAAAATAAAATGTAATTAGAGAAAAAGCCAGTTTAACAATTTTAATTTGGCTGCTTTTGAAGAAATTTTAATTTCATTTTTCTGTAAGAGCCAGTTTTATCAGAATCATCATAAGGTAAATATTGCACAAATGCCCATTTTGACAGCATTTTTTTGAAATATATTCTGACTTTCTTTTCTGAAAAAGTTGACCAATATGGTAAATATATAGTTCCTAAATAAGAAAAACTGGCAACTGAATGCATTTGAGAGCAAAAATGGTTTTAAAAATGAGTCATATAAAATAAGCAATTTGATATTTGAATACATCCTCAAATCTTCAAACAAGATCGCTTTGGGAAATTTTGTTGAAAATGGCTACTTTGACAGCATCTTTTAAAATATATTCTGCCGTTATCGAAAAACTGACCAATACGGCACATTAATATAGTTTCTAAATAAGAGAACCTGTCAATTGGATGCATTTGAGAGAAAAAATTGTTTTAAAAATGAGTCGCAAAACAAGCAATTTTTTATTTGAATATATCCTCAAATCTTCAATTGCAATCACTTCGGGAAATTTTGTTCAAAATGGCATTTTTTGAAATACATTCTGCCTTTATCAAAAAACTGACCAATATGGCACATTATACAGATTCTAAATAAGAGAACCTGCCAATTGGATGCGTTTCAGAGCAAAAATGGTTTTAAAAATGATTCATAAAATAAGCAGTTTTTTATTTGAATATATCCTTAAATCTTCAAACACAATCACTTCAGGAAATTTTATTCAAAATGGCATTTTTGATGGTATTTTTTGAAATACATTCTGCCTTTATCAAAAAACTGACCAATATGGCACATTATACAGTTTCTAAATAAAAGAACCTGTCAAATGGATGCGTTTGAGAAGAAAAATGGTTTTAAAAATGAGTCATAAAATAAGCAATTTGTTATTTGAGTACTTCCACGATTTTTCAATCATAATCGCTTAGGGAAATTCAGTTCAAAGCACCTTTTTTGGCATATATTATGCCTTTATTGATAAACTGGCCAATACTTCACATTATACAGTTCCTAAATAAGAGAACCTCCTATCTGGATGCGTTTAAAATCAAAAATTAATTTAAAAATGAGTCATGATATAAGCAGTTTGGATTTATGGTTTTTTTTCTTAAACTCCTGCTTTTCTTTCATTTATTTTTGCTATAAGAATTGGTCCTATAAAAAACTTGTCAATATAAAAGTTGTAGATATTATTAAGTAGATATAAAATAAATTTAATCGGATTTGATAGCTTAAAAATTAGCAAAGTTATGGATTTTTTTCTTTTCCAACCCCCGCTTTTTCTTTTCGTTTTTAATTTTTTTCATTGGTAAAAGTTGGTCCTATCAAAAACTTGTAAATACAAAAGTTTTAGATAAGTTTTAGAACATTTATTAAAAATTTACTTGGATTTAATATCTTGAGAATTGACGAAGTTAAGAATTTTTTTTCTCCCAAAAATCATGTTTTTTTCACCCTCTCAGCCCATTTTTAATTTTATAAAATGTCTGTCATGCACAAACGTTTGGTCCATTTCTTAGAAGTAGAAAAAACTTTAAACTTACTTTATCTATTTTATTTAAGAAGTTATGGCGTTTTATCGCTTTTCACAAAAACCCACCCTATTTCCACCCCCTTGGTCCGATTTTGCCCATTAACGAACTTGACCAAGATTTTATGCCCATTGATTTTATGTATCAGTTTGAAAGAGATTTAAGCATAATTGGAGAGGTTATCATGTCTATAAAAAAGTGATATAGACAGATAGATAGATAAACTTTTTTACTGATGGTAGTTATGGGGATTAGAGGTCATGATCGGCGTAGATCTGCAAAATTTTTTCAGAAATTCCAACATAGGAGCGACCGCAATAGGTGGTATTTCATACGAAATCTACTAAAAATGATAAAATGGTTATGAAATGAGTTCACTAGTACACACAAGGTGATAATTCAGGAATCCAGACTCCTACCAACTACCTCCCTTTGAAGATTTTTTGTCAACATTTTATATTTCCCTGTACATTTTCATTCATAAAAAAAGATACTATAAAATCATATTTTTGTTCACTTTTTGAGATTTCAGTAAAATCTTTGTTTTTTGTTGTAATAATTTTCAAACATGTGAAAAAAAATGGTTATGCGCAAGTCAGGGATTTTAATTATCAATCTTTTAGCAGGAAAATTATGCAGTTGTCAGAAACATCTTTTCCTGTCACAGTTAAATTGAGACTTTTTACTGTTATATATATTATATATGTATTAAGCATTAATTACATGTCAATTTTTTTCACAGTCGGCCAGAACACATTTCAGACAAAATCATACAAATTTGAGGCTCATTTAATAATATTATCACTGTCCCAGGCAGGTTAGCTAGTAGTATATTTAAAAAAAAGTGAAAATGATTGTTATTTTGTTGTGCAATAATCAATGCCATTACATTGTTTGTAAAATTTAAATGTTCTTTTATATGATATATATATATGATATTTCAGGCATTTTATTTCTCTATTAGGGTATTATCCTTCTGCCCAGACAGTTGTTGTAAATGCTCCAGCTGGAACACCTGGTGGTATGTTTTAAAATATTATTCAATATGACAGTTTTAAATTTTTATATGCATAATTTTTTTTTTATAAATTTATTAACAGGAGACTTAGCCTTATCTAATATATATTATTGACTACTATAGAATGTATTTTTTTGCAAGAACCATATACTGTATATTTCTGTGTATAAGCTGAGTATATAGAGCGGGTATACAACCTTTTCAAGAGAAGGGCCACTTACAAATATGTCTGGGTGGTTGAGGGCCCCATTGATAACACAGAGAGAATTTAGTTTTAAAGAGATGATCTGTGACCTATAATTGGATAAAAAATAGGGTTTCAGAGGGGAGTGGGGGTACCCTTTTTAGTTTTTTTAACCAGTCAAAATATCCAATTCAGATAGTAAGGATATATCAGCAGTTTTTACATTTGTATATATAACAGATATAGCAAGGATTATTTTCATTATGTAATAATATTCCTTGTCTTTATTCAGGATAAAAAAAAAAAAAAAAAAGAAATCCGAACTTTATGAACAATGCAGACAGAGCCGATCAACAAGATTTGTCCATGCCTGATCAATGAAATTCCTGATTTTTCTGTGCTCGATTAACCAAATTTGCAATTTTTCCATGCCCAATTGATGCTTTGTATGAATTTGTGCTTTTTACAAAACCGACAAAATTTGTAATCTTAACAAAACCTATCGAAAAAAATTCATGATCTTTCCACACCTGATCAACATAATTCACAATTTTTACGAAACCGATCGACAAAATTCGCAATTTTTACTAAGCCAACGGACGAAAATAGCGATTTTTACAAAAGCAATTGACGAAAATCAAGATTTTTACAAAGCCTATCGACGAAAATCTTGATTTTTTTTTTAGAAAGCCGATCGATGAAACTTCTGTTTTTACTTCACATAATCGATAAAATTTGTGATTATTCCGCTGCTGAACGACGAAATTTTCTATTTATCTGCGCCTGATCGAGAAAATTATCGATTCTTTTGACAAAATTTTCGATTGACGAAATTCACGATTTTTTGACTCTGATCGACAAATTTCGCAATTTTTATGCAACCAATCAAGAAATTTAACGATTTTTCTGCATCTGATTAACAAGATTAGCGATTTTTATGAAGCCGATGGGTAGAATTCGCGATTTTTACAAAGCCAATCGACGAAATTCGCGATTTTTACAAAGCCAATTGACGAAATTCACGATTCTTCCATGCCGATCGACTAAATTGTTTATTTTTATGAATTTTATCAACGTATTTTGTGATTTTAAAGCCGATCGACGAAATTCGCGATTTTTATTCACATAATCAACAAAATTCGCTATTTTTCTGCACCCGATAGACGAAATTCGCGATTTTATTTGAGCCTGATAGAATAAAATCTGCAATTTTTACATGTGAGATCGACGAAATTTGCGATATTCCTGTGTCCAATCAACGAAATGTGCCATTTTTTGGAACCCGATGACTAAACTCATGATTTTTCAGAATCCGCTCAACGAAATTTGTGCTCTTTCTGTCTTTAATTGACAAAATACACATTTTCTCAAGACCCACCAATTAAATTAGTGATTTTTAACTAACTTTGACAAAATCTACTATTTTTTACGTGGTAAGATGAAATTTGCGATTTTTTTTCTCTTGATAAACTGACAAAAAGTCATGATTGTTTTGCAGCCAATCAACAAAATTTTAAACTCCCTCATCGCATCATCAGAAAAATCACAATTTTTCTGTGCCGTATCAACAAAATTTGCAATTTTTTTCATCCCTGATCAACCAAATTAGTGTTTTTTTTTGTGCCGAGCCAACGAAATTAGCGATTTTTTCATGTGATAAACCGAAAAAACATGCGATTTTTCCAAAGTTGATTTTTTTAATATCTGACGATTTTTTCTTGCCCGATCAATGAAATGTATGATTTTTGCCACCCGACCAACAAAATTCATGATTGTTTCGCGTCTGATTGACAAAACTCACAATTTTTTCTTGTCCGATTGGCAAAATTTGCTATTTTTTTCCAAGCTTCATCACAAAATTAGTTTTTTTTTCGCACTTGCTCAGTGAAATTTGATTTTTTCCGTGCTCAATCTACAAAATTTGAAATTCTTTAGTGACTGACAAAATTTATGATTTTTTTTCTGCAACTTATGCACAATAATCACAATTTTTTCCAGTTGTAAATTGCAGAAATTCGCGGGCCACAGATTGTGCATCCCTGGTATATGGCTTTTCAGTGAAAAATCTTCTAAAAATGGAAACCTGTATATAAGCCAATGTTGATGATAAAAATTTTGCAAATGAAAACTTAACATTTTTTTTTGGTATAGCTAATTAAAAAAAAGTGTTCTCTGAAATTGTTGATCTCTCATACTCTGTCTTGATGCACCACCATTTCTGTGTGGGTTCCACTCATCATGTTATGACATGCTCATTCATAAAACCAAACATTCTATTTTTATAAATTAAAAAAAAATCCTTTCTTTACCTCACATGACCACTAACTGTTATTCTGGCTTAAGAAAAAAATGGTTGTACAACCACACACACAGGCCACATGCCTTATAATGCAGATTTTAAATTTAAAGTCATCAATTTTGCAGAGCAGTCGAATAACTCAGTGGCTGCTCATCATTTCACACTCAAAGAAAAAGCTTGGCTTTAATTAGCACAAGAAATGATCGTCTGATCTTTCAAAAAAATATTGCATCAGTAGTGTGATGGATGGAATTGAGAATGATGCCAGTTTTGAAGAAGAGAGCGAGGATGGTGAATTAGACACTGGTGATATTCATCCTGATGTACCTATAAAAGAATGAGATTTTAAGGAGTTGGTTGAAGGTATTGATAATGTCTTAGATTGTGAATGATGATTGGTGACTTTTTACACTGTAAAACAATGTAGTATTACAGTATTTTTAGAAATTTGTAAGTTTATTTTTTATGTTTTTCATAGTTACTTTCATAGTTATTTTCATAGTTTTTTTTTAAATTTTAGATAAATATCAATTGTGGAAATTTTCTTAGACTTGTGTATAAGCCGATCCACCACTCTGAGGCAAAAAAATTCATAGAAATTCTCGGCTTACATACAGAAACATATGGCACATGTATTTTTGTCTATAAGTTACATTATATACAGTTTTTGTTGAAATTGTATTTACAGGGGCTCTCAAAAGTGTTCACACACTTATGAATTTCAATGAAGTAGTGCTCTATCCATTAATTAAAATTAATATTTCAGAATGGGCATTTAAAAATAAGATCTATCACTTATTCTCAACAAAACTATATAGAGTATTTTAAAAACATAGTTAAACTTTATTTTGAAGAAATTCAATGATAAAGAAAATAACAAAGTTAACTCACAAAAGTCTTTGTATACTTAAAAAAAATCGCTACATATTATTAAATATTGTAATATTTCATTAAATTAATACTTAGTAAAATGTCCTTTAGCATCTGCACCAACTTTTAAATGCCTGGGAATAGATTTCAAAAGATTTTCATAATTTCTGCATCAGTGTTAACCCATATATTGATCATTACTGTTTTTACTTTGCTTTTCATTTTACTACCACGTCTTCATAATCTAACCTCCAGTACTCCACAGCTGTGTTCTATTGAGTTTAAATTCGGTAACTGAGGTTGTGTTCTCAAAACTTGTGGACAAGTATAGAAACACCAGAGGTGAACATTGAAAGCCGTGTGCTTAGGATCGTTATCCTGATAAAAAACAATGTTGTTTTTGTTATACAAATTTTAGGCTGATAATTTAAATTTCCCTTTAAAATATTTAAATAAAGATCATGATTCATTGTACTGTCAATAAATATCAAATTACATAGTCCTGATGTCTCCATGCACCCAGCTTGAGCTAACAGGGTCCGTTCACTTGCATTCAACAGACTATCTGTATTATTCTTATCCTTGGTGTTTTGATCCTCATTATTATTATCTTCTGGAATGTTTCCTGTTTGGTTAGCAATTTGTCTGCTTTGTTAATGATGGTATCCTTTGGTTGACTCATTATTAGAATCTAACTTTCAATATGTAAATAATAATTATATATATATATATACATTTAACCCTTTAACAATCATAGCATTTTCATTGCTAAGATGTCAAAATAAATGAATGACACCGGTAACTAAGAACAAATATATTTCTAAATATGAAAACGTGATTTTTCACATATAAAATAAAAGGGATATTTTTAGATAAAAATACCGGTGTCAGTGTTGCGTATCGGAATTAAAATTTTGTGGTTTCGTTTCGAAACCAATGAACGTTAAAGGGTTAAGCGAAAAAAAAAATCTCCAATATTTTAAAACTGTGTAGGGATATTTTTTTAATAATTCACTTTTGAAAGTCTAATTGAAACGAGCAGCAGTTACAAAACTTTAAAATTTGTAGTAGTTTTTTTCTTAAAAATAAGTATATAACCTGTTGATTCTAAACTGCTAAAAAAAGGCTTATTTGTTGAGTGATCATAGTTATCTTATGGCCTTTCACAACACACATTAATAATATATTAAAAGTGAATATATTTAAGAAAAATCATAAATGTTTTCTTAACCCTTTTAGTGCCAAGGAGTGCCATCGCGCTGCTTGAAAAATGCCAGCATCCTGATAGCGTGTCCGTCACAACACTCGGTAACACAGCCATCACTATGTTTATCCAATGTTTGAAATTATATCACAACAAGAAAAACAAAGATATTTTTTCACACAGCTTACAAAAAACTGCAGAAATAAAATGATAATGTCTTTCATTCACCATTTATCATTTGCAATTACAAAACTTCTTACATTTTGGTATTTCTGTTGCTAGGCGACAATAAATTAAATTTAAATAGCACTTTATCAAACACTGCGTGCTTCAAAAGGTCTTTTACTTCGCTTTGAAATCTTTCCATGATTTCAAAAAGTATATTTAATTAAAACTTTTTATTAAAGGAAAGCGAAGGTGTGTCTTAAATGCAATATTGTTAAAATTTTTATATTCGGGTTGCTTTAATTTTTTTTTCTTTACAGCCGTGAATGATACTTCAGAATTTCAAATCTATAAAAACATTGTGAAAAGTTACCTCCGATTTTAAAGGCAATCTATTTTCTGACCAATAAAAGCATTCCATAGTCATAATGGAGAGTTCTCATTGGTCAGATTCACAGTGGGAGCTGTAAGTGACATCACTATATTTTACTTCGCTGTGAAATCTTTTCACGATTTCAAAAACGATATTTAATTAAAACTTTTTATTTAAGCTGTGGCTGCGCCTCAACTCCTACTGATAACTTAGGAAAATATTTCATTAAATAAGATTTAAACTTTTGAAAAACAAGTTTAAAAAGTAGTTGAGAAGAGGGGCTAGTCGGGGTTTTAAGCTTCTGTCGTTACGACGATGTTCAAGTCGACACCCCTGGTGGATTAGTGACATTAAAATTTAAAAAGAAAATTAAACTTGACAATACTAGCCTAGCAATACAGAAAATAACCAGCATGAAGTGTTTATAATGTATTGTTATATGACCTTGAAAATATCTTGACATTTCATTAAATCAAGTAAGTATATTTTTGTTAATGATAAATCATTCACTAAATTCATTTTCAATCTGCAAAAATTCAATGTAAAGTGAGATTTCAAAATGATGAAACATGGGTAACACACTAACTTTTATTAAACAGACAAAAATGGAACAATGTAACTTGAAAAATAACTTGAAATGAACTCACTATTTGTCAGTAAAATTAATGAAATAAACAACAAACTTAATTTTATACTCATCTTTCTCCGTCAGAAATCGGTTCTGTCTCCTTTATCTTGCCTTTAAACATAGTGTGTTTGAAAAATACCTTCGTAACTTTCATGAGAAAAATGCTAAAACTTGGGAAAACATCAAATAAACATTTCAGTAAAGAATTATTGACTTCACATTCTAAAGCCAAGCACCAATACCAAATGGATTTTAAAACTGCCGGTATTTATTTTTCCAGCTGGTCTAAAAAGCATTTCCAGAAATAGTGCTGAAATTCAAAGGACTCAAGAACCTATCTCTGATTGGCTGAAAAAGAAATACGTAGATAAACTTCACAATTTTTGAAGTCCACTGTCACTTACGAAAGATTGCTCTCTGCGCAGGGAGATTATGTTGCGTTTTGCTTCAGCGTAACTGACGATCACCTGAAGTGACTCCATGCGACAACCAACCATGCATGCGCTCCAGTTGGCGCTAAAAAAACCTAAACATATGCGATGTAGCTGGAATTTAATAGCTTAAATGAAAATAGATAAACGTAAGTGAAAAGAAATAAATAGGTTACTTTTAAAATAAGATAAACTTACGTTTTAAAGGGGGGGGGGGAGAAAACTTAATTAAATATGAAACTTTTTTTTTGGAACATTGGCAAAAAGTGGGGAAACCACATTAAACTTTACCTACAGAACGCCCCCTTTTCCCCAGCTGGTTACCACATGGAGTTTATAGAGTTAAACACTCTTGAAACACTTAGAATATACATATATATACTTTGAATTAACGTTTGTAACATTAAACATAAATGATCGGTTCTGAGGCCAGAACCGTTCTAAAATTAAATAAAATTTAAGCAGAGGTTGAAAAAAAAAAAAAATAAAAAATGGTGACCTGAAAAAATATTGGCAATATGTGTGATTGCGTTATAAAGTCAGTAAAGAAGCATTTGATTAAAATATAACCTAACGTTTATTTTTCAAAAAAAAACATATTCAAATTAAAATATATGTATATATGAAATAATAAACAAAGAGAAAATTATATCTGGTAAAATCAATCAAAAACAATAATTTCTGACATTATATTATCCATAGAATTAGAGTAATACTTTAACATGATAAAAGCACTTAATTAATTTAAACGGCATGACGTAAGGTAAAGTTTAAAAGACCAGTACAGGTTTGCAAAACGAACAACTCACCATGGCATCACTGGAAAAAGCAATTCTCAAAACGGACGATGACGAACAAGTAAAGTCCAGGAATAGTTCAAAGAAAATAAAAAAACCTTGGATGTTAACACAGTTCATGGCAGCAACATATTCATCATCACATTCCCGCTATTAACTAACAGAAGTTTGTTTCATAAAAAAACACTATCTTTCACTATCTAAGATAAACTGCAATTGAACCTTCCATAACTAGTATTTATGACAACAAACGGCCTTTACTAGCCCACAACATCGTCAAACCACACGCCGTCAAAACAAACCGACTGATTTAAATACCCCTCGCGATTCCAGATATCGCCAGACGACAACGCCCCTTTGCGTCTGCAGAAGTTGAGCGAAAGCGTTCCTGCTTTGCGAAAGGGAGATACGGCTACTCGTAAGTTGCGATTTGCGAAGATCGCAAATCGCGATCAAACGGAAGAAAACGACCATGAACGCACACGTAAGATGATCAAATCGAAAGTAAACAAATAAGTAACCAATTTAAACGGTGGAATATGCTATGGAACCAGGAAAACAAAATAAAAGAATTGGAGATAAGACAAAGATCGAATAGTATTGAAATAAAATAAAAACCAGTAAGTCATGCCATATTATTCCCTTACAATATGTATATGTGCTTAGGAATATGAGTGTTAAGGATATGGGTAAGGCTGACAATCGCCCCCCCCCCTTAACACTCATACTAAAAACTAAGTAATTACCAAGTATTACCAAATAATATAAATAACATCAAAGTTCATATTGAACAACATAAGATATCATTATATCTACTATCACACTTTGACAGTTACTAGTGAAGAACAACTCAACATTAACGTGCATAAATGCAACAAATTCACAACATCATATAACAAGGTTAATTTGAAAAATGAACAATTTTTTAACAATGTTAATAACCACACAATATGAATAACAATTTGATAGCTATACCACAACAAGATTAACAATTTTTTTTTCATAGCACAAAAGTCTCTAGTTACCATAGTAACTTAAAAATTTGAAAGTCTATTCAGGTACACAAACATTTCAAGGAAAAGTTCATGAAAAATTTGTTACCGTGTTACCTCGTCACATACAAGTGACTACGATTACCGTTACATACCATAACATTCTTTAGTATGTCGATTCTTGATCCTTGCCTTGACAATACAAGATTAATATTTATATACATTTGCATAATGACACTAGAGTAGATGATTATTATACAACAGATTCATAAACATTACGAATATGCGGAATAGCAAAAACATGAATTACAATGCAAAAACACTTTGATAATGTATGAGAAATTCATGATATGCAAAAATAGACACATTTAATGATAATAACACTAATGATCATGATCATGATAATGACTGAAAAATATGATAATGATAAGGACGGTGAGCGCTCACATAAAAACAAAAATAACAACAACAACATGCATGCTTAAACTTTTGAAATAATACACATTTGCAAATGTTTTAAGAAAAATTTAAAATGTGAAGGACACTTGTTATGCAATTTCTTAAAAGTAAAACAACCCTTTTCATATTTATATATGCAAAAAAAATACAGCTCAATTTTCAACACCACGAACGGGACCTATGTGACATTTCCATTTATCAAAAATAGGGACTTACAAATTAAAAAAAAACGATGCCCGCGACAGGCCTTCCTGTGATCAGAACACTCAAGAAGGCCACTACCCCCTGCAGACCACTCTGGCTATTTACAATGGCACCCCTGCGAGACGCTTCCTGGGGCTGCTCGGGTCCCGGAGGATGAACCATCCTGAGGTCTGATCACATTCCAGCGGGAGTTAAATTGTCCGCGATGTTGGAAATGAGGGTATTGAAAAGCTTATGTATGAAAAATAGAACATATGCATATGAGACAAAACTATGAGATAACAAGAAAAACAAGTGTATAATCACATATTCAAACATTATAAAGAGAAAATACTGAAATATACAAAAATTTCAGATTGAAAAAAAATGAAATGTGTTAAACTTCAAGGTTTAACTTAAAAAAAAACTAAACAAGCATCTTAATGCTTGACCCAAGCCCAGAGGAGGGGGAGTTTTTTTTTCACCTTATACCTCTAACATCTTTATACATTTTACTTTTTTTTACATTTAAATAAAACATATTTAAAACAATATAAATTACTTATAACTAAAGATCACTTCAATGAATCTTTTAAGATCAAACTTCGTTAGGGGTTTTGTAAAGATGTCTGAGAGATTAGCTTTACTAGTTACGTGTTTTACATTAAATATCTCTTGGTTTAAAAGGTCTCTGACAAAAAATAATTTAACGTCAATGTGTTTTGTTCTGTAGTTTTCTATGGGAGACTTAAGGAAATCAATGGAGGCCATATTGTCTACTAACAAGGTTGGCTTAGTTTGTGGACCTGTAAAAATGTGTTTCTCATAACATTCAGTTATGATTCTACTGAACCAAAGAAGCTCTTTAGTTGCTTCTGTTAAAGCCACAAACTCTGATTCCATGGTAGACAAGCAGACAGATTTTTGTTTAAAAGCTCTCCACATGATAGGAGATTTGTCTAACATTAAAAGTTGTCCCCCCATTGACGTCCTGTCATCACGATTGGCGGCGAAATCGGCATCAGTATATGTAATTAGATTTATGTTATGACAATGTAGCTTCAATTTGTAGTGTTTGGTGCTTTGTACATATCCCAGTAATTTTAAAAGACCATTCCAGTGGATTATGCCCGGATTACTCTGGAATTGACTGAAGATATTTACTGCATAGGATATGTCGGGGCGAGTCCTGCTTGTAAGAAAAGATAAGCAACCCAAAACACTTCGGTACGGATATTTTGACATCTCCTGGGTTTCAGTATCTGTTTGAGGGCACTGTGCTTTGGAGTACACTACTCCTTTACTTATGGGAAGTGATGTGATGGGAAAGTTATATTCCTTAAAACGTGTGCAGATATCATCAATATATTGCATTTGATAGATTGACACTACACCTTCCCCATCCTCCTCAAACTCAACCCCAAGGAGTTTACGTGTTTTCCCCAGGATTTTGATGTCAAAATGTTCAGCTAGTAATTTTAAAATCTCATTTATGTGTTTCTGATGCTTACTTAAAACAACAAAGTCATCAACATATAACAATAAAACAGCGTAATTAGAAAATGTGTAGATGCAATTACACCAATCCAGTTTGTTAAAACCAAGAGAAATTAAAACTTTATGTAATTCATAAAACCACACCCGGCCACTCTGATGGAGGCCATAAAGTGCCCTCTGGAGTTTACAGACCAAATTTTCTTTCCCTTTTATTTCGAATCCAGGAGGCTGTTTCATGTAGATGTTCTCTGAGAGAGGGGCATACAGATAGGCTCCTTTCACATCGCATTGCGCGTGAATCCATCCGAGACATGAGACAAGGGCGGCAAAGAAAAAGCGGATTAAACTAAAATTTACAACTGGTGAAAACGTTTCGTCATAGGTTTCACCCCTGACCTGTTTGTAGCCTTGGGCTACTAGTCTTGCTTTGTATCTTGCCACATGCCCTTTATCGTCTCGTTTGATGGTGAAGACCCATCTGCAGCCTAGAGGTTCAGTGTTGGGTGGTAATGATGTTAATTCCCATACATGTCTTTTATTTATTACGTTCATTTCCTCCTGCATTGCCTGTCTCCAGAGTTCCCACTGAGGGGATTTTAAGGCTTGCTTATATGTGTTGGGTATGGAGTCTTCTAGTCATATGTTATTTTTACGTGTTTCTGATAAGGATGTGTGTGGAGGTGTGTAACTAGGACTTGAACTAGCACTGGAAGTAGATTTTACAATACCCTGGTATTTATTTTCCCCTTTGAAACTGAACATGGTTGGATCAAATTTTATACCATTAGACTGACAGTATTCCCGCACTTCTCTGAGTGATCTTAAACGTTGTGTTTCACCCATCTCATAATAATAGATGTCGGTTCTCGACTTATCAGGCCTAGTTACGGCCTTACGGAACCATACAGCATCCCTCAATGTTCTCTGGAATTCCTCGCCCTCCTCGTCACTTTCATCGTCAGATGAGTGAACGGAGGCGGGTTCAACAGCTTTTGAGGTGCCTGGCTTAGGTGTTGGAGATGGTGATCTTTCTAAAGGAAATCTGTCAGGTTGAAGGTCAGTCAAAGGGTCAATTTCTGGTTGTTCTGAACTTAAAATATATGTAGGTCCCAGGTCGCTTCCGTTGTGCTGCTCTGAAGTTGTAAAAGGGTTTGTGCCTATTGAATAACTTGGGCCTTGCTCGCTATGCCTGTGAACATTTCTTGGTACGGATTCATCCCCAAATCTAACATTTATAGTTTCTATTATTTTGTTTGTGTCGGGAATCCATACTCTGTAGCCTTTAGTTGACATTGCGTAACCCACTAAAACCCCCTTTCTGGCCTTAGGATCAAATTTTGAATTTCTTAACTGCCTAGGTACTCCTACGTATGCCACGGTACCAAAAGGGCGTAAATGTCTTATTGAGGGTTTGTTGCCACAGTAATACTCAAAGGGTGTCTTTTTCTGCGTTTTGTGACATACCCTGTTTAGTGTGTACGCGATGTATAGAACTGCTTCCGGCCAGAATTTTAAACTGAGTTTGCTTTCATTAAGAATTGAGCGTGCCCCGTCCATTATAGTTTGATTTAAACGTTCCGAGACCCCATTTTGTTCCGGAGAATACACGTTGGTAAACTCATGGTGTATCCCGTTTTCCTCAAAGTATCTTTTAAATGCTTCATTGTCAAACTCCCGCCCATTGTCGCTACGGACTTCTTTTACCTTAGTGCCTAAAAATCTTTCAGCTCTTTTTACGTGATTAGTGAACACCTTGAATACTTGTGATTTGTTACATAAGGGGTAGACTGATACTTTACGTGAGAAGTCGTCAGTTATGGTTAAAAAGTACTTCTCACCGTTTCTACCTGTTATTTGTGTCGGTCCCCACAAGTCAGTATGAAGTAATTCAAGGGGTCGTTTTGATCTTATTTGATTTATGGGACGGAAGGAAGTTCGCCTGTGTTTGTTAATTTTACATGTCTCACATTCAAAGTCTTTACTTTTAATAGGTGGTAAGCCCCTTACACCATTACATTTAACAGTATGTTCGATTAAAGTGGAGCTAATGTGTCCGAAACGTCTATGCCATAACTTAAAGTCGTCCTTCTGGACAGTAGAGGCTTGAAAACGCACCTTTTTAGGACTTTGACTATTTAGAGTTTTAGTTTTATTTTTAGGGCTAGGATCTGGGTACAGGCAGTAAATGCCATCTTTAAGAAAAGCACGAAATAGGGTACCACTGTCACGATATGCTCTAACCCTGCCCTCACCTCCTCTGAACTTGGCACCAGTTTTATCAAGCCTAGGGCCAGATATCAAATTGTGCCTTAAACTTGGGCAATACATAACATCGCCGAAGCGAACCATTTCCCCATTTATTTTTAAGTCCACTAGACCAGTTCCTTCAATAGGAAAAGTTGCTCCGTCAACGGCAACAGCCAACTCCTCATTTTGCAAAGGTTTAAATTTTACATACAGGTTTTTATCTTTGCAAAAGTGGTGGGAGGCACCTGTGTCAAAGACCCAGGCGTCTCCACCACATTTAATATTACTAAGATTAGACTGAATGAGGTAATTTACCTGGCCTGTTGGCTTACGTTGACGTTGGTTTCTGGTTCTCTTTCGATGCACATCTCTGCTAGGTCTGGAATTACTCGAACTGGGTTGGACTCGAACTGGACTGGACACTGATGAACCTCTGGACACCGAGGAGTTCTGGAACGAGGAGTTTGAGGAGTCTCTGGAAGTGGTATGGAGGCAGGATTCGGGATTGGAAGATTGTTGAGGCAATTTACACTGTCGAAGCACATGGCCGGCTTGGCCACACCTATGGCACCTTCCCTTGAACTTAGGCTTATATACGGACCTCTTGGGTGTGCGAGCTCGAGAAAAATGGGATTGGACCAGGTCACCTCTGTCTTCTTCACGTAATTTGATGCGGGATTCCTCGGCCACCAGCTCGGTCAGGACATCTTTAAATTTGAACTGCTGTTCGGGCCATCGCAAGATTCCCTGGACGAGATTGTCAAACTTTTTAGGGAGCCATCTCAACAACTGGAATGTCAGATAAATTTCCTTTATCGGCTCATTCATGGCAGCCAGCTGATCAGCAAGTCTCTGTAGGCGTGCAGCAAACATATCGACTGGCTCGTCAGGCTGTATTCTGCAGGACAGGATCTCGCCAAACAACTGCATGTGACGTGCACGGTTGTCAGGTTGAAAGTGGGTCTTCAGCTTTGTCCACGCTTCATGAGGGTCATCGATGTTTTCAATTATCCTCCGGAACTCATTTTCGACGTTTAGGTATACTATGGATAGTGCTGACCTGAGCCGTGCCTGATAGTCTTTTGTTGCTACTGCATCACTGGTATACGGAGCCTCTTCGGTACCATTTACGATGCCCCAAGCATTCTTGTCGAGCAGCAGGTATTAGACATCCGCTGCCCAGGTTGCATAATTGTGAGAGTTCAATTTGTTTATGCTAACCTGTACGTTGGTCATTGCCATGCTCTTAATTAAATTTAAACAGAAAGGAAATTTTTTTTTTTTTTTTTTCAAAAAAAAAACGTACTCTAAAACAGTCAAATAGTACGACAAAAAAAATTTTACCAAAAAAACCTTTCTATTTTATACTAGAATAATTAGATATGATTATAAATTAAAATACAAATGCTATTGCGGCCCCCCCCACTAGAAATCGCTTGGAGGTCTAATGGCCGCATGCTACCACTAATTTAAGATATTGCCAACGAAGGTTATGGCCACCATAACAGGTTAAAAAGCGTAGTCGCTTTGGCCCATAACCCGTGATCGGTTCTGAGGCCAGAACCGTTCTAAAATTAAATAAAATTTAAGCAGAGGTTGAAAAAAAAAAATAAAAAATGGTGACCTGAAAAAATATTGGCAATATGTGTGATTGCGTTATAAAGTCAGTAAAGAAGCATTTGATTAAAATATAACCTAACGTTTATTTTTCAAAAAAAACATATTCAAATTAAAATATATGTATATATGAAATAATAAACAAAGAGAAAATTATATCTGGTAAAATCAATCAAAAACAATAATTTCTGACATTATATTATCCATAGAATTAGAGTAATACTTTAACATGATAAAAGCACTTAATTAATTTAAACGGCATGACGTAAGGTAAAGTTTAAAAGACCAGTACAGGTTTGCAAAACGAACAACTCACCATGGCATCACTGGAAAAAGCAATTCTCAAAACGGACGATGACGAACAAGTAAAGTCCAGGAATAGTTCAAAGAAAATAAAAAAACCTTGGATGTTAACACAGTTCATGGCAGCAACATATTCATCATCACATTCCCGCTATTAACTAACAGAAGTTTGTTTCATAAAAAAACACTATCTTTCACTATCTAAGATAAACTGCAATTGAACCTTCCATAACTAGTATTTATGACAACAAACGGCCTTTACTAGCCCACAACATCGTCAAACCACACGCCGTCAAAACAAACCGACTGATTTAAATACCCCTCGCGATTCCAGATATCGCCAGACGACAACGCCCCTTTGCGTCTGCAGAAGTTGAGCGAAAGCGTTCCTGCTTTGCGAAAGGGAGATACGGCTACTCGTAAGTTGCGATTTGCGAAGATCGCAAATCGCGATCAAACGGAAGAAAACGACCATGAACGCACACGTAAGATGATCAAATCGAAAGTAAACAAATAAGTAACCAATTTAAACGGTGGAATATGCTATGGAACCAGGAAAACAAAATAAAAGAATTGGAGATAAGACAAAGATCGAATAGTATTGAAATAAAATAAAAACCAGTAAGTCATGCCATATTATTCCCTTACAATATGTATATGTGCTTAGGAATATGAGTGTTAAGGATATGGGTAAGGCTGACAATAAATGCAAGTACAGAAAATTTACTTTAAAAATATATGATGCAAAAGGAAAAAATATGACAGGTCATATCATATCACATATCACATGATGCAGATACATTTAATTGTAGAAAATGGCTGGAATGGCTCACAATACATCAACTTGACTGAAAGAGTTCTGTATTAAAAGTTCGTGAAAAGTTCAAATAAAGTTCTTTGACTTTCTGAAAAAAAGGATTAACAGGACTACGACGTATGGCATAGTTCCAAAAAATATCCTAACGAGATAGATGAAAGTTTTTTTTTTCTTTTCTTTTTTTTTTTTTCTTTTTTTTCTTTTTCTTTTTTTTTTTTTTTAAACACACTAGCTGTACCTTTACTGCGTCAATATTTGTCGAAATTTCAGAAACTGATCTTTGCTCAGTGCTTTAGTAAGCAAGTCGGTTAAATTTTCTTTTGAAGACACATGTTTAATGTCAAAGACACTGTTCTGATAAAGGTCTCTCACAAACTTGTACTTTAAATCAATATGACGAGTTCGGACACTGTCCGTCGTTGTCTTTGTAAAAGAGATGGCTACTGTATTATCGCACAACATGATAGGTCGCTGTATTGAGCCTGGTTGAAATAGTTGAGGAAAGAATTTTGAGACCTCCTGGATAGTATCAGATAGGAACTTGATTTCTTTTGCAGCTTCGCTAGCTGATATGAACTCGGCCTCCATTGGAGAGAGAGCCGTGCAGGTCTGCTTGGTGACTCGCCATTGTATGGGATTGTCTTTTAACAGGATTATCTGACTTGACCAGGATTTACGATCGTCTAGATCGTTTGCCCAAGATGCATCAACATAAGTTACAATTTGTAAAGGTGGTTCCGATGATTGGAGCTTCAGTCCCAGGTTAGCTGTGTTGGCCAGGTAGAGCAGTATTCGATATAATGTCCGATAGTGCTGGTGCAATGGCTTTTCTGTATATTGCGAGATTGAAGATACGTACCATGCTATATCAGGTCGACATCTGTGGCTTATGTATTGCAAGCAACCCAGCAAACTTCGGAATGGAAGGTTTTCTAGCAATTCTTCACCCTCTTGAGCTGAAACTGGGATAAAGCCAGGAGAAGCTGGTAACGTTATCCTAGAAAGACATTGAACATTAAACTGTTGCATACACTTTTCAATATATTGAGAGCAGGTTATATTTTTAAACTTATTATCTTCTTGATTGAACTGAATTCCTAGTAATGTGTGAATGGCTACCAAGTTTTTAACTTCATAAATATTTTCTATTACACCAATAACTTCCCGTAAAGCATCCTCATTTTTTGCAAAAATGGGGAGGTCGTCAACATAGACTAAAACTACTGATATACTTTTATATACGTAGACGCAATTTACCCCAGGTACTTCAGAAAAATTATTTGCGATGAGTTTTGTATGGAGGTCATGGAACCAACACCTTCCTGCCTGGTGCAGGCCATATATCGCTTTATTAAGTTTAAGAATATCCATTTCCTGGCCTGGTATTTCGTATCCACATGGTTGTCGAATATACGTTTCCTTATCAATGTTTCCATACAAATAGGCACACTTTACGTCAAGTAGGCAGTTCTTCCATTTGAATATCATTCAGAATAAGACAATAAAAAGACGTATCAAAGAAAAGTTGACTACTGGAGAAAAAGTTTCATTATAGTCTAAACCCTCTCACTGGTTGTTTCCAAGCGCAACTAGTCTAGCTTTGTAAGTTTGAACTTCCCCAGATGCATCTTGTTTTACCGTGTAAACCCATCTCGTATCGATGACTTTCTTAGTGGGGTCGAATGGTACTGGAGTCCAGACTTTCCTTGCTAACATGGTTGAGATTTCTTTATTCATGGCGTCTGTCCACTGTTCCGCTTGTGGGAGAGTCACAGCATGTTTTGCAGACTTTGGAATGACAATTTCTGTTAAGTTAGCTTCATGAATTTTACAAAAGATAATGGGTCCTTGATAATCATTACTTGTTGAAAAATTGGCTATGTCAGAGTCATATGAAAGATTGTTTTGCTTACACTATTCATCAAGGTCTTTAGTACTTCGTAAACATTCACCAGTGGGTGCAATTATACAGGGTGTTTCTAAATTCATGGTACAAACTTTAAGGGGCGATAGTACACATCAAGACAAACAATATTAAATAGGAAACTAAGGGTCCCAAACGTCTTCCGAAGGAGATAGGTGCCATTAAAGTTTTGGGTCCAAAAATTCAAATGATTATAAAAAACAGAAAAATTGGTCGATTCGTTTGCGGTTTTCACTAAAACTATTCTTTATGTCAGTATTGTCTTGAAAATAAATTATAAAGATAAATTTCAAAAAATGCCGATAGCTTCAAAAAATGCGCTTTAGACTTTGCAGTAACGAACAACTATTTTTTACCGTTATATTTTGCATATCATTAATTTTTTTTAGAAGCTTAGACATAAACTCAAATTTTGAGCTCAAAATCTAAATCGTTGGGAGTGGTTAAGTAGTGCAAACCGAACTGTGGGGGGAGGTTCAAATTTCAAATGATTATAAAAAACAGAGAAATTGGTCAATTGATTTGCGATTTTCGCTAAAATTATTCTTTATGTCAGTATTATCATGAAAATAAATTATAAAGTTCAAATTCAAAAAATGCCGATAGAGGGCGCTTTAGACTTTGGAGTAATGTACAACTATCTTTTTACTGTTATTTTTTGCATCTTATAAAATTTTTTTAGAAGCTTAGACATAAACTTAAATTTTGAGATGAAAATCTGAATCGTTGGGAGTGGTTAAGTAGCGCAAACTGAACTGTGTTCAATGGGGGTGGGCAGGTTCAAATTTCAAATGATTATAAAAAACGGAAAAATTGGTCGATTCATTTGCCGTTTTCACTAAAACTATTCTTTGTCAATATTTCATTGAAAATAAATTTTAAAGATTAATATAAAAAAATACCGTTAGAGGGCACCTTAAAATTTAGAGTAACCAACAACTATTTTTAACCGTTATTTTTTGTATCTAATTAAATGCTTGCAAATGCTTAGATTTAAATTTTGAGCTCAAATTCTAAATCGATGGGAGGGGTTAAGAAGCGCAAACTGAAATGTGTTCAAGAGTTGAAATGTTACCCTCCCCATTCCTCGAACACATTTCAATTTTCTGCTACTTAATTACTCACAACGATGCAGATTTTGAACTCAAAATTTCAGTTTGAACATTTACAAGCATTTAATTAGATACAAAAAATAACGGGTAAAAATAGTCCTTGGCTACTCTAAAGTTTAAGGCGCCCTCTAATGGTATTTTTTAAAATTAATCTTTAAAATTTATTTTCTAGGAAATATTGACATAAAGAATAGTTTTAGTGAAAACGGAAACAAATCGACCAATTTTTCCATTTTTTATAATCATTTGAAATTTGAACCTCCCCACCCCCATTGAACACAGTTCAGTTTGCACTACTTAACCACTGTCAACGATTCAGATTTTCAGCTCAAAATTTAAGTTTATGGCTAAGCTTCTAAAAAAAATTAATGAGATGCAAAAAATAATGGTAAAAATAGTTGTATGTTACTCCAAAGTCTAAAGCGCCCTCTATCGACATTTTTAAAAATTTATCTGTATAATTTATTTTCAAGACAATACTGACATAAAGAATAATTTTAGTGAAAATTGCAAATCAATTGACCAATTTTTCCATTTTGTATAATCATTTGGAATTTGAACCTCCCTCCACAGTTCAGTTTGCGCTGCTTAACCACTCCCAACAATTTAGATTTTGAGCTCAAAATTTAAGCTTATGTCTAAGCTTCTAAAAAAAATTAATGAGATGCAAAAAATAACGGTAAAAAGTAGTTGTTCGTTACTGCAAAGTCTAAAGCGCATTTTTTGAAGCTATCGGCATTTTTTGAAATTTATCTTTATAATTTATTTTCAAGACAATACTGACATAAAGAATAGTTTTAGTGAAAACTGCAAATGAATCGACCAATTTTTCTGTTTTTTATAATCATTTGAATTTTTTGACCCTAAACTTTAATGGCGCCTATCTCCTTCGGAAGGCGTTTGGGACCCTTAGTTTCCTATTTAATATTGTTTGTCTTGATTTGTACTATCACCCCTTAAAG
Source organism: Maratus speculifer (assembly GCA_964019185.1). Taxonomy (NCBI): domain Eukaryota; kingdom Metazoa; phylum Arthropoda; class Arachnida; order Araneae; family Salticidae; genus Maratus; species Maratus speculifer. Next base: position 116,660,436 of record OZ025293.1, on the reverse strand, counting down.
TTTGTACCATGAATTTAGAAACACCCTGTATAAATGTCATGCCTACCTGCTGACGTCCCCTTTTTTCTTATAGTGACGATTCTTGTGAAAATGAGTTTACTATCCTCCTCTTCTTCGTTGCTATCGCCAATAGTGTCATATTCAATCTTTTTAACAAAGTCATACTCATCTTCTGAACTTTCTTTATCTGAAGAGTTGTCGTGCGATTTACCGGCACTTAGTTCCTTGTTTTCATCATCTGGCTTCTCTTCTTTTGTTATTTCTGCTTATGTTGGAATGCTAGAAGCAGAAAGTTCTTCGGTAGGGATGCAACGGATATCCGGCATATCCGGCTGATTTTTTAATATCCGAAATATCATCGGATATCTGACTTCTCTATGGGATATCCGGCAGAATGCAGCAAAGCAAATATAGATGAATAACAGTAATTGTTTGATCCCAAACAATGCCTAAACTTTTGTTTACAATGCAAAAGATGAAATGTTACAATAAATTTCCTATCAATAAAAGGTAATTCTCAAAAGTTTAAACAATTGCCAGCTTTCCTACTATTTATATTTAAACGCTGTAATAAATTCAAGAATTTATGTTTATATCTTTTAGAAAATTGTATCTTTACTTTTAGATTGTAAAACAAAATTTGAAGTCAAAATAAACTGAGATAAAGTCAGACAACTGAGATGAAATAAACTGAGATGACAAAATAAACTGAGATGAAGTCAAAATAAACTGATATAAAACTGAGATAAAGCCTTTTTGCAAAAGTGTATAAAGATAGAAAACCAACATTTAGAAATGCACAAATAATGCATGAAAAGGTAGCAAACAGCTGTTTTGAATCTGCTATCGAGATTCTTCATCAGGACAAAATTCAGCGTGCTAGAAAAAGCTAAGTTGAGTAAAGCAATAGAGAAGCGCAGGCTTATTATATACCAGTTACGGGAGCGAATGATAAAAACAGACCTATTTTTACATTCTTATATCCTTGATAGAAGAAAGTAATGTTATCATTTTTTTCAACGAATTTACATCTTTTAGGGATCCAATATCCCCAAAAAATGTTTATTCAAAATATCTGTCTGTCCCAGTGTTGCCATCATACGATTATACCATCAAAATGTGTATGAAGTTATACATAGAATGAACCAAATATTCTGTGCATGCTTTTGGCTGTAGCCAAATGTTCATTATGGAAACATTTCGCTGTAAGGCGGTGCTGTAATCACAATTTTTGCACCATTTTCATTATTCTACCAACAAACGCTGTCTAAAGTTATGCATGAAATTTAACCAAATTTCTTTGGATACGTTTCTGAGAATGGCTGTCAGATCTTCTTTCAATTCAAAAATATTTGGCCGGAAGATGGTACTGTAATAATGATTTTTAGCTCAGAGGCTATCAAAACCTGTTAGCTTATGTGCCCGCCCATTCTGTATGTATACATATAAATGTGTAATGCAACAACTCATGATAAAAATATCCGATTCACATGTAATTTTAAATATATGTATATACTGATAAGGCGTTTCCCTGATTAATTTTGGGAACTCACTCGATAAGTATAAGTGAGGGAACGGGGGCTAATATTCTTCCCCTTAATTTATATCAATGAGTTTTATATCCAGAATTATCAATTTTCATTCAAAATTTAGATATAGGATCATTCTGATGAAGCGCCTCTGTGATTAGTATTAGGTACTCATTTGATAAGTATAAAGAAGTGAAACAGGGGGCTAATTCCCCACCCCTTATTTTGATAAATGGGTTTTTTATGCAGATTTATCAGATTTCATTCAAATTTTAGAGATAGGATTTTTCTGATGAAGATACCACCATGATTAGTTTTGGGAGTTCATTGGATAAGTATAAAGAGACTGAACTGGGAGCTAATTCTCCAATCTTAATTTCGATAAATGGGTTTTTCATACAGATTTATTCAAATTTTAGACATAGGATCATTATGATGAGGGCACCGCCACGATTAGTTTTGGGAGTTCATTGGATAAGTATAAAGAGGGGGAACGGGGGACTAATCCCCTGCTTTTAATTTAGATAAATGGGTTTTTCATGCAAAATTCTCATATTTCATTCAAATTTTAGACATAGGATCATTCTGACGCAGACATTTCCATGATCAGTTTTGCGAGTTCATTGGATAAGTCTAAGAGGGGGGAAATGGGAGGTAACTCCCCCCGCCTTAATTTAGTTTAATGAGTTTTTCATGCAGAATTTACTGATTTGCTTCAAAATTTGGATATAGATTCATTGTGATAAGGCACTTTCCTGATTTTTTCGGATTTCATTGGATATGTATAAATTGGTGGGACTACACCTCTTAATTTAGGTAAATGATTTTTCTTGCAGAATTAAGAGATTTGCTTTAATATTTGGATACAGGTTCATAGTGATAAGATGTTTCCCTAATTTAATTGGAGTTCTTTTGTTGAGCATAAAAGGGATACGGGTGATTATTCCAACCCCTCTTAAATTTGATTAATGAGTTTTTATGCAGAATTATCCGATTTGCTTTAATTTTTGGATGTACATTCTTTCTGATGATAAGGCGAATCTCTGAATAGTTTTGGACATTTAATGGCTAAGTATAAAGAGACATAACTCCTCTTAAATTATATAAATGGGTTTTTATGAAGAATTATTCGATTTGCTATGAATTTTGGATATAGGTTTTTTATGTGATAAAGAATATCCCTGATTAGTTTAGGGAATTCAATGATTAAGTATAAAAAGGAGAAATGGGTGGGAGCTATCCCCCCTTTTAATTTGTTTTTCGGACAGAATTAACCCTTGAAAATATGAGGCTGTAATATACAATTAGTAAGCATAGCCTGTGAGCTCAATGCCATCAGAGGGCAATCTTCTTTTTATTGTAATTTTTTTTTCATAATCTTTTTATACAATGAATTGACAGTCCGTGCAGCAATAGGAACTTCGTATCTTGCTAAAACTGGCTATTCGCAAACAGCTGATGTAAAACAGAATAACAAAAATAGATTTTAATAAATATCATGATCGAGATTAACTCATTCTTAATCTAATTAATTGACTGCAGCAAAAATTCTAGATTAAAATAAAAACTGGTATAATATTGAAGTAGTATTAATATTTTGTAATATTTTTTGAAACATTGAGATCTACAAAATAGAAGAGAGTTTTGGGATTGGTGCATCCAACTAGTTATTTTCGTGACTTCATTATAAATATTTAAAATTAAAAGTTTTTTGCTTATAAATTTTAAACTTAAACTGATTTAACTTAAAATAAAATTAAATGTAGCTGAAGGTAAAACAGTATAAAAAAATTAAAACATGAAAAAAAAATCATCAATTAAACCTATGTTTGGAGATAACTCTTCAACCATTGGTATATTAGTGAGACATTTTATGTTTGCATTATAAAAAGGTGTTATGTATTACTTTATGAAAATACTTTACAATTATAGACATATTAATAAATGTGTAAAATTTGTTCTAAAAATTATCAGCATTTTACTGTATAGATTATTAGCAATTATCAGTAGTCATTGACAAATAGTCAGAAGATTTAAATGTTTGAATTGCATTTTTTATTCAATATTATTAACACATACATATACAAGGTTTGAATTTCGGGACGAAATGGCAGGATTCATGACCTAAAAAATCTTGTGGGCAAGACATTCCTGTTTCCAAAAAAAAAAAAAAAAAATCGAATTTTTTTTTTCTTTGTGAAGTGGCGATCAAGTCTCAGGATTGACTGACTATTTTTGTGATATTTTCCACTATTGATTGACTAATCTCACAGTTTGCTCTTACGGCAATTATACAAAATTTTTTTTTTCTGCATCGGACTGAAAAGTTTTGTAATTTTTCTCACAAAATTTTCTTGCTTGCTCGACACACAAAATTTTGCAATTTTTTTTTCTTTTCTGGAGACCAACTGGGAAATTTCACAATTTATTTCTCTCAACTGATTGACAGATTTAGCTATTTATTCTGCGACTGACTGGCAAATTTCCCTTTTTATTTTTGTGACATTCTGATGAAATTAACAATTAATTTCCTGTGTTCAGCTGAAAAATTTGTGTTTTTCTTTGTTATTGGCTGACGAATTTCATGATATTTCCTTGCGACAGATTAGCAAATTTCACAATATTTTACTGTAATTGATTGACGAATTCCGCTATATTTTCCACTGGTGAAGTTCCCTCAAAGTTAAAATTTTTTCAGACAGGTCAACAGTTTTTAAAAATTTATTTTTGCCATGGTGGACAAAATGAACGATATTTTTTCTATGACAAATTTTCATATTTTGCAAATTTTTTTCTTGCGCCGAAGCAAGAAATAATTAAAAGGGCAGTAATGGTCACTAGAGTCTGAGCTTCTGGAATTAGCACTAAACAAAATGAGATTAAATCTTGTGTTGCTCATTGGAAAAAAAGAGAAAACATGTTTTTTTACTATCAGTGGATCAACATTAGACGTTTCATTTTCAAAATCATCGCACATTTCCTCATCAGTGGACTCAATAATCATACATCTTTTTTTATTTAAAAGACGATCTTTCATACGATATTTCTGTATTCGTTTTTTTCTGCAACTTATAATTTGCACCTGCACAATTTGTAACTTTTCTACTCTCTTCTTTATTAACAATGACATTTTGATTTCCTATTCAAATAAAAATTCTTGTAAATTTAAAGAATTTTGTAAAACAAATAAATAAAATATGGACATCCATTGCCCAAAGCAAGATGTTTAAATGTTTCCCATTGAGTTATTGAAAATCATTAAAAGCATCATTTTTATGATGATTAAAACATGATTTATGTAATAAGAGTCATATTACGTATGTCATGGATTAAACATTAAGATCCCTGGACGAATCATAAACAAAATAAAATGTGGACACCACAAGGTCCATTCTCGACCGATAACAACAACTGTTTTCAAAAAGATTAAAAAAAAATGAACTTCAAGGAAATCATTTAAATAGTTGATGTGCATAGTTCAGAGAAATTAGGACATGATTTTTTTAAATAAACCATTTCTCATGTAATAGAAGAAATCTACTGACTATGTCATTTTCAGATACTTCATATGGGTTTAAAATTCCAATGCATAGTTGAACATAATTCAATTAGCTAAAATGCCAGGGATTACGGTATTGACGATAATTCCACTAACTGATATACAATCACAGAAGGATATTGACAATACAATCCCCTACATGCATTATTCGTGCAAGCAAATTAAAGATGAATGGCCATCAGATTTTACAAAATTAAGAAAAAAAAATTAGAAAAAGGTTAAAACCAATTATTTCCGATAATTTAATGTGTTAGAAAAGTTGCTCTGTTCTGTTTGTCAAAAGTGTAACCTATAAAAGATTCCAAAGCACACAAAATCAAACAAAATCTAAATTAAAAAATTCATTTAGCAACTCATTTATTAATTGACCATAACACTGAGTGAAAATTGAAAAACAGATATGATTTATATAAAGCTTTATTATTTTCCTTTGTTTTAGTTAAAATAAACATTTTGGATAATTATCTTGTTGATTTAAATTATTTCAATGGAAATTTGTCATGTTGGTATAAATTGTAAATATTTAAGTGGCAAGTATAAAATAATAGGGTTAAAAAAATATTTTTTTTCCTCTTATATAGTTTAACTACCCTGCATTTACAAATGTTATGAGGGAAACTCTCTCCTCTTGGGAAAACCTGAATTTCAAGCCCTGATAGTCAAAGATATTAAAGATGTGAAAAATATATTTCAATATATTTAAAGTGTTATAATTGTGTGTGAAACATCTTTGCAATTTATTATTTGAGATGGCATTTTATAAAGAAATAAACATTCACCATAACTAAAAACATATTTAGTACCGGATATCCGAATGCGGCAGGCAAATCGGATATCCGATATCCGGCAAAACCAGTATCCATTGCATCCATATTCTTTGGGATGTAGGTCAGGCAAAACATGACTAGAGGATAAACCTACAGTAAACAGTTCTTCAAAATTGTGAATACTGTTATGAGACAATTGTGGTTGTTGCTTTGGATTTCCTAACTGAGCTTCATCAAATGTGACATGTTTTGATTCAATTATGCGGTTTTCACGAGGAAACCAGACTCTATAGCCGGCTGTACCGAGTTCGTATCCAATAAATACACCATGTTTAGCCCTGGGCTGTAATTCATTACGTTGTTGCTTTGGCTGGTGCACATATGCTACACAGCCATAACGGCAAAAATGGCGAACTGATAGTTTTTGTCCATACCACCTTGAGAATGGGATTGCCTTAATTCATGTATGTAGGATTCTATTATGAATATAGTTCACTGCCATTACGGCTTCAACCCAGAGTTTAGGGGGGAAATTGGCTGCTTGACTAAAGGTGTGAACTCCTTCAAAAAGTACTCTATTGTAACGCTCAGCAATGCCATTTTGTTGGGGGCTGTATGCCGAAGTTGTTTCATGCTTAATTCCTAATTTGGTGACTAAATCATTAATTTGCTTATTGCAGAATTTGAGGCCGTTGTCGGTGTGGATGACCTTGACTTTTCTTTCGGATTGTCTTTCAATAAACGTTATAAAATTGTTTACTTTCGAAGGGACCTCATCTTTTGTTCGCAGGGGATAACAAAAAGCTCTGTGACTGTAGTCGTCAATGAAGGTCAGAAGATACCTATGTCCGTTTCTAGAGCCCACGGGCGCAGGACCCCAGATATCAAAATGAATGGAGGTCTAAAATGGCTTTAGAACGAATATGTGAAAGTCTTGGATGAGTAACTCTGGTGCTCTTACTTAGTATGCGTGGCTCACATTTTTGTTCGGAACCTTGAAGTTTATTGCAACCCTCAATAAGTTTAATATTGACCATTTGCTTAATGACTTTAATGTTACTATGGCCAAGTCTCTCGTGCCACAGCATGATGTTGTTTCTATCTGCTGCATAAGCTTGATTAAAGTTAAGTCGGTTATGAATAGATAATCTGTTACTATTATAAGTTTGCATTTCAATTTTGTCAGAAACCTCATTACTTTTCGAGTTAACTATTTTGGAATTAGGTTCAACTTTTGGTTTATCTTCCTGGGCTGAATTAGATTCAGAACTTAAACTTGATTTAGATTTCAATTCTGGCCTGGAAGTTTTAACTTTACTTGCATATGAGATATGATTTTGACATGGGTGGAGTTGGAATATTAGAAACTTTATTTTTCGATTTAGCTTGGGTTGAAGAATTTGACCGAAATTTTACTTTAGTTTCTTTCTCCGCTTCTCCACTATCTGATTTAACTTGGGTTAACTTTTCATGTTGGAGTTCTGTTCCTTTAGATTTTGTTTTTAGAGCTTTAAGAACATAAAAGTTATTTTTACGTTGAGCGGTGTATATATATTTCCACTTACTGTCATAAATTTTAAAACCGTTATCAAGTTTGGCATGTAAACCAGCCTTGTTCATTTTACTCATACTTATGAGGTTTCGGTGTATATTTGGCACATACATGACGCTAGTAAGTTCAAGAGTATGAATTTTGTCTTTATCTTTAATTTGAAAAGAAACTCTTCCTACACCTCTTACTAAATGGGGAGTTGTTCCCATACGGACAATAGCTCCGGGAGGGGGTAAGTTAAGAGAAACAAAAAAGTTTTTATTTTGGCAAACATGGGCCGTACTTGCAGAGTCAAGTGTCCATTCCCAACATGGGGGTAATAGTTCTGAAGAATAACAATTATTTGTTTCTAATTCAGTAAAAAATGTATTATTAGGCTTGTCACTTTTAGGTTTTAAACTTAAATTTTTATTTCTACAAAATTCTGATTTATGACCTCGTTTACCACAGTATCTACAACGTGTAATACTTGTAACTTCTTCGTTTTTATCAATACTGCTCACACTTTGAAATTTTTCTAAAGATTCACTTTTACGCTTTTCACGACTTTCCCGAGCTGATACTTTGCTTAAAAGTTTTTCTTTAATATTTTTATAAGTAAATTTATCATCAGGTAACTTTTTAAATTCTCGAACTATACTGATACTGATCTGGGAGATGACCTATTAGCCTGTAACATTTATCTAAATCGGATATTGTAACCTCGGCATTAGTTGCCCGCTTATGGGATTCCTCAAATCTACATAGAAAACTTTATATATCCTTGTCTAAATGCATATGAATATCATAGAAATCATTAAAACTATTTATATTGGAAGTTATCCCTGTAACTTCATAATGCTCTTTTAAAGTGTCCCATATTTCTGAAGGATCACTTAATCTTGCGACTAAAGGACTAATGTCACTAGAAATGTAAGTTTTAAGTATACCGGAAGCACGCAGTTTCCATTGATCACATCGAAGTTTTTCAATGGGGGTAAGTTTAGTGTCATCTGGCCATTGGGTTTTATTTAACCAAAGAGTAACTCCCTCTGTATCTAAAACTTTTTGTATTTCTTAAGACCAGGCTTGATAATTATCTCGAGTTAAAATTGCATTATCATTAAAAGAAGCCATTTCTTTTCACTATCTCTTCTTACTGTATAAAATTTTTAAACTTCAAATTTTCATTAAATATATATTTCAAACTAGTAATAAAACAACAATACAAAAATATTAACTTTGAATTTCATTGCTATAAGTGTTTCACTTTCATAAATACATTTGAACTTAAACCAAAATGTTTTCTGTATACTAGGCAGCATAATGAAAAAAAGCTGTAGATCTTAACCACGCTACTCGGCTACCAATCTGTGGGTGCGCCTCAACTCCTACTGATAACTTAGGAAAATATTTCATTAAATAAGATTTAAACTTTTGAAAAACAAGTTTAAAAAGTAGTTGAGACGAGGGGCTTAGTCGGGGTTTTAAGCTTCTGTCATTACGACGATGTTCAAGTCATCAATGTGATGGTCAAGTGTCCCCTGGTGGGTTAGTGACATTAAAATTTAAAAAGAAAATTAAACTTGACAATACTAGCCTAGCAATACAGAAAATAACCAGCATGAAGTATTTATAATGTATTGTTAAATGACCTTGAAAATATCTTGACATTTCATTAAATCAAGTAAGTATATTCTTCTTAATGATAAATCATTCACTAAATTCATTTTCAATCTGTAAAAATTCAATGTAAAGTGAGATTTCAAAATGATGAAACATGGGTAACACAATAACTTTTATTAAATAGACAAAAATGGAACAACGTAACTTGAAAAATAACTAGAAATGAACTGACTATTTGTCAGTAAAATTAATGAAATAAACAATAAACTTAATTTTATACTCATCTTTCTCCGTCAGAAATCGGTTCTGTCTCCTTTACCTTGCCTTTAAACATAGTGTGTTTGAAAAATACCTTCGTAACTTTCATGAGAAAAATGCTAAAACTTGGGAAAACATCAAATAAACATTTCAGTAAAGAATAATTGACTTCACATTCTAAAGCCAAGCACCGATACCGAATGGATTTTAAAACCGCCGGTATTTATTTTTCCAGCTGGTCTAAAAAGCATTTCCAGAAATAGTACTGAAATTCAAAGGACTCAAGAACCGATCTCTGATTGGCTGAAAAAGAAATACGTAGATAAACTTCACAGTTTGTGAAGTCCACCGTCACTTACGAAAGATTGCTCTCCGTGCAGGGAGATTATGTTGCGTTTTGCGTCAGCACTGACAATCACCTGAAGTGACTCCATGCGACAACCAACCATGCATGCGCTCCAGTTGGCGCTAAAAAAATGTAAACATATGCGATGTAGCTGGAATTTAATAGCTTAAATGAAAATAGATAAACGAAAGTGAAAAGAAATAAATAGGTTACTTTTAAAATAAGATAAACTTACGTTTTAAAGGGGGGGGGGGAGAAAACTTAATTAAATATGAAACTTTTTTTTTTCGGAACATTGGCAAAAAGTGGGGAAACCACATTAAACTTTACCTACATAAGCAAACCGCGGGTGCGTTTTAAATTTCATTATAATCCCCACCCCCCATTTACCAGATAGTTTTGCTATAGTTTTAAATGCAGATTTCTGTTGAAATTTTTTTTCTTTTCTTTTTGTTAGATTTTTCCCTCTCCAAATTTAATCGCTGTATTTATCAAGATTGTTTCAGCCCAAAGTGGCTATGATTGACCACAGTTGTAATTTTTTATCATCCTTTAAAAATGCAAACACGTCATTTTGACGGGCTGTCTTCTAGTAGTATACAGGGTGATTCAGCTCGTCGGTGACAAACTTTAAGGATCGATAGAGCACACCTAGACGAACATTTTTGAATAGGGAATGTAGGGTCCCTGACGCGATGGTAAGGCGCTAGGCGCTTTCGAAAATTTGGGTGCCGAAATTCGAAACGTCCTAAAAACTAGGGAAATGGTTAGATTTTCTTGCTTGTTGCGTCGAAATGATTCTGTTTGTTTAGACTTTCTTCAGTACCAATTTGATAAGCGTATCTCTTAAAACATGGATAGGGGGCGCTGCAGACTTTGGAGAGCTAGACAACAACTTTAAGCCCGTTATTTTGATAATTTAACACATGCTCGCCAAAGTTTATACTCTAACTTAAAGTTTGAACCCAAAAGTAGAGCCCTGCAAAAAGCGTAAGAGCCGGAATAAAATGTCAAAGTACAGGGTGGTCGAAACTCGAAGGCTCCTAAGAGATAAACAAACAGATTTCTTGACTTATGGCATGTATTTTCATGATTCTGTTTGCTGGGGCTCTCTGAAACTCAGTTGAACGGTACAAAAAGAAACATCGATAGGGGGCGCTTTGGGCAAAAAACATAATTCGTTGACATTTCGAACGCTAACTGGAAACGGGGCGCTACGATCAGTTAGAAACAAAACAAGAGAGTAATTTACTTATCATAAGAAGCTATTAAAACTGCAGTTTGTTTGTTTTTTTTAACAAACATAGCTGGTTTCAATCATGCACAATGCGCGCAATAAAATTTACATAAGGTGCTTTTTGCTGATTTATGCAAAAGATATCGTACCATATCGATATGCAAAAGATACGTAATGCGTAGACGACAACGCGAGATGACGTAGTTGTATGCGCAGACACGTCTTTTGAACGTGCGGTACCTACTTAAGCTTCGGGTTACTTGTCTGCAGATCGGTAGTAGGATGGAACGGTACACAAACTCTGAATTGGCTGACATGCATTTGGCGTATGGCGCTGCTGGTTGTAATGGACGAGCCGCTCAGCGGTTGTACGCCGAGCGTTACCCCAACAGGCAAATCCCCTGCCATGCCTTCTTCGCTCGAGTACACCAGAGGTTGTCCACAACGGGATCTTTCGACGGAGGCAGGCCTGAACGGGAGCGATCAGTGAGCACCCCCGACAACGAAGAGGCTGTGCTTAACCTGGTTGAGGACAACCCAGGTCTTAGCACGAGAGATATCGCCAGACATGTTGGCATTTCGCAAGCAACTGCGTGGCGCATCTTACGTTCCCGGAATCTGCACCCCTTCCACATCCAGCGGGTGCAGTTGCTCAGAGAGCAGGATTTTGGCCCTCGAGTGGAATTCTCAAGATGGTACTTGGCGATGAGATCCAGGGATCCCCGTTTTGTAAACAGCATTTTGTTTACGGGCGAGTCCACCTTCAGCCGGGAGGGAATGTGGAACGCCCACAACAGTCATGTGTGGTGTGATGAAAATCCACATGAAACCAGAAGCCGAGCAGCCCAGGAGCGTTTCTCAGTAAATGTGTGGGCCGGCATTCTGGGGGATTGCCTCATTGGCCCTTATTTGTTACCTGAACGGCTGACAGGTGGAAATTACCTGATTTTCCTGGATCAAGTGCTGCCGCAGCTTCTGGAGGAGGCGCACATACCCGAAGGTTCGCGTCGCCAGATGTGGTTCCAGCACGATGGAGCTCCGGCCCATTACACGAACGACGTGCGTCTCCATCTAAACGCAAGGTATGGCCAGCGGTGGATCGGGCGTGGGGGTCCAGTTCACTGGCCTGCCCGATCACCAGACCTCACCTGCTTGGATTTCTTCCTTTGGGGTTACCTGAAGGCCGAGGTATACCATACACCTGTCAGCAGTGCTGAAGAACTTGTGGCGCGGATTGTGGCAGCTGCAGGGCAGATCAGAGATACTCCTGGCATTGTTGGAAACACACACTCCTCAATGCGACGGAGGTGCGAAGCCTGCATCATGGCCCAAGGTCAAAATTTCGAGCATCTTCTGTAGTGTTATTTTTTGTAAATAAATTTCCAGTATCATTGATGTTTTTGGTCTAAATTTATTCAGAAGTGTTGAGCAGAGGTAGAAAATGTGTTTTCATTATTACTAACTGATCGTAGCGCCCCGTTTCCAGTTAGCGTCCGAAATGTCAACGAATTATGTTTTTTGCCCAAAGCGCCCCCTATCGATGTTTCTTTTTGTACCGTTCAACTGAGTTTCAGAGAGCCCCAGCAAACAGAATCATGAAAATGCATGCAATAAGTCAAGAAATCTGTTTGTTTATCTCTTAGGAGCCTTCGAGTTTCGACCACCCTGTACTTTGACATTTTATTCCGGCTCTTACGCTTTTTGCAGGGCTCTACTTTTGGGTTCAAACTTTAAGTTAGAGTATAAACTTTGGCGAGCATGTGTTAAATTATCAAAATAACGGGCTTAAAGTTGTTGTCTAGCTCTCCAAAGTCTGCAGCGCCCCCTATCCATGTTTTAAGAGATACGCTTATCAAATTGGTACTGAAGAAAGTCTAAACAAACAGAATCATTTCGACGCAACAAGCAAGAAAATCTAACCATTTCCCTAGTTTTTATGACGTTTCGAATTTCGGCACCCAAATTTTCGAAAGCGCCTAGCGCCTTACCATCGCGTCAGGGACCCTACATTCCCTATTCAAAAATGTTCGTCTAGGTGTGCTCTATCGATCCTTAAAGTTTGTCACCGACGAGCTGAATCACCCTGTATATAGATGTTTCAACCAAGTTCTTTGGCCAACTTCATCCGCTGTCTTTTATTTTAAATGGAGGCAATTAGATTTTTTTTTTATTTTTAAATTTAAAATGAGGTCCAAAAAAATTAGAAATTGAAAAATATGTTTTTATTATGTGTTTGAGCTTGATACAAAGAATACGGAGCTCTTTGGAATAGGCAGGCACTTCATTATATCGCCGAATTCAGTGATCAAATACACTATATTGCCATTGATTATGGGACACTTGCGATTTTAGACATTTTACTAAATATCTAAAAAAATACATAAGGAATCATCTCGAAACTCTTAGTGTATAAATATAATAGTATACGTCATACATCTCCGTGAAGATTTTTTACCGAAACGCCATAGGGGACCGTCAACAAATAAAAAAAGAATGAATATCTTTTGAATAACCCTGTCAAAACTAATGTAGCAAAAGCGCTCAAACTCTAGATTATGATTGAATGCCTTATTGTAATACACTGTGTTTATTTTTATGCAAATAGCATGCATACTTGCAGAGTAATTAAGGTTTTTATAAAAATGGTCCCAAATTTGTCCAAGTTTTTCCATTATAATTTTCAGAGTTCTTAATATAAAATAATATTTTTTTCAGAAAATATGACAAACAACATTGCACACAGTACCCTGTAATCAGAATTAAAAAATAATAAAAATTGTATGAAAAATGAGTAGGTTTACTATATAATTTTTTACTGCGCATGCGTCAAAGATATCAAAATTTCATTTGCATATTATGTTAGCTAAATGTATAGAGCAACTTTTGTAAAAGTCTCAAAATCATAGCTTGAAAATTCTGAAAGTAATCGTCTATAGAAAAAGGACAAAATCCGTTGTTTCCAAAATGAAGCAAAAAAATGAGGGATTTTATCCAAATGCAGTAGTATATCCCATATTGTGTATTCTATATTGACACTAATCAATGAACATATGGATACAACCCCTCTTGTTTTTGCTTCATTTTGAGAATAACGGATTTTCGACTTATTCAATTGACGATTATTGTCAGAATTTTCAAGTTATGATTTTGTGACTTTCACAAAAGTTGCTCTATACATTTAGCTAACATAATATGCAAATGAAATTTTGATATCGTTGACGCATGCGCAGTAAAAAATTATTTAGTAAACCAACTCATTTTTTATACAATTTTCATTATTTTTTAATTCTGATTACAGGGTATTGTGTGCAATGTTGTTTGTCATATTTTCTGAAAAAAATAATATTTTATATTAAGAACTCTGAAAATTATAAGGAAAAAACTTGGAAAAATTTGGGATCATTTTTATAAAAACCTTAATTACTCTGCGAGTATGCATGCTATTTGCATAAAAATGAACAAGGCTTATTACAATAAGACATTCAATCACAATCTAGAGTTTGAACGCTTTTGCTACATTAGTTTTGACAGGGTTATTCAAAAGATATTCATTCTTTTTTAATTTGTTGACGGTCCCCTTTGGAGTTTCGGGAAAAAATCTTCACGGGGATGTATGACTTATACTATTATATTTATACACTAAGAGTTTCGATATGATTCCTCATGTATTTTTCTAGATATTTAGTAAAATGTCTAAAATCGCAAGTGTCCCATAATCAATGGCAATATAGTGTATAATTTTCTTTATATAAATAATAATAAAACCAGCTTTTATAAAATTAATTCATCGAAACTCCCATTCATATTCAGTACTGACAAAAACAAGTATTGAATCTTCTATAATCATATTCCACTAAGGAGGTGGGTCAATAAGGGACATTTTTCGCCCATCAGCACCTAGACGTGACATACATTTTTTTCATTAGTATACCTCATAACAAGTAAGAAAATAATAATATCTTGGATGAAAGTTTAATAATTGATGAGAAAATAATATATATATTTAAGTAAATACTATGTGTTTTAATGAGCATAAACACAATTGTCATTAGTTTTAATCCTTATGATCAATTGTAAATACAACAATAAGTGTAAAATGGAGATAAATGGAGCTTACTAAGATTATTATTTCAATACATGAAAATCGGAAATAATAAATAACAAATAATAATAATAATAATAATAATAATAATAATCATACAGTTTCAGACTTTTTGGACAATGTGTTTTAGATTATTTTTGTTATCGATTGCTTCACCAGAATCATTAATGGACCATCCAGCGGCTGCGTCTTGTACAGTATAAGAACATATTCGATATTTGGTTTTTTAATTTTGATTGAGCGATTATTGTAAGCCAGAAACCATGATATGAAAACATTCTACAGTGTTTTTGAACAATGTTCTCAATCAAAGCCTGGTTTTCATATTTTACAGAAGATATTATTTTTCTTATATTAAATATTGTAGACAGAACACAATGAAAGAGGCCAGTTCTAACTTTTACAAGTAACATTGCAAAGAAAGTAAGAGATGACCTCTTTATTGAAGAACGTATCTTAGACTTTACAAGTTTAAAGATATCGTTAAAATCAGACATAAATATACCCATGAGAATATAATAATAGATTTCGGAAAAGTGTCCTGGTGTATCAAAATCGAGGCCTTCTTTGCTACATTTCTGATATTGGTTTAAATATTTTCATGCATCGCATTTCATACATCGATGTATTCTCATTTACAGGACTTAAATCTTGCAGAGTCAATTTACCGATCAAGTAATATGAGTTTTACAGCATCGTTTTTGCGACAAAATATAGATGTAAGTTTCTGTAAAAGGCTTGAGTTTCAATAGTTTTTGCTACAATAATGAGGCAGTTCTTACCTTTACATACTATACAACAAGTGTTATAATTGTGAAAATGAGATATTGATAAATGTATAATAGGTTTCTTATTTGTGGTCTCATCGACAGTAATCGTTGATGCATAATCTCTTATTGTTACATCAAAAGAAGAAATAGAAGTATTTAGAGCATGGAGAGCACGAAATACATATTATTTGTATTTAGAGCAATATTTAGAACCACTCTGTAAATCTCAGTTTTTCGAACATCTAAGTATCAATATAACTTTTCTGTTAGAACAGATACGAAAAGTTTTCTGCGAGACTTTACAATTATGACATTGGTATCCAAGCATTATTTATTAGTAATTTCTTTAATAAATATTTACAAAAACAATTTTAGAAAACAACATTGACATCTGAAAACAACTTTAATTCTTTTTAAGTACGGCGAAAAATGTCTGAACGCGCTCCGATAGTAGTGCATTTGATTCTCTCACATGATACATTTTTTTTCTTTTACAGGTAGAAGCGCACACTGAACCCAAATAAAATAATGCTCATATACAAGCTTATAAAAAGTAGAATCAATGCATGTCAAAATTAATTGGGTTCATCGAGTGTCTCTTAGTAAAAAATTAATTCAAAGACACAAAAAACGTCAAAAATGCAGAAAAAAGCCAAAACACTCTACTTTCGGGCTATAATTTCCATGACTTACTATTTTATTTATCACGTAAAACTTATATTAAACAAAACTACATATCTTTAACTATACGAAGCCACAGAACAATCATCTGAATTCGAAACTTTTTTTTCAGGTATATGATGGGTGAAAAATAGCCCTCATTGACCCACCTCCTTTGTGCTTTGTATGTTTCAATAATATAACCATTTAAAAAATAGGTAAGAAATATGAAAGCTATCTCTTCCTTCTGGTAATGGTTGGAAGGACTTTAGTACTTTTTTATCATCTTGTTAAGTGTTCAATGGAAACTGAAACATATTTGTTTTGAAGTGAAAACTTCTTTAGACACGTTGGACGTTTTGTTGGGGGAAAAAAAAAAATGAACTTGCGACACTATTACTGTAACCAACACCTGAAATTGGTAAGAGATTTGATGATTTGCTAACGATTTTGAGTGGAGATTTCAACATCAACTTTGTGGATGATAAAAATCTACAATTAATTGAATTTTTAAATAGGGAATTTCATTTAACAACCATTCATTAACCAATGATCGCAATCTTAGCACAACGAGATATAAAACTAAAATTGATGACTGAAAGATATTTAATTAGATTTGAATCAAAATTGTTTGTTTCCTATTTTAGTTACCATAAACTTATACTATCAGTTCTGGAATATAATGACGATGATGGAAGAGTTTTTGAAATTGTGGATGAAAATTCATAAGTTTCATTGGTTTTCATTTCAAAGAATACCAATTAATTAAATTTCATATTTCATGTACCATAATTTAGAGAAGTATCACCGCACCCAGTGTAATGGTCACACTCTCGAATATTGACATCTTTTTGAAAAAAAATCTGCATAATCGCCGCACCCATCATAAATGCCGCAGTCAAAAGGAATTAATTTGCCTTACTATTGGGGCGATGTCATAACCAAAATATTGCATAAATATGGCAAAAAACTGAATTATTAAACTAATTAAATTATTTAAATAACTATTTGTCAAAAATATGTAGGAATAAAATATTTATATTACATAACTAATATTCCGGAACTTCCGGATCTGGAATTTTTTCCTAAATTTTTTTTGCTATATTGTCTTTTTTACTTTAATTACATACTGAAAAATCTTGAAAACACCGCTTCAAATTTTGAACTAATTTCATTTTTCGAAATATATATCAGTTTGTAAGCTTGCCACCAAAAATCTTTTATCTTTAACAATAATAATAAAAACAAAATTATGCACGTTCCTTTCTGCATAACCAAATGTTTCTATGGAAAGCAGATGATCTAATTCTGATAATGTTGACTTTTGAGTAGTAAAAACAACAAACCTCGGTTAGCTCACTTGTTTATCTTTGGAGTGGACCTTTTATAGTGGACTTTTTTGTGCGGTGCTGTAACTTTTGAATAACTTATTATATTGTAATAAAATTTTATTACACAGCCTAGTTTACTGTTATTGCAACTTGCTAAAAATTTGAACGAAATCGGTAAATTATCAGAGAAGATATAGATTTTTTTTTTCTTTTTTTATAGTAAGAAAGAAAACACGTTTTGCTTATCTTTCTTTCTTTTTCTTTTTTTGTCGCTCAATAATTTCTTTTTCCACACTCAAACATCGTGGTTTTGATGGCACATTCTCGGGGTCCTTTTTAAATGTAAAAGAATGGAATTTAAATAAATTCTCTCTTTTTTTTCTCTATTGGAAAAAATTTAGACTTTTTTTTCTCTTTTTTAAATGTTTACGGAATATGCCTAAAAGTCAAAGTGTACCAAAAATCTGTATTATCGGTTGTCATAAGAACAGAAATTACAAAATCTCGCATTTATTTTTGGATAAACAAAAAAGATTTTAAAGACATGCAAGTCATCGTATAAGAATGAGAACTGGAAAATCTTACACTAACAGGGGATCGAAAATATCCGATGGAAAATATTGTGATTTGTAACTGAACTAAAATGTACCAACAAAAGAGACATTTCAATAGTGAAATTCAGAAAAACTAACTTTCTAATACTTTGTTTCTACAATGGAGCACAATAAAAGCAAGCATCTATTGTCCCTTCCTGCTTATTCTGGTACCGTATTTCTTGGAAAAGGATGACTCGTGGTGTATTGGATTTGTTGTTTAATGATCGGTAACATTGTGAGCAGGGGGAAAAAGAAAAAAAAAAAGTATGACTTATTTTTGGAAATACTGAATACTTTGCTCAAAATTTTCATAAACTCTGCATATCTGAAAAATGTAACTTCTAAACTCGTAAACGCCGCGGCGTTTATTCCCTAAATTACAGTATTTGTAAATTTATATTTTAAGCAATAGATTGCAATTTTTGTATGTAAAATAATATGCATTATTTTTCGAGTACAATAGCACATTAAATAAAAATTTTAATATAATTTTTGTAGTAGTAGTTTATTATAATGAATAAAAAAACCACTTTATTTAAGAGTATTTCCTGCCGATTCAAACAATACATGTGTAATTGTTCAAGTTTTCACTTCTGTCTGTACTCCCAGAGTGCCACTATTTTTTTTTTTTTTTTTTGGAATGGACTTGTGCTGATTATTCTTCCAAAACAAATAAAACATCAAAAAAAAAAAAAAAAAAAAAAAAAGAGTTTGTAGGAAATCTCTTATCACCCAGCTACTTTTAGAAAGCAACTGCTCAGCTCATTATATTGGTTATATCTTTCTGAATTTTAAAGATACAGTAGACTCCCTCAAATCTGCAACCCCAAAATTCGCATATAATTTACAGATGTAAACAATGAAACAATCAGTTCAGATTTAGGGATAAAATTTAACTTTTTTAGTTTAATATCAATTCCATATATATTTTAATTTATAACTTTTGTTAATATTACTGAATTCATGTTTTTTTCATGAAGGAAGAATAAATTTATTTCTGAAAAAATTCAAGATATCTCTGATATCATTGGTAATCTCCTTACCAAATATATTTATGTATTAATCAAGCTTTTTTGGTTATTAAGTCTGGCTAAACCTGTAATAAAACTTCTTTATTTTATGATTTTGATCTGAATTAGTAATGTACGTTTATAAGGCCACACTGTACAATCCACAATGCTTTGTTCCAAGATTTGTGCAGATGAGACTTTTTGTGAATTGCAAATTATGTCTATTTAATCTTCATTTACATTTTTAAAAATTCATATTTGGAACAAATTTGGATTGTTGATTCTTTAAAATAAATAAATTACTCATTTTCATGTATAAATTAAGTAAAAACTTTTTGCTTAAAAAAAAAAAAAAAAAATAAAAGACAATAAAATTTTTATTGTCAGTACTTTCTACAACATAATTCGTGTAGCAGATATCTAGGTTTCACCATCTATTATTACCAATGAGAACTAAATTTTTATTTTTAGTATTTCAAGATGCATTGAAAATAATCCTAATAATATAACTCTTTAAAAAGCTTTCAAATTTCTATTCATAATTTAGTAAAGTTGAGGGAAGGTAGGAATTAAAATTCTTAATAAATTTTAGATACAAAAAAGCTGACAACATTTATTAACAAAAGAGTCACGAGTTTTTAAAAATAAAGACTAAAAACCAAATTTCAGAAATAAGTAAAATAAAAAAACATCAGTCACAATAATGTCACGAAGATAGTAAAAAGATCTGGATTTTATGATTTTAGTTAGTACTTTAATACTATTTTCATAATTACTTTCCCAAAAAGTTTGATATTATAGATTTACTTCTTGATGCATCTGTGGTAGTGCCATCTATTGGAAAAAATCAGAGATGCTTAAGATTTTTTATCATATTGTAATAAATCATTAATTTGAGTTCAAATGTAATAAATGTAATATTTCTTTCATGTTTTTTGCAATCTTATATCTATGATTTGATGAAAAAATAATAAATGATTAAATACATTGTCTGAGAAAGTATTTTCTCTCATTAAAAATATTTTTTTTATAAGAGCTTAATTTGTATTTTCCAAGTACAGCTTGAATAGATAAATTAATGTAATAATTTATTGTACCATTATTTTAATCTATTAAAAAAGAATGTTATATAAGATATAATAATTAATAAAAAGATAAGGAAAATGTTAAATTTGGTGTGAAAAATTTTCAAATTTTGTTGCAATTGAAACATTTTTTAAGAACTCAATTTCTTTGTTTACATTCATAATTTGTTTGCAAATTACAAGCCTTCACGGACTAGTGGTGTGCTACTGTACTTAATATATTTTATAGTATTCTGATTATAGCATCTTATTTAGCAGAAAATCCTGCATACTATAAACAAAACACGCACAATTTAGAATTTTTTTTTTTTAAAGAAACCCTTATATCTCTATGAATGTACACATTACTACACACAATTCAACACAAATGCTGTATATCCATATAATCATGTTCTGTAACTAGAGATCATTTTGCATATCTTATTTTACAAAGTGATTGCAGATAGCTTTTTCTTTAATTTGTTGTATTCTTCTATCTGCTCCCATGATCAAGGCTTTGCTGAAAAATATTAGGTTGAACATATTCTTTATGTGCCTAAAGTTTCGGAAGATTGTGTGAAGTATTTCTCTGTTCTAAAAAATGTGTGTGAACTCAAAATTGTCTTGTTCTTTTTGACCATATAATGTATCTATGTATGTATACACAAAATTGTTTTATTTTTGATATTGTAATTCATTATTTTAATAGATATTCAACTATTTTGTTATAAAATTATCACACCAGTATAATTTACAGTCAGAGCATACTACATATGTATATATATTTTTTAAAGCTGGAGTCCAAGCTGTTACAGTATTGAATGTAGCTCAATGTGGTCCGTATCCCATGCAAGTTACATGTCCTCACTGTTCTGCACATGTCATGTCTGAAACAACAGCTCTGCCAGGCTTATTAACATGGCTTTTAGCTGGTGGTTTGGTACTTCTAGGGTATGTAAAACTTTGTTGGAAATGGTTTAATTCATAAAAAAAAAAAAAAAAATGCTATTTGTTTTGATTTATTACAATTTGTTACTTCTATACTAATAAAAGAACAAAACGCTCTGTCTGTCTGTGTGTGTGTCTGTGATGGCTAGCAAAATCTACAGCACGTACGAAGCTCAAAATTTTTTTGAGAGTAGCCCAATGTCTCTCCTGATGCACCTGAAGCTCAGAATTTCAAAATTTTATTTATTAATTGAGTAATTAAATTCCAAAGCTCACTCTCATAAAAAATCGCCTTTTTTCGACTTTTTTTCCATTTCATTTTCTTATGGTTGATTGGTTGCATAAAATTTTCGAGGAAATAATTAAAAAAGCTGGGACAGACCTTTAAAATTCATAGACTGGCAAACTGTCAGTTTAAATGAGGATTTTTTTTTAAATCACAGCTGCTGTACACCATGGAGAAAAAGATACGTGGAGGCGAAGTAAACCAAAAAAAGGTTTGCAACACGGAGTAAGAAGTGTCTTACTCCGTGGTTTGCAATATTAAACCATCTATTGCTGAAATTTTAATGTCTCAAACAAAAGCACGAGGAAGGAATTTTGTATTAATAAAACGAATTGAAAGAAATGAATTACAGCTGAAGCATATTTTACGAAGAAATAGTAATTTTTTAAAATGGTTTTTTTCTATTATATTATTTAGGTTAAAGTTAGGTTAAAGTTAAATTGCATTTATGTTATGGTTAGAATAAGGATATGTTACAATAAAGTGAATACATTTAGGCTAGGTTACATTTCTGTTATATTTAATTTACGGTAGGGTACTGTTAAGTCGCTGTTAGGTTACAGACAGGTTCTGGTTACGGTATAAAAGTTTAAGGTTAGGAATTTATACACAGAGTGAACCTATACGCAAGATTTGATTAAAAATAACACTTACTTTTGTTAAATAGCTCTGAAATTATAGTACTATATACCAACCTTTTAGCTACCATCGTGTATCGATTTCATTCATGGTATAGTTGGATTTAAGAGTGATATAATTAGTTTGAGATTCAAAATATTTCACTTGGGATTTGTATGTGAAAATAATAATTAGTTACGTGACTTAACAGTGATTTTTACAGGTAAATATCAACTTTTTTACACGAAAATCATGCAATCGTTGGATACATATTCCCTCCCGCATTTTTCATTGCTCATTTTGAGTATTTTTAGAGCTTAATATTAGTTGTTTTTAAAACCGATTTTTCACACAGTCAGTGGCTACGTATTTCAGACAATGCATTTCTGCATGTAATGAGTTAATGATAAAATCATATAAATTTCAAGTTCGTTTAATATTGTTAATACGGACCCAGGCAACGCTGGGCGGGTCAGCTAGTCTATATTAATAAAAGAACAAAACGCTCTGTCTGTCTGTGTGTGTGTCTGTGATGGCTAGCAAAATCTATTTGACATACGAAGTTCAAAATTTTTATGAGAGCACCTGAAGCTCAGAATTTCAAAATTCCATTTATTAACGGAGTTATTAATTAAATTCCAAAGCTCACTCTCATAAAAAATCGCCTTTTTTTACTTTTTTTCCCTTTCATTTTCTTATGGTTGGTTGGTTGCATAAAATTTTCGCAGAAATAATTAAAAAAGGCTGGAATAGACCTTTAAAATTCATAGACTGGCAAACTGTCAGTTTAAATGAGGATTTTTTTAAATCATAGCTGCTGTACGCCATGGAGGAAAAAATATAGGTGGAGGTGAAGCAATCCGAAAAAAAAAAAAAAGGTTTGCAATATGAAACCATTTATCGCTGAAATTTTAATGTCTCAATCAAAAGCACGAGGAAGGAATTTTGTATTAATAAGACGAATTGAAAGAAATGAATTACAGCTAAAGCATATTTTACGAAGAAATAGTAATTTATTAAAACATTTATTTTCTATTGTATTATTTATTAAAATAAATGTTTGCTTTTAAAATAATTGAAATTGGAAAATTAGAAATAATTAAACGTCAAAATAAAATTAAATAAAATATTGAAAACCTTTGATTTGAACTAAAAACTGTATTACTAAAAGTTTTCTTTTTTTTTCAGAACTTTTTAATTCTTCATAACTTAGATGAAAAATGTTTGTGATTTAACAACATATTAATTCCATGTCAATATATAAAGTATATTGATGAAAACCTTCTTTTAAAATCCTGCATGAAATTTCCTTGAACATGAATGAGATCCGAACCTAAAAATTCTGTTTGAAAAAATACCTGAAATTTGAATCGAACCAAATCTGAACTTGACAAAAATATTCCAAAGAACATTAACCGGATCCGAACAAGACAAAAAATTTTCATGTACATGAACCGAATCTGAGCCTAAAAAATTTCTTTGAAAAAAATCTCGAAATCTGAAATGAACTAAATCTGAACTTGACAAAAATATTCCATTGAAGCATGTTCTTATGTTACACGCAAGAGAACCCGAACCCAAAAATTACATTTGAAAAAAAAGACGACATCTGTATTAAACCAAGTCTGAACTTGACAAAAATATTCCAGTGAAGCATGTCTTTATTCGAATCAGACAGAGAAATTTCCGTAGACACGCAGGAAGACCTGAACCCAAAAATTCCATTTGAAAAAAAACGCCGAAATCTGAATTGAACCAAATCTGTTCCCGACAAAAATATTTCACAGAACCATAACTGAATCTGAGCAAGGCAAAATAATTTCTATGGACCTGAATCCGACACGAACATTTTAAATCGAATTTCAAAAAATACTTGAAATCTGAATCGAACCAAATCTGAACCCGACGAAAATATTCTAATGAATCATAACCAAGATCCGAAAAAGACAAAATGATTTCCATAGACATGAACCCAATATATGGTTAGGTAACATTTGGGTTGCAACTAGGTTGCACTTACATTAAGGTAAGTCTTTGATTTTATTTAATTTCACGTTAGGTTACAGTTAGATCACGGTTAATTTAAAGTTAGGTTAAAGTTAAATTGCATTTATGTTATGGTTAGAATGAGGATAGGTTGCAATAAAGTGACGGCTAGGTTACATTTATGTTATATTTAAGTTACGGTAGGGTACTGTTAAGTCGCAGTTAGGTTACAGACAGGTTATGGTTACGGTACAAAAGTTTACAATTAGAAATTTGTCCACAGAGTGAACATTACCCATGTTCTGATTAAAAATATGCACTTACTTTTGTTAAATGGCTCTGAAATTATAATACTATATACCAACCTTTTATCATCGAGTATCGATTTCATTCACGGTATAGTCGGATTTAAGAGTGATATAATTAGTTTCAAATTCAAAATATTTCACTTGGGACTTCTATGTAAAAAAATAATTAGTTACGTGACCTAACAGTGATTTTTACGGGTAAATATCAACACTCTAACACGAAAATAACGCAATCGTTGGATACATGTTCCCTCCCGCGTTTCTGATTGTTCATTTTAAGTATTTTTAGAGCTTAATATTAGTTCTTTTTTAAACCGATTTTTCTCTCACTCAGCTGCCACGTATTTCAGACAATTCATTTCTGCATGCTTCGAGTTAATGATAAAATCATACAAATTTCAAGTTCGTTTAATATTGTTAATACGGACCCGAGCAACGCCGGGCGGGTCAGCTAGTAGGGAATAAGAGAGACACTAGATGCAGTTAACTTAAAATAAGTGTTATTATTCATCAGTTTTATTTCATTGCATAATTTGTATATTTAATGAAATAATTTTTTATACATTAAAAAAATATGTAAGAAAATAAGTTCAAGTCAGGTGTTCTATTTATATTGGCAGTAAATGTTCTATATATATTGGATGAGAGAAAATTGTGATAACAGGCTTTGCTAGATTTTTCTTTTTTACAGAATAAACACAATGTATTAGCTGTATTAACACATTGTATTGGCTTGTTAAAAAAAAAAAAAAAAAAAAAAAAAAAAATTCTCATAAGTTGTAATTTTTTGAATAAAGATAAAACTTATTGATTACAAATGTGAATTTCAAAAACTGTGAATTGTTCATAATTATAATATTATCACATTTAGTAACTGTATTTTATGTTTTTTATAAAAAAAAAATCAAAGTGTTACATTGATTGTGTAGTGACTTTAAAAGCCATTTTGTCATAATGCTAATAATACTTTGAAGAAAGACAAAGTACATTGATTAATGTGAATTGTTAAAACTATGAGTTGTTTGATTAATGTGAATTGCTAAAACTATGAATTGTTTCTTATAATGTTTCTCTGTAATCTGTAGTTTTTTAATGAATAATTTTTAAATAGCTGTTGGGCTGGTTGCTGTTTGATTCCTTGCTGTGTCCCAGAGTGTCAAGACATTGAGCATCGCTGTCCAAGTTGCAAGCAACATTTAGGTACTTTCCGTAGAATCAATATATGAAAATATTGGGAATTTGTTAAAGGCTTCATGTCTTGTATGGACTCTGCATTCTTGATGGTAGTTACACAAGTTGTGTAAGAATGTTACACACAAACAATATTTTTTACCATATTTTATTCCTTTGTTATGCAAGTTACTGTATGTCTTTTCTCATAAATGTAAATACGTTTTTCAGGTGTTAGATTTGTAATGTTCAATGTAATTAAGACTATTCTCACCTTGAGAAATTATTTTCATGCTATTTGCTATGAATAGATATTGTCAGCCTGAACTCAGCATTAACATTAAAGTATTATCATATTTACTTGCATAATTTATGCACTCCCTACTTTTTGAAAAGAAAAAAAAAGCTTAATCTTCAGATAAAGCATTTTTGAGATAGTCTGAAACAATAAAACGAGATTGGTTATTATTCTAACCGGATATATTCTAGCAATTT
This sequence comes from Maratus speculifer, assembly GCA_964019185.1. Classification (NCBI taxonomy): domain Eukaryota; kingdom Metazoa; phylum Arthropoda; class Arachnida; order Araneae; family Salticidae; genus Maratus; species Maratus speculifer. Next base: position 116,634,239 of record OZ025293.1, on the reverse strand, counting down.
AGACCTGAAGTCAACTTTTAGTGTAGTCCTGTATATATCCAAAGGATCATATTTGGTCATTTCTTTCTTCTACATTTCTATTTTTATATGCTGCAGCAGTGCAGCTTATTTTATGACCAAAACATCAACAAACATAAAACATTAATATTTCTTGTCAAAAATGTCAATGTCCGAGTTAAGCATCCAGTAGGGCTGGGCGATATCAGAATTTTAATATCGTGATATATCACTGACCAAATATCGATAATTTTCGATGTATCGATATATTTCAATTCATATGTCACTCCATCATAAATGTAACTGTCCTCTGTAATAAATACTACAAACACATAATAGTATATATATATATATATGTGTGTGTGTGTGTGTGTGTGTGTGTGTGTGTGTGTGTGTGTATGTTAATTATCAAGAAAAAACAAAAATATCAATATTTTAACATGTTCCAAAGAACATAAATTTTAATTTTTATGTATTGATTCAAAATATGCAAACCCTTTACCTGCAAATCTGATCTAAAATATGTGTTATTGAAAACTCTTAGAAAGTGAAACATTATAAATCATTAAAATGAAACAAGAAAATGTATATAAGACAACAAATAGACATTAGATATATTGAAAGAAAATACTTTAATTACCTATAAACTTAGAATTTTTTTATTACAATACAAAAAAAAAATTGCATTTCTGCAATTTTGGGCAGTAAGGAACACATTCTTTTCGTTGTTATAATAAATAATTCTATTATTAGTCAGAATACAAATGAAAGCATTAGAATAATCAAATAATTTTAAGAAAACACGAAATTTCTTTAATAGAGTACAAAGTCCCAAATCTGGACGTTTTGCTAACTACTGTTTTTTTTTTCTTTTTTTTTCTTTTAATAATAATGCTGAATAAATCTCTATAATGATCTTTTACTTTTTCGATTTTGCTTACAGATATTTTTCTAGGATGCTTTTACTTTCGAAACCAGTTTCAAAAATAAAAGTATTCCAGTAAAGAAAAAAAAAAAAACTTGAAAATAAATATTAAAAAACGGCTTTTATTGAAAGAGATCAACCTCAGATGTGCAATGCAAAAACAAAATAAATAAATAAATAAATAAATAAATAAATAAACAAAAATCTGAAAACAAGGTTTAAAAAAAATAAGATTGACATTGAGCGGATGTTTTTGCATTAGTGAACTCTTGAAATAAAAAGGAGCCATGATATTCAAAATCAAAACTATCCACATTCTTTTATGAGAGATAAACTGTTCGATTTTTTTAAACTATAAAAAGGGTTTTGTGAATGTATTAACTAGTTTCAGTTGTTTAAGTGCGCGAAAAACACATTCAACGGCACATACAAACGAAAAGGGGTGGGGGGGGGGGTGGAAGAAAAACAAAACTTTTTATTCCTTACCATTAAAAGGGAAAAAAATTCATAACTCCTAAGTTAATTTACCAATTTTTTTCAAATTTTCAGCAATTTGCAATAATAGTAAATTAGGCTGTGTGACAAGTTTTTTATTAAAATATAAGTTATTACAAAATTTGAGCATCTTTTACAAGTGTCCAGTACAGAAGAACCTCAAAGAAAACGTAGGAAACTATCCATCGTTTGTTTTTGTTTATCGAACTCAGTGAAATTGAAACTTGAATGTTTATACAATAATCATATTGTCATCTGCTGTGGATGGGTAATATGTTTTGCCAAGCAGAAAGCGAGGCAGAAAGACACCATCCATAGAGTTTTAGCGATCTTTCAAAATGAAAAGTATTTTCCTTCCTAATTTGAGAAAAATTTTCATTTTTTTTGGGGGGGGGGATTTTTTCAAAAACCCGTACGCAAAACGGGTAAAAATATTAGTATCCAATAAACTCTAAAACTAAGGTGAATCACAATGAAAAAAGAAAAAACTTCCGCTTTAAGTAAAATTTCTGTTTAAAATAAATGACATAATAGAATTACCATACATGTAAATTATTAATGTTATTAATAAAAAATGTAAAATAATGTGATTTAATATAATTATTTATTAATGCTATTAATAAATGAAAAACAAACATACAAGAAATATCGATTAATTGTGCTCATATTCTTGAAAATATGTCAATCAATTCTGCATTCCGGCAGCAATAACTCTACACAAGCTCACAGGAAAACAACAGTCAGCCACTGATATGGAGTCAACAAGTGATTGTATCGGAAATGCCCTATCCTCGAATGAGTGTTTCAACTTCGATTCTTGAACGAGCTCCGATAAATAAAGTGGTACATCAGAATAGTAGACTGTTCGTCCATACTCCGGTATGTGCGCGACACCAGCGCAAAAAGTAGACAGTTCGCCCATATTCCGGTATGTGCGCGACACCAGCGCAAAAAGTAGACTGTTCGCCCATATTCCTGTGTGTGCGCGACACTGGCTCAAAACCGGAAGTATCACGCAAGTGCCGATTACAGCGCGAACATTTGCAAAAGTAAACAACTTTTGCGCCGACAGAGGTAGATTCGAAATTCCGTAACTCCGTAATTCCGAAAGTAGGATGAAATACCGTTTGAAATGATATATTGGAAGGATTGAAATCTCAATATCGTTACCACGGTCTTAAAGAAATATCGATATATAACGATATTACGGTATATCGTGCAGCCCTAGCATCCAGTAATAGTTGCTCATACTGTAGAATTATAGTGACCAAATTAAAATAACAGTTTTGCCATTGAACTTAAATTTAGAGGAGTTTGATCCCAAAACTGGAAAATTCCATGAAATAAGAGTCACTTATTAAATATCTTCAGAAAATGTTAAATTATGGTTGCGCTGAATCATAAAATTGTGAAATTATTTTGGAAAAAAAACTAGTATTATGAACAAATTTATTTTTGATTATTAATTGTATATTAAAATGTTATAACAATCTTAAAGAGAGTTATCTTTAATTACTCTTGGTTTTTTTCCCTCAAAAAATTTAACATCAATATATATTTAATATATATATATATATATATATATATTTATATTGGTATATGTCATGTGACTTTTAGCACTAGAGAAATGAAATGTGCACAAAATGTGCCAGTAAATATGGTTTTATTATGCAAAGAGATTTACAAAAATGTATCTGCAATGTACTAAATCTGGTAACTTTTACTCTTGCAACATCTGCCATTTTTTTAATATTACAAATATTACATTTAATAACTATGTAAGTATCTTGCTCTTGCTATTATTTGATATTGAAAAGATAACATTTAGTTACACATAAGTATTTTGCTTTAAATCTTAAATGATATTCTATGTTTTCTTTATATGTTATTTTTGTAATTATCTTTTAGAATTAATTATATAACATGAGCTGCTACTGTATTACTGAACAGTACATTTATTTTATGAAGTTATATAAAGTATTTTTAAAGGCTGTACTTAAATATTTGCCTTAAATTTTAAAATGAACATATCCTCCAGTTTTTTATCTACAGCAAGTAGTCTTAGTAATATTTGCAATACAATTATAAAGATATATTTGTTGAGATCCATACATAAAATCTAAAAATACTTCCCCTTATTTTTTTTTACTTTGAAGAATTATGGATGCATGTTATAAAATATTTATTTTGAAGTGAAATTTATGTTAATTTTTAAAGAGGGAATTCTACAATTAAAGAGCACAGTACTATTGGTAAAAATTGTTTATATGTTTCTTTTTCTCTGTTAGCAGTCTGTAACAAATAACAAGTTTTGAGATAATTTCCAAATCTTAACACATTTTAAATAAATGGGAAAAACAAAAGAAAAAAAAGGAGTAAATTCTTTAAAGCTCAACAAAGCTTGCATAGGATGTCACAAATGAATAAGTGAGATTCGTGAACCTTTATACATATGTAAATTTTTACAAAAGAGACGTAAATTAAATGCTTGAAATACTTTTTAAAACTTCTTTAGACAGCTGAAAAAAGAAAAATGATCCAATTTTGTTTGAAAAGCTACAATATTAATCACAAAACCTGGATTAATATTCCTAAGTAAGATCGCAGCATTTTTTCCCTAATTATACAAAAATTTAGATCATATATGTGCCTTGGATGAAGCAAATGATGTCAAATTATTCTTTGATTAAATGCATATTTTACCTTGCTTTCGTTAATGTTGTTAAGATAATGAACTATTACAGCAGTCAAACAAATTCCATAAGCATTTGAAACTAAATAGTTATCCTTTTGGTTCTCATGAAGTATAGGTGAAAATTAACAGCAACCACTCACCACATGGATATTAACATTGCAAAAGTGGTGATTAATAAATCGGCAATCGACCACCATTCTAGTCTCCTCTCGCCAAGTGACAATTAAAAAATCTTATCAATTGCCAAGTGAAATACAGCTTTTCTTATGGAAATATGCACCTCTACTTTGATTAAATCCATTTAGCAAATTTATAAATTCTTTTCTCTAACTGAATGCAAGCAGATTTAAATGACTTAACAGTATTTTGAATATTTTGGCTTATAACTATGTGCTTGTTCTTCAGTTGGATTACTTTTTTTGAAGAAATACACTTTTATTCTGCAAAATATATTCATGATTATTCCACATGCATTTCAAGCAATTTATTCCTTTTTTTTTTCCATTGGATGAAAGCAGACTTTAAGGACATTGCAGTATCTTCAATATATTGACTCCTGGGTGATTCTCAAAATAGGGGACAATTTATGTCTTTCAGCATACAAAAAAAACTTGAGAGGTTTTCTGTCATGTTTTTATACTTAGATATGTTTGTCTTAATATTATTCATTATTTGCACTCAAGAATTACTAACTTTTTAGTTAAAAACACCTTAAAATAACAGAATAAATGTTCAAAATGTCATTAGCATGGATGTCCACAGCAGCTGTGCCTTGTATATACTAGCTTTTTCAAGAGTTAATATCATGTTTATAAAATAAAACAAATGTTATTCTTTCTTTAAATTAATCAAGGAGAGGATTTATCCAATAAATTTCTTTTTAAAAATAAAATTATAGTATATAAAAAGAGAATTAAAGTTTGTCCTCCATATTCTGTTTTCAAAACAAGGTCATACTATAACAGCTGTTTATTAATCAAAATCTCATTTTCACATATGACAATACTTTGAAAATATAAAGTTTCTCCATAGCAACAAGTAGCCATTTTATTCCAGCCTGAAAATAGAAGCATGAATTGTATTTTATGAATAGAAGTTGAATATTAGGCAAGTACATCAATTGTATGTCATTAGAATGGATAATAATTTTCATGTTTATTTTACAATTAAAATTTTTATTTTACTTATTTGCATAGAACTTTTGTGTTTTAAAAAGCCCCAGAAAGGACTATTGCATTGGGATTATATTATGGCTCATAATCTTATTTAAATTAAAATTTGTCATTAGCATGGACAAATATCAGTGTCTTTAGCATGGTTTTTCTGTCCATGCTAAAGACTCCTATGTGCATAAATGTAACCAGTACTTATATTGTATCCTTTTTAAAGTTTAATTTTACATATAAATTTAGGTATTACATTTATTATCCCAAAAATATACATTAAATCTGTCAGAAAATCACTAAGACAGCTTCTTACACTGTTAGTGTCAGAATGTTGTTCATGTAAACAAAGTTTGCTCTTTGGTAATGTTTTTATTCTCCTTATATGTATATATGTAAAAATGGAAACTATTTGTTGGAAAGGAAGGCTAATAAACATAGAAAAAAAATATTTAAACAGGAAGAAAATAAAAAATTTTTAATATATTTATTCCATGCAATTTGTTTTGTCATTAGCATGGCTCAAAAAATACTAATTATTTTTTTAAAGTTAATTTTTAATTATTTAGCTCTGCTGACTACATGTAAAGTATACCTAATACTATATTAACAACACATATTTTTTTCAGAAATTTTGCTAACAGTAATTTTTTTAAGATTTCATTTTTGAAATTGTCCCCTATTTTGAGAATCACCCTCCTGCCACAAGCTCATCAGTTATTTTTCTGATATTAGATACTGTTTAATCTTGCAAAATGCACTTAACCAGCTTAGATTTCATTTATATGTGTTGTGTGTTAAATCTTACTAAATAAAATCCAAATAACTTTTTATAGTTTTTTTTTTTTACTGTTTGAGAAAAATATGTATTAATACAAAGATTATTATTTATCCAGATGTCAAGAAAGTTTGAAACATTGTAGTGGCCACTAACTTTGAAAAGTGGCCACTTACTGAGTCTACCAACGACTGCTAACTCAATTTCCTAGTTTTCACCTATATCATGAAGTTATCAAAATTGCCCCATCATCTCATCAGTAATATAATTATTAATATACAACTTTGTGCAAAATAATATAAATTTTAAAACAACATTAAAAATGGCAGAATAGGCAAACTTTGAGCAGATTAATTTGAGTAGCATTTAGTGTAAAGTCCTCAGCATCAGAAGCATTGAGATACCAAAACTAATGCTCAAAGTTTGCCTATTCTGGTATTTTCAACATTGTTTTAAAATTTTTCTATACATCAATAACATGTTTTTCAGAAGCTATAACAACATTGCATTGCTATAAAAATCATTTGATATTTATGAACTGAAACAATTCATCTATCTCTGAATTTTAGGATTTTTTTTTTTTTTTTTTAGCACTTTCCAACAAAGTTGAAAAGTGCTTATGCATTCGGTTTGTCTGTCTGTCTGTCCGCGCTCTAACTCCCGTAAATGTACTCAGATTGCTATGAAATTTTTATACGTTATTGAGGTTTACCCTAGCACGAACCCTATTGAAAATGAAGTATCTACCATGAATAATTTATCTACAGAGAGAATCAAAAGTTTCCCATTACATTACGGCCTATGGGGAAAAATCGTTAATATACTCGGATTGCCATGAAATTTTAGGACGTTATTGACGTTTACCCTAGCACGAGTGCTATTGAAAATGAAGTTTCTACCATAATTAGTTTATCTACAGGGCGAATCAAAAGTTTCCGATTACATTACAGCCTATGGGGAAAAATCGTTAATATACTCGGATTGCCATGAAATTTTAGGACGTTATTGACGTTTACCCTAGCACAAGTCCTTTCAAAAATCAAGTTTCTACCATGATTAGTTTATCTACAGGGCGAATCAAAGTTTCCCATTACATTATGGCCTATGGGGAAAAATCGTTAATATACTCAGATTGCCATGAAATTTTAGGACGTTATTGACGTTTACCCTAGCACAAGTCCTATCGAAAATGAAGTTTCTGCTATTAGTTTATCTACAGGGCGAATCAAAGTTTCCCATTACATTATGGCCTATGGGGAAAAATCGTTAATATACTCGGATTGCCATGAAATTTTAGGACGTTATTGACGTTTACCCTAGCACGAACCCTATTGAAAATGAAGTATCTACCATGATTAGTTTTTCTACAGAGAGAATCAAAAGTTTCCCATTACATTACGGCCTATGGGGGAAAATCGTTTCAAAGGCATTTTAAAGGTGTTATACCCTGTCAAACATATTAAAATATGAATTCTATAAAATATAAGGTGAAAATTTAGCTATTATTCATTTATATGGCCACACAAAAGAATTCCATTAGATAATGGTAAAAGGGGGAATTGTGTGTGACATATTTTAAAAAAATTAAGCTGTTTCATGTATAATAAAATTGATATATGTCACTGAAGCTTAATATAAATTACACGCTACTGTCTTGAATAATATGAAGTACATAGCATTTACAGGGCCACACAAAAGATTTCAAATAGTCTATTCTTTCTGAAATACAGTATATGTGTCCGATGATGGCTGATGGAGGGATGAAATGCATTTTAATTATGATATGCACGTTTATATTTCGCTAAATATATGCACATTATATGGTGTGTATAAATGTTATAGTTGATATACAGGGCTACCCAAAAGAGCTCACCAACATTAATGAATATGAGCGTAAATTATTTAAACGTGGTTCTTAAATAAGCTATGCATTTTTACGCTGAGCTGAATTCAATTTACTGAGAAATGTTTGCAGAATACAGATAAAAGGATAATACAGGGCCACACAAAGAATTCGGTACATGGACGCCTATGAATTATAATTTATGAGAATGTGATTTCAGTTGTTTTAAAAGTGTTTTAGTTTACAATAAATTTTAGCCTAATGCTGACGTGTAATAAAGGTACAATGTAAACTACAGGGCTGAACAAAAGTATTCAAGTATGTTTCCATCTAATAGTATAAAATGCTGAAAAAGAAATTTCAAGCTACTGGGTATTTTCTTGCTAAACTAAATTTTCCCATTATATCAACTGACATATGAAATACAGAGCTGTTCAAAAGTACTGGAATATATATTTGGGTATATTTGGCTATACACTATTATTTCCCTAAATAACAAAATTTTGTTAAAGATTTCATTAAGTGTTGGAAAGTGCTTCATAATCTATGCTTAACGCGTGATTTTTCTTACTTGTTTTTTTTTTTTTTTTTTTTCTGAGAATTAACAGAAAAAATATAAAAAGCTAGTATTTATTACATTGAAAATTATGTCTTATACTACTAAGCCATTAATAACTTGTAGGTAGAAATTGTACTCTGCTTTTAAAAAAAAGTTTTTAAGTAAATGGAAATTATAACATTTTTTGCAATAATAATGGATATTTTTAAATTTACTTAAAATGAATCACTTTTATTAATTAAGTCTGCTCTGTATGTTAGTAAGATTCTGCTGCTTGTTGCTATTTTTTGTTTGATTTGAAACACTTAAAATCAATTTTATCACTGGCATGGCAAAAGCTGATTTTTTCCAGCAGAAAGTTAGCCCTGGTTTGCACAACAGAAATTTCAGTCATATGAGGAAAGTTCTGCCCAAGATACAAGCAATTAAGAATGAATGAAAAATGAGGATTGTATCAAAGACAATAGCTTAATGAAAGCATATGTAAAACACAATAATGTATATTTTTGAATAATGTTCAGAAAGACCTAAATGAACTAACAACCTAATATAATAGACCTAAATAAATGTATGCTATAATTATTTTCAAAGAAATTAATTCATATTAATAATCAAGAAAGTATTTTGAGTCAATTAAAATAAAATTTTCTGTGTTAAAAATAATATTGTATTTCTACACATTTCTACACAAGACTGATGAAATAAATATTATTTAAAAATTTCATTGAACTTTCATTCATTCATTTATTTATTATTTAAAATTAATTCAATAACTAAAAAGAATTTTTTGTATCTTTTACTATTTTTTAAACTTATTCTTCATTCTTTTTTTTTAAATTTACATCTTTAATGAAAGAAAATAACATTTCTTTTCTCTCACAATAGAGGATGACACAATTTAAACTTTTATTATCCGTTTCGGTTTTATACAATTCTACAAGACTAATTCAATTTTACACAATTCTACAAAACTGATCAACTTTCTTAAAAATTTCATTAAGCCTGCATTCATTTATTTAATATTTAAAATTGATCTAATAACTAAAAAGAATTTTTTGTATCTTTTACTATTATTTTTTAACTTATTTCGAAATTGTTCCCTATTATGTAGATTTTGCAATCTATACTAATAAAAGAACAAATCGCTCTGTCTCTCTGTGTGTGTGTGTGTGTACGATGGTTAGCAAAATCTATGGTCCGTATGAGGCTCAAATTTTTTGTGAAGTTAATCCAAGGTCTCTCCTGATGTACCTGAAGCTCAGAATTTTAATTTTTTGATTTGTTTTTGAGATATTAATTATGAAGCACAACTAGGGATTACAATCCCGAGACTAATTTCCTGTCCCGGGATTTCGGGATTGTTTAGATTCAATCCCGGGATTACGAAAATTAAAATTTCTCCAATATTACCAATTCTCACAATAGCTAAATTTCACAATATTGTAAAAAAATAATTAAAGCAAAAATACAGCCTAACTTAAGAAATTATACCAAGTTCAAAATTAATTAATTAATTATAATAAAGTATAGGATAAATTACAACAACTGGAAATTAAAACAAATATGATGTTGATGTTCGACAGTGTAACAAAAACAACAAAAAAGTCTATGTTTTCTATAATTACTATTCTGTAAGTCTATCTTTCATATAATTTGGTGTTGAAAACGTCTTTGAATGGGTAAATATTTACAATATGGAAAGATAATTAATAAATTAATATCACTAATTAAATTTTGAATTATTCTCATTACCAAATAACTAAAGATTAAAAATTTAGGATATCGAAAACACAAGATTTTCCTCTACATAATGCTTTTTTTTCTTGAAATAAAAATACTTAACACATACTCACATATAACAATAAAAATTTAAATAAATGTATTATTTAAATTTCTAATTAATGATAGCTGTTAAAATTTGAAAACATTGCATAACATAAAAATTTATTCCATACCAAGTTAAAAAAGAACATTAGTTTGAATTGCTCAGTGTCTCTTAACTAATCGGTTTTCCTTTGAAAATATGATCTAAGAAATATCAAAGTATCTAAAGTATCACCTCCAAGTCGAATTCTAATTTTGTTTGCAATAAATCCTGCTGCTGAAGCTGCTCGATCTGCTTCGACACTCGCGGAAGGAATTGTCAGCAAATATTGATAAACTAATTTTAAATGATGACCGCGTATTCCTCCATTTTCAAAAAGAGACCTCACATTTCTAATTTGTATTGATAAATGCTTTTGTTTTTGTGTTTCAGATTCAACAGTTCGCATGCTTTTTTCTACTTCTTGTTGTAATTTTTCCTTAAATGTTCGATTATACGTTTGACGTTTCGCAGTGGGCTCAATATGCGTTATTTCTATATCTTCAGACTTCCTATTGTCAACACTGTTATTCACACTTCCAATTATTGTTTTTACTTTCTTCTTAATAACAGTTTTGTTAGGAATAGAAAACATACTGATAGTTTGCACTCAAGTCATCTCGTTTTGGATTATGCAAATAATTTTAAACACCCGATAATTCCATACGTCGTCGTTCTCTAATGCATAGTTTTAACACGTCTGTCATTTTATAAGCAAATTTTGATTTTTTTTTCTCCGACAATTCGTTTAAAAGAATTTTTAAGGCTGCGTCTGTGGCTAACAAATTAGAATCCCTGCAAACTGTGATTTGTATCGGTTTGAGGACTTCAACAATTTCGTTTATAAATAGAAAATCGGAATCGTCAATTCAGATCTCATGCTCTAAATAGATTAAAGCTTTCTGTATGCAATTTTTCAAGAAATGAAATCTTTCAAGTATAGTTACCAGCTATTCCATGTAGTCTATCAATCTAAAAGAAGGGAAAGTTTTTTCTTTTTTTCAGATTTAACATACTTTAGAAGAACTTCATTCCTTGTTGCAGATCGTTTAAAATAAATTACTAATTTTCGATCTTTTTTAATAAGTTCATTGATATATTCATCAGAGTATAAAAAGCCGTTTTCATCATGAAAAATTAAAATAAACTCCGATTCTAAACTTTCGGAAGATTCAATATCTTCATCTTTATCATCTTCTTCTAGGGCTAAATTTTCACTTCCGCAGCATGATTCAGCTATTGTTTTACTGGAGGAAGTTTCTGGTTCTGTATTTCATTCATTACAATAAAAATCACCACAAATTGATAAAAGAATGCCATGAGAGAAGCAAAGCTGTTCATCAGCTTCAATTTCTTTTACGACTTTCAGCATTACATTTTGTCCAACAGTTACGATTTCAACAACGTATTTTTTCATTGAAATATCATACTATTTTAAGCGCAGAGTTAGCATTTCGATACACTTTTTTTCAATGAAAGATCTATGTATAGGCACAAGCCCTAAATTAAAGAATTTGTTTCAATTTATATTTCTTGAAGGGACATTAATATTTACGAATTGCTTGTTTGCAGTAGATGTCCATTCGTCAAAATCAAAGTAATTTTTCCCCCCAAAGTTTTAAAAGTTTGTATTTCTCTTGTAATTAACATCTTTATTATGAAACTATAGTTCATTACACGATTTCGAACTCATATTGCAGATTTTGGCAAATCATTATAGCCTTTAGCTATCAGTAAATTTCTTAAATTAATTGAAGCGATGAAAACGTTAAATGAAAAAACCATCTTTAGCAGTCATTCTCGATAGAATCAAATCCAGTGATTTCTTATCACTACTCTATTTTCAACTTTTTATCTGTAATACATTCTGCAATCCCTTAGTCGATCAACCTAATTTTTTAAGCATTGTGCTACACCTTTTACATTTAGCGCTTTTTCCATCTTTTGGCGTTATATAGTAGTATTATATTGAAGATGTATCATTGGGTTTCCGATGAGCCACGGAATCCTTTTCATTCGACATCCTTAAAACAAAGTAAGTCTGACTTCACGAAAAGCAAAGAAGTTAGCCCATAATGACTATCATACACAAATGTGACGCTTATCAGTAAAAGTTAATTCAAAAAATGATCTACGAAGTGAAGATAATTTCGACAAACGCAGTAAAATCGAAATAAACAAATGATTTCATTTTTCCTGTCTAAAAGCTGTATGTGTTACATCTGTTTGAAAGTCAAAAGATTTCTACTCTAAAAGATTTACTCACTTAGAAATATATGTAAAAAGTATTTGAGGTATATATTCATTTTCAATCATGTATAAACTTTATGAAAATTGATTTTTTTCCAACCAAAAGCGAAAGTTTATAAATATCTTTTTTAAAATTAATTGAATATTATTCCACTAAAAAACCACACAATCCCGTAAATCCCGGGATTTTTTTCTGACAAATCCCAGGATTTTCGAGATTAAAAATACACTGGGATCCCGGAATCCCGGGATGCAGGATCCCGGGATTGTAATCCCTAAGCACAACTCACTCTCATCAAAAAGTCAATTATTTGATGCTCTGGGAATGAAAAAACTTGCACATGCGCACAAACACATTTACATACTTTAATGAGGAAAGAATCATTTTCCTGAGTTTATTTCTATTTCATTTTGTTTTAATCCAAATCAACCAAATCGCTTGGCACAGTTTAGAGGTCTGCACGGGCCGAAATTTCCAGGCCCGGGCCCGGCCCGAACGAAAGAAATATTGGCCCGGCCCGAACGGAAAAAATAATGGCCCGGCCCGAAAGTTAAAATTTCGGCCCGAGCTCGGCCCGGTCCGGAAAAAAGTTTAAAATTTGGCCTGAACCCAGCCCGGCTCGAGTGAATTTCTACAGAACATTGATCTTTAATCTCATGGAAGAGTTCTGACCAAAAAAAAATTATATTAGTCTTTTTTCATGTTTATAATCTCCATTTATGCAGAAGTGCCATAGGCTGCGATATTTATGCTTTTAAATGAATCTTTGTTTGTTGTATGTAAATGTTTCAGTTATCACTAGTATTATTAATCCATATTCCCTGTAATGGAGACAAAAAATCGAAAAAGCGGTATATGGTAAAATTTCCAAAGACGAAATCGCTTTGGAACAAAAAAAAAATGCATTCCCTTCTTAACAGATGTAAATGTTTAATATATTTTTTTCTGTCGTATTCTTGTATTCATTTTGCATGGATGAAAATTTTAAAAGAAACTTTCAGTTTTCAGTTTAAAAAAAAATTCTGTCATAATCATGTTTTTTTTTTTTTTTTTTGTGTGTGTGTGTGTGTGTTTAATTCTATTTTAAAACGCCTAGTAATCAATGATTCTTTAAAAGGAATAAATTCTAATGTTTAATTGTAGAGTAATGACGGCTTAAAAGTCTATGCTTTTTTTGCAGAAATTTTTGGACAAAGCCAAATATTACTGATTTATAAAAAGTCGAGAAAAGGATTTTCATATAGGAAGATTCAATCGGAACTGATTATTTTGGTCCATGAAAACTAGGAAAAATGGAATCAGTCTCGGCTTCGTACGGAAAAGAAAAATTTAGGCCCGGCCCGATACTCCAGCAAAAAAATTAAGGCCCCAGCCCAGCCCGAAAAGATTAGTGACTAGATCTGGCCCAGCCCGAAAGGATTAGTGACTAGGCCCAGCCCGAATCTTCAGAAGTAAGGCCCGAGCCCGGCCCGAATGCCATTATTGGAAATCGGCCCGCGGGCCGGGCTGGGCTGGGCTTCGGGTCGAGGCCCGGCCCGTGCAGACCTCTAGCACAGTTAAACTTGGAAGACGTATTTTGAAAGATCGTACTTTTAAATCTCAAATACTATCTCCAATTCAAAAAAATGTTGCACTTAATCCTTTGGAGGAAAAAAAAAGTCATTTTTTTAAAGTTTTTCTCTTTTATGTCATTGGCTCTCCAAGGTGCCATTTTAAAGATATAAAGAAACCAGAAATATGCTCTTAAAGCTTGAACTTTCTTTTAACAGATGATGTAATTGGTTTTAAAAAATATGGATTTTAATCCTTTCAAATACACTTGTAAAAGTAAGATACTTTGTGACTCACGGACAGGATATTCTTTCTATATTAAAATTATCTAAATGTACATATCTCAACCAAATCTTTTACAAGCATCTTAATACAACAGATTAACACCCCCTACAAAAATTTCAAAACAGTTGATATATTTTACAAAATAAAATGTACAAAAAAATTGATGAAATCAATAAAAACGAGATTGTTTCATTGCAGTTTTCCCTTCCAGGGCACTGTTTTATAGGTACCAATAAACCAAAAATATATTCTTAAAGCTAAAACCTTATAATCTATGGTGCAACGAGTTTTAAAAATATGAGATTTAACTCTTTTAAATACATTGGCAAACGCAAATGACTTCATGGAAACTATATTTTCTTCATTTCAATAAACCAGATTTAAATCACTTACAAAAAATTTGAAACTTTCAGATGGATAGAATTATTTTTTTTCTCCAAATTTTGTGTGAAAATTTCAATGAAATTGGTGAAAACATGAATGTTCTGTCACTGAGTGTGTTCGCTTTAGGTACACATAGACTCCAAAATCAAACTGCAGAAAATAAAATACTATACAGTATATGCTCTCAATTTAATATCTTTTCACAATTTTTCCATTTAAAAATATAAATTCTGACAAAATGGATGTAAAGATATAAAATCATCAAATTTTAGTTTCATTTAAGGGTCACTTGAAAAACAGATAGCACATTTGAAAACTGAATAATATCATGGGCCCAGGCAATGCCTGGAAGATTAGTTAGTTAAATAAATAAAATTTACGTGATGTCGCCATCTAACTATAGAAAAAGAAAACATTGTTATCTTCTTTCTCTATTAGTAAATGGTGACACCGTGCAAATTATTATTACCCTTTATAAAAAATCAATACTTTAAATTATTTTAGCAAAATGCAATATATATATATATGTAACAAATATACAGTGATAATTTTATTTTTTATGTTTTATTTACCATAAAAACAGAATTTATAGGATTTAAAAAAAAAAAATCTCAATTATTAAGCTCCTTCCTTATAAAAGGTAATGTTTTTTTTTTTTTTAAAGGGGGATGGGGGGACTTACAATCGGGATTTTAGGGTACACATTTAAGTATATGAATTTGGTTATGAATTATGAATTAAATATATGAATGAGAAAAAAATATTAATATTTTGATTTGTACATTTTTAAAATATATCCCCTCTAGTTGTTTATATTAAAATATGTGGTTTATGTTCTCTATTCTATCTTGTAATGTTGTATAACAAATATTTTTAGAGTAAATTTTTGAGAGGAAATATATTTTTCTTTTAAATTTACCATTATAATTATTAAACAAATGAAATACACTTAATTGATGTATCATATGTATCTTATATAAGATTACAGTTGGGGAAAAGTAAAAATTTTCTATTGAGAAATTATTTTTTAAGAATTAAAACTCTTTGTGTATTTTAATTTATATAGTGTGGAGCATAAGCATTTGTGAATTACAGGTTTGTAAATTTGAAGTACTCTGCTGTATTATTAATTAGATAGAAAATGCTTATAATGATTGATAAAGATACATTTAGGCTTTTCTGTACATTCATTCAGCATTTAAATTTTACTATTTTTAAGAGAGCTTTATTTTTGTGGTTTAAGAAGTTAATTTTTGTATCTTGATCTCCATTTACTAAAACTTATTAAAAATTAAAATATACTTCTAAGATAAGCATATTTTTTTTTCACTTTGGATTTAAATATTGATAACACTCTTGAAATTATAATCTTTCCTTGCTAAAGTTAAGATGCAGTTAAAAACTTTATCAGAAATTAGTGTTTTGTAGAGATGTCTTATAGTGAAAACAATTTATTTCATAGGATGATACACTTGGAAAAAATCTATTTAAATTATATAGTGCAGTATAGAATATCTCTTCATACATTATGCTGTAGATAACTTATAATTCATTTAATTCTTATGCTTTTGCAATAGAATGATTTTTAACTGTAGTTTTTGAGTAATTGTGGTGCATTTAGCTTTATAGGTGTTAAAAAATGAAGAATTTGTTTTCTAATATGACATTTTCAAAAGTGAAATCAAAATCAAACAATTGTTATCAATATTTGTGACTAAAAGTTTAGAAATATTGTCTCATATATTAATTAAATAGTTAATCATATGACAGTACATGATTGTTCGTATTCTGCGATAACATTGATTGTGCATATCTTTGAAAATATGCAAATGAGATGATGTAGTTTATATTTAAAAGTGTATAGCAGTTCATTATTTGTATTTGTAATTTATATTCCTGTAAAAGATGCATTATTTATATGCTGCTAATTAGTTATCTTTCTGAATCTCGCACTATGCATTTTTAATGCCCTGTCTATGTATGAATTTGATTATGAATTGTTTGATGTATGTATTTTTACATATTGCTGAATCTGTGTGACGTTTAACAGTCTGTGAAACAGTTTTCATACTTCATCATTGAATTTAAATATGTGTATGTCGTAAAATGTGTAATTATATTTATTTTGTAAAAATTTAATTGTTTTTTAAACAAAAGTCTGTGATAATTCTTAAAAAAAAAAGTTATCTGTTTTTCAGGAGCGTTTTTTTATAAATTTATTTTATTCCTCTTTTATTTGATCTCACAAGATGCATTGAAAATGTTTCTTTATGCTATTTTTTCTCATTTTCCCATCAATTGAATCTTCTGTGGAAATATTTACATGTGTAATAAAATAGTGTGATATATATATATATATATATATATATATATATATATATATATATTTGTTTTTATTTCCTTCAATTTTAATTAAAACTGTATGAAGACATTAGTTTTATAATGCATTTTTTAAGCATTAGTTGAATACAAAATTTCTATTCATCTTTTGAACAAATTACAAGTCAATTTGATTATTCCCATGATACTATGAAGACTGGGATTTTCAACCAGTAAAACCTGTTGCCAAACAGAAATTTAAAAATGTGTTAGAAAAATAAAATGTGCATGTACATGAAGGAAAATGTGCTTGTAAATTATTCATAAAAATTTTCACCATGTTTAAAAGAGAAAATGGGAGCATATAAAGCATTGTTTTTTGTATGAGTTTGATAGGGCTAGTAATGGAGTCCTAGCATGATGAAACATTCATTAAGACCCACAATAGTCACAGAAAAATTACTCAAAAAGACCCGGATGACCATGTAAAGTCTATGGAAGCGTTCTTTTTGAATATCTCGCTCCAATTTTAATATTTTTGCATGATTTTTTTGCACAAGATAGCTGAGGGCGATCCACAACCGGGCTAGTTTTTACTTTTTAAATTTTTGTTTCAGATTTTCTTTAAAAAAATACTTTAACTTTCAAAACCGGTTTAAACCGGTTCTGAAACTGAAACTATCGTAATATAAAAAATATATAACCAAAATCAACAAAGTAAAAACTAGCCCGGTTGTGGATCGCCCTCAGCTATCTTGTGCAAAAAAATCATGCAAAAATATTAAAATTGGAGTGAGATATTCGAAAAGAACGCTCCCATAGACTTTACATGGTCATCCGGGTATTTTTGAGTGATTTTTCTGTGACTATTGTGGGCTCTTAAGTGTAAAGCGAGGATGCTGTTGATAACATATGTTCATAGCCAATTTTAAAAAATAGAGATAGAACAGGAAGTCATAAAAATCAGCCATACTTCACTCATCAATCAATGAATTCTGATCAGAATCTTGACCAAAACCTATCAGGGTCTACCTAATTCTATATCTTTTTAAATATATAGTGCAACTCAGGTGTTACATGATTTTGCTATTTGGTGCTTTTTGTGGTCTTTTGGTGAACTATAATATACATGATACTGTGTATTTTACAACATTGGCAATCTTACAATTAAAAAATTGATTTTTCTTTTCAAAATTTTTTAATATAAATTTTAAACCATTTGCTTAAAAAGGAAGTATATGTTCAAAATACGTTAGTTTTACATCGTTATCAATATTTTGAGTGACTCTTGAACCAATAGCTTTGCTATAGTCTTGCATGCAGTTGATGCAAGTCAAAAAACCATTTTAAAATTTTTATAAAAATTAAACATTAAATAAATAAAATAAAATTTCAATATAGAATGTTAAAAAATTATTTTTAATAGAAGAGATTTTAAGTTGTCTATATTAAAATTTTTATGCATTTATCTTTCAAAGGGAATGAGAAAAAAGAAATTAAGTGTGACATGTTGCTAAATTGCATCACCAGGTAAAAAGTAAGACTTCTGAGACCCCTTAAGATCGTGAAGTCTTTTTTTTTCTGATTTGTTATTATGGGTAGGTTATAACATTTTTTGTTGATGCTGCTTGCAATGTGCTTGACTGACATTTCCCACTCTAATTAGGTAGTAATTATTATTCTGCAATGTATTGAATTCATTATAAAAATTATATCATTGAATAGTTGTTTTGTGCTGTGTAAACACATTAAAATAAGTATACAATTTAAAATTATTTTTTGATCATTTTTTGTTATGTAACTCGGGACTGCCATTATGTTCAACAAAAACACAAATATTTTTACAGTTTTTCTAAAGGATAATTAACAAAAGTAGACTCATACTTTTTTCTAAATAATTAAATAAAATAAAAAAGTAAATCATGCATTAAAGGGTCTAGCTAAAGGATTAGTAAAACCTGTTTTTTTTGGTACTCAGAAGAACAAAAGATAAATGCACATACTTGGATTTTCATGGCAAATATTCAGAATCCATAGAAGCTTCTTGATCTGTCTTTATTTTCATTGCAAAAGTGAACAATTTTCGGAACAAATTGTGATAGGTGATAAGAAATGGGTACTCTATTATCTTGTCAAATGTCTAAGTATTATGTGTCTTTTAGAGACTACTCTATTCACCTCAAAAAAAAAAAAAAAAAAAAAAAAAAAAAGAATTTTATCTTGCAAAAATTTTGTTATATATCTATAGCAAAATTTAAACTTTATTATGGGATATTTAAACAATAATTTACTGAAAGTAACATTTACAATCTTTGAAATTAGGCTTCAAATCCCCAACATTCACTCTTTTTCACACACAACGGAAGAACAGGCTCAAAAATTTGCATATTTTGCTGGAGAAAAGGTTTATCCCATTGAACTATGATAAGATTAACATTGTGTTACCAATTAATCACTTTTCATTGAAGTTGATTCAATAGAATGAACATATAGCACATTTTTTATGGTAATTTCTTTAATTTTTCTTGCCAGTGTATAAAAGTTTGCACAAGTGGGATTCAGAATTTTCCCATCTGTCTGAAATTTGCTACAACATATTCCTTTCTGATCACATACATTGATTATATATAATGTAATATTTAATTAAAAATATATACCAGGTGCAATATGTAATTTCTCGCCGACCTTTAATTTCTCCGCTGTTGGTCATAGACATGTAGTTCAAATTGCAAAAATGTTTCAAATGAGACAAATATTCATGTTGTGGCATTGTTTAAAGTAAAAAATCAATTTTATAAAAAGTACAAAACCTATTTTTTTTACACATTCCCCCAGTCTCTATAGTTATATTTAGTAAAAGTTTATACAAATCATAACAGATATACTACAAAAAAATTGACTTCTCTCTGACAAAAATTGACAGAGTTATTAAATTTCAAAGTTTGATATTTTTGCATATGATTTTATTTTTCATCAAGAGATCAGTTAAAAATTTTTTAAAGTAATAAGAGCTTGAAATCAAGATTTAATTTCTTTTTTATAGTGAAGTTGGCATTGCCAAAGAAGGTTATTTCATCTAAAAAATCTAGGTAGCATTTAGGAGTCATATTAGTGATGGACGATTCTCGGAAAATTTCCTATTCGATAAAAATCATAATCGTAAAAAAGCACATTCGATAAAGTCATCGATTAATTTCGAGAATCTACAATCGAGATGTTTTTACAATCGATTATTAAAATCTTTGTTATTACATGTTTAAAAAGCATAATTTAGAAAATACATGGTAACTGAAAACAAATGAATTTAAAAAACAACAACAAACCAAAAGGATGTTATAATATAGCCGCAATAGTAGATAAGTCATGTAACGGCATTCCTTGGTTGCAAAAAGTTGTAAAGTCGCGAGTAGCAAAATGGCCAAAGAAAAACTAATCAAAAGCACTCTTAGTGAAAGAACATGAACTAAAAGGATATTAAAAGTGATCAAAATCTTTTATTGATTTTTGTACATCAATTGAGATACGATCTACAATTCTCCCATTATTAGAAGACTCTCTATTGAAATTCATTAAACGGACCATTCGGGGGGGGGGGGGGCAAAGTAGTGCAGGAGCAATGAAAATGCATAATATGAGTAAATGGTCATTAGGCTTTCCAACAATACATCGCATGATGGGTGTTGGTTAAATTTATTAGAGAGTTTTCTGCGGGGGCGCAAAGTGTGGAGGGATGAGCGCGGGAGGTATATAAAATAAAATGGTAATTACAGAGCTTTCTAATGATATATCACGAAAGAGTAATCAACAAAAGATATAAAAACACTCCCTTTAGAATTCCAAATATTGCAACACCCGGAATACAGCCTGTCCTCACAGTTTGTGAATTTTTTATACATTATAAATTATATATTGGAAGTCTCCATAAAAAAAATCAGATCTGAATTCACAAAAACGAAATGATTTCAAAAAAGTTTGAAAAGCGCTTCTGTAAGGAGGCCAAATTGAGGAAAGGAGAAGAAAGTTTCATAATATGAAAGAGTGGTTTGAAAACTTTTCGATGATAAGTCATATGACGGGTCCATAAAAAAGCTTGAAATTTACTCTTCACTACTCCACTGTTTTTTTTCTTCCCTGAATACATCTGGAAATCACGCCGCCTCGCTTTAAAATGTTTATATTTAATAAAATATTTTTACCAAAGGGATTCATCAAAAAATCACATTTAAAATGAAATTTATTCTCAAAATAGCTATAATTTAAAAAAATCACCCCTCATCGCTCCCCTCCCCCCTGCGGAAATTCAACCCCAGGAAGATAAACATTCATAATATGAAAGAGTGGTTCGAAAAACATTCCAATAATCAATCACATGAAGGGTCCAAAGAAGTTTGGAATTTACTCCTCACCCGCAAGTTTACTTTTTCTTAACAGAATACACCCGGAAATCACGCATCCTCCACTTTAAAATGTTTATAATTAGCAATTTTTATTAAAAGGTTGCATCAAGAAACCACTTCTAAAATGATAGCTATTCTCGAAATTGTTACGATTAAAAAAATTCACTCGCCATAGATTCTCCGTCCTGTAATTAAACTGCAGGAAGAGAAAGGTCCATAATATGAAATAGTATTCCGAAACCTTTCCTATTTCTTTTCTTTTAGTTTTTATCTCATATCAAAATGTATATTGATTTTCATGTGTCTAAATCTGAAAAAAGTCAGATTCAATAGATACGAATGCTTGTTGGTAAGTGTGTCACCATCTGAACAAATATTTGTTATAATATTGGGGTTAGCGAACATGTGCTCACAGAAAAAAAAAAATATGTTAATGAACAATTGTGTTTGGTTACGACTGCATGTATGAAAGCGAATAAAGTAGCAACGTATAATTTGAAATTAAGGTAAACAAGTTTAAAAAATAAGTATGAAAATACTAACAAAAAAAAAAAAGGAAAAAAAGTTGCCCGTTTTTAATTAAAAATAGGTTAAGATGATTACATTTTTCAATAAATGCCCTTGCAAACACTTTTTACCAAACGTAAATAAAAAAAAAATTTTTTTTTTGCTTATAAAAGTTATAAACATTCAATGCGCATTTTGAAATCCATGCTTAATTTTTTGTCTGCAGTTCATGTGTTTTCCCAAAAATGTCTGTTACAGTATGACATTAATTTGGTGCAGGCACCAAATACGTTTTTGGTGCCTGCATATCACATATCACATGAAGGGTCCAAAAAAAGTTTGAAATTTACTCCTCACCCGTGGCCATAATGTTACTTTTCGTCCCAGAATGCACCCAGAAATCAGGCAGTCCCCATTTTAAACTTTTGTATTTATGAAATAATTTTTACCGGAGCGCTCCTCTGAAAACCACACCTAAAATGATATTCATTGTCAAAATAGATAAAATTAAAACAAAATTTCATTCTCTTATCGATCGCCCTCCCCCTCCTGAAATTCAACTCCAGGAGGAGAAATATTCGTAAAATGAAAGAGTGGTGCGAAAAAATTCCGATTATATATATATATATAACATGACGGGTCCAAAAAAGAGGTTGAAATTTACATGTCACCAGTAGGTTCACTCATTTTTTCCAGAATGCACCTAAAAATGACGCATTCCCCGCTTTAAAATCTTTATATTTAATAAGTTATATTTACCGAAGAGTTCCATAAAAAAACTCAACATCTAAAATGATATTTATTGTCGAAATAGCTACGATTTAAAAAATGCACCCTCTTATCGCTTTTTCTCCCCCCCTCTCCTGAAATTCAACTCCAGGAGGAGAAAGATTCGTAAAATGAAAGGGAGGTGCCAAAACATTCCGATGATGTATATATAACATGACGGATTAAAAAAAAAGGTTTGAAATTTACATGTCACCCGTGGGTTCACTCATTTTTTCCAGAATACACCTAAAAAATGACGCAGCCCCCACTTTAAAATCTTTATATTTAATAAATAATATTTACCGAAGAGTTCCATAAAAAAAATCCACACCAAAAATAACATTTAATGTCGAAATAACTACGATTTAAAAAATTCACCCCCTCCCCCATCCCTCCTCCCGCCCCTTAAAATTCAACTCCAAAAGTAGAAAGATTCACAATATGAAAGAATCGTTAAAAAGCTTTCGTATCAGGCCCGTAGCTAGACCATATTGCCAGGTAGGGCAAAAGTTTTTCCAGGGGTGGCAGATTATTTTTCCACTTTTTGTTAATCTTTTATGCGTAGTTCTTCAAACACATGTACTGTGATTTCGTGGATTTTTTTCACTTAAAATATGGGGAATTTCTAAAGCCAGAGTGAAATTTTTAAAGTTTCTTCAGAAGCACGGGGGAAAAAAATGTTAAATACATATTTTTAATTTAGCGCAAATAAATTGCTATTTTTTTATTAAATAATTTAAATGTATACATGTACTATGTTCGTTTATATTAATAATACTTTTAAGTACAATTTACTAAATGCACAATTTTGTTCACAATTTTTTTCACAAAATTTGTACAATGTTTTGCATGCACTAACATTCTCCAAATGCATAACAATGAAAAAGTTAACCGCCCTTTTTCACTCTGTGACCAAATACTAAATAGCTGCTAAAAATCAAAATGGTTTAACCTCGGAAGCAGAATCGGCGCAACGCTGCAATGCAACGCACGTCACAGACTCTTGGGAATGTCTACAGACTATTTTTTAACTGTTAAAAATGTAGCGAAAATTAAAAAATTTCGGTCCTAAATCCAAAAATTAGGATATAAAATGTATCGCGAATTTCAACAAATAGTCTTCGGAAAGAAATCAATTTCGTCATAGATCGCGAAAAACACTCGAATCTCGTGCAAAGATCACGAAAAAACGGCAAGATTCTTCAAAACATTGCATAAAAAAACAAATCTCTTCAAAAGATCACGAAAAGCGGCAGTTTTCGTAAAAAAAATCACGAAAAAACGGCAAATTTCTTTTAAAAATTGCAAAAAACGGTAAATTTTTTCAAAAAATCGCAAAAAAAACGGAAAATTTCTTCAAACGATCACCAAAAAACGGCAGTTTTCGTCAAAAACTCACAAAAAACGGAAAATTTCTTCAAAATACCGTGAAAAAAACGTCAAATTTCTTCAAAAGATAGCGAAAAAATGGAAGTTTTCGTGCAAAGATTGTGAGAAAATGGTAATGTTTTCTTAAAAAGATCACGAAACAATGACAAATTTCTTCAAAAAATCGCGAAAACACGGCAAATTTCATCAAAAAATCACGAAAAAACGAAACATTGCTTCAAAAGATCGCGAAAAAGGGCAGTTTTCGTTAAAAAATCACGAAAAAACTGCAAATTTCTTTAAACGGTCGCGAAAAAATAACAAATTTTTTCAAAAGATCGCGAAAAAATAGCAGTTTTCATCAAAAGATCGGAAAAATAGTCAAATCTTGTAAAAAACGCGAAAAAAATACAAATTTCGTCAAAAGATCGCGAAAAATGACATTTCGTCAAAAGATCGTGAAAAACCCGCAATTTTTGTCAAAGA
This sequence comes from Maratus speculifer, assembly GCA_964019185.1. Taxonomy (NCBI): domain Eukaryota; kingdom Metazoa; phylum Arthropoda; class Arachnida; order Araneae; family Salticidae; genus Maratus; species Maratus speculifer. Next base: position 116,609,604 of record OZ025293.1, on the reverse strand, counting down.
GGAGCACTTGTAGGGAAGCACCCTCTTTCGGACAATGTATGAAGTGTTAAAAATTCTGAGAATAAAGGCAACTTCTTTTTAAAAGTATATTTTTCTTTTATGTCTATCACAAATATTTCGGAAGTTTGAGTTCATATAATGTAATGCGAGGGATTGGTCTGCAGACTGTTTTTTAAGTTTTTACTTGTGTTGCGGACTACAGAAAAAATTCTGCAGCTGGGGGTTTAACTATGCAAAGTGTTTAAGCGAGGTTTCATGAATTTCTATTTACTTCTTAAACTCGCTGTCAGGTAATTAAAAAATTTCCAGAGCGGTTCGGCTCGGTACAAACAAAGGGCCGCACAATCACAGGGATGGCAAATTGGATGTCTAGATCGAATTTGCCATTCGTCCTTTTGTAAAATTGTCAAACACCAACTTTTAGAAAACATTTCACAGTATTTCTTTATTTAGAAAAATAATCCCTTAAGATCTTTAAAAAATATTTCAAAGGAAAAAGCACAATTTCAGACCACAGATGGTATGTGTTCCAGTGAATGAAAGAAAGTCACTGAATAGCATAGTACCAATACCAAAGAGTGTTAAACAATTCGGCTGCTTTGGTGAACCTTAAACAGGCAATTTGTTAGCGGTCAAATCTCTAGGAAGCTAGTTTAAAATTGTATAATCTTAATTAAAAATGCGATAAAATGAAGGAAAAAAAACTTGCAAGGGGCGTCAAGTTCAGAGTTCTAATTTTTACAATAGATTAAATCTTTTAAACTCTAATGCCTGTTTTATTATCTGTTATTCTGTAAAATTTTGAAAAAACGTAAATTATAGGAGACATAAAAAAGCTTAAAAACACTGTATTTTCATAAACTTTTTAAATGGATTTTTATGAAAAAATATTAAATTGATACAAAATTTATGAAAATGTTGTTAACACTACGATAAATTATGGAAGCAGGACGTTGCGGTCCCGCCATTTCGGTCCTGCCATTTCGGTCCCGAGCCATTTCGGTCCCAAAACATTTCGGTCTCTAGCCATTTCGGTCGCAAGACATTTCGATCCCTTCTCCTGCAAAATGAAATTTTATGAAATAAGACATAACTTTATCAGGAATATTGCAGAGTTTTTTAAATGAAGGCCATACAATTTTAGTATAATGCGATTATAAGTGCCCGAAAACCGCACACACGTATAACTTTTATCCAAAATATTATAATTCACACAAATTTTGTATGGTAGTCCTAATCATAACTGGTAATCCTAATGATAATTGGTAATCCTTTAAGAATTCTGGACATACACTTCAACTAGAATAATAAAAGAAAAGATTACAATGCAAATTTCACTAAAAATAGTCAATTGTCATTAAGTTCCAAATTATAGAGTAATTGCACCGGCCTTCTCAAAACAGATTTTTGAGTTTTTATTTTGCAGGCCCTCACCTTGCCGTCTCTTCCAGGAAAGGTTTCTATAATTTTACCTAAACTCCAGAAATTTCTGGGTAAACTATCGTCTTTTATTAAGACAATATCGTTTATTTTAAATTGGGGAATATTAGTTTTGTTTATACTTTGGTGGGCTGATCTCAAATTTAATAAATACTCTTTCTTCCATCGGGACCAAAACAATCTCATCAATTTTTCTCGATAATTATAAGTTTTAAGCAATTCTTTCCTGGAAGAGAGATTCGAGTCAAAGTGCAGGCGTGCTGGAGGGAGAGAAGTTATTCTTCTCCCTATTAAAAAATGTGCTGGGCACAATGGTACGGGGTCCTGGCTTTCATCACTCATGTAAGTGATGGGTCTAGAGTTTATTGTGCCTTCTATTTCAGTTACTATGGTGGACAGTTCGTTGTAAGTTAACGATGTTTTGCCTAGCGTTTTTCGTAGGGCTGTTTTAACACTTCGCACCATTCTTTCATAAAAGCCACCCCACCAGGCGGCTTTTTCTACTATATATTTCCATTTTATTTTATGGGAAGCAAAAAATTCTTTCACCTCTGGATGAGCTACTAAGCTCCAAAGTTTTTTTAATTCTAGTTCAGCACGTTTAAATGTACGTGCATTGTCGGAATAAATTACGGAGCATAAACCCCGTCTAGCGATGAACCTTCTAAATGCGAGTAAGAAGGCTTGCGTAGATAAACTGTCTACCAGTTCCAAATGAACATTTCTTGTAACAGCACAGGTAAGAAGTAAAATATATTGTTTATTGTTCTTATCTTTTACGAATAAGGGACCGGCGAAGTCGCATCCTAGAATATTAAATGGTGGAGACTGTTCAATACGATCAGGTGGCAACGGAGCTACTGTCTGGTCTCCTGGATTCGCAGAAAATCGTTTGCAGACAACACATTTTTTGAGTAGATCCTTTATCGTTTTTCTAGCTTTTAGAAGCCAGAACCTTTCTCTAATTTCGACAAGCGTGTGTGTCACTGAAGAATGATACACTTTCTCATGTGCATTCCAAATAATTAACTCAGCTAATTTAGTTTTGGGCGGCAGAATAATCGGATACTTTTCATTTTCTAGTAAGATGTTAGATTTTGAAAGTCGCCCTGAAACACGTAAGATGCCCTCAGCATCCAGAAAAGGATTTAATTTCATTAGATTAGAATCTCTTGGAAGGGGTTTTGCCTTTTCTAAGCATTTAATTTCAACAAAGTATTTTTCATTTTGAATTTGTCGTATCCAATAATTTTCCGCTTCCTGGAGTTCTTCCATAGTTAAAGTGCCTCGATTATCTTGTTTATGCCTAGTCAAATTTATGAAACGCAATATATAGGCTGTTATTCTCAACAATTTATTTAAAGTATGTATATTCTTATTATATTTTGAAATTTGTATTTGATTTAATGTATCGTAGGTAATCCTAATTCTCAAAACAGTTAGTAATTTTCATATAAAAATCAAATTAATATTTTATTAAATATATTTATTAATTAATAGCATTATTAAATTACATAATGAATTTCACTTTAAAATAAACTCAATAAATAATCCGTTTTATATTCAATACATCATTATGTTTCCCAGTAGTTCTAAACTGAAATTTATATTTTACTTATTTATTTTATATTTAAAATTACAGAAATTTAAAACAATTAGTATAGTTAAAATAAAACTAAAATCAGAATTATTATTTTTTCTGGGAAAGCAGGAGCGAAAAGGTAATACAAATAAATAAATAAAAGCTTAGTTTTGTCACTTAAAAAATGAAAATAAGATTATTTAAAATATTATTATATTACATTTTTGTATATTTTATTAAATATTAATCTTATGTAAATAAAAAAAAAAAATAACCATCTTATTAGAATTAGAATAGGCCCAGTTTCAATAAAATGAACTCACAAAAATTGTCTTCATGGCGTGAGAAGACTGTTAAAAAATGCAATCAATGAATACTATTATTATTAAAAAAAAAAAAAAAAAAAAAAAAAAAAAGTGGCGGAGGCAAATTTTTAAAAACAAATTTTTTTCACAGCATGCCCAGTTACGTATCACTATTGCTTTCGCAATGTTAATAATGGAAAGTAACTTATGAAAACAATTTTATAAGATGCAACTTTGTATTATAAAAATAATAATTTGAAAAAATGTTTTCTTCAATAAATATATCTCATTTCTGAATTATCAAAAGAGGAGGTATAGATGAGTGATTTGGAAAAATATGTATATATTATAACATAACTGTCTAATTGAATTATTAAAGACATTTATTATTAAATTAATTTAAAGAAAAATAAATTAATCACAATAACAATTTTGCTGTAGAGTAAACTTTTGTTGTAGCATTGAAAGCAAACAACACTTTCAAAAATTCTATAAAAACACAGGATAATTTTTAAAAAGGTTATCAAATTGGGCATTTTTAACTTAATTTTAATTTACTATCATCCTAGAAGGTATTTATTCAAATATCCCTTATATTTCAAAGTGTGACATTTAATAAAAAATGAAATTAATTCCATAAATAAATGATTTAATGTATTATGCATTTATTTTTAATAATTAATAATGCAGAGCCAGGACAACTCAAATATGTAGGGGAGAGAAAAGCAGTTTTCTATCCGCTCGCACACACATATATTGGATACATATATATATATTAACAACATTTTATGTTTGAGAATACTTTTAAGCACAAAACGCACTGTAAAAACAGTGTTTATTTCTGTTCTAAATTATAGCATGGAACAAAAGTATATGCATCTTTATCTCTCTCTCTAATTATATATTGGGTCTTTCGGAAAGTGGTGTCTGTTTGGGAAAATCAGTTCGTACCGGAAAAATTTGCCCATTACTTACTATATATTAGATATCAGAAACAATATCTAAATGATAGACTTTTTCGGTACTAATTAATTTTCCCAAACGAACACGACTTTCCGAACGACTCAATATTTCAATCAAACGTCTCTATTTTTCAGGGCCGAATATACGAATTTCTTTTACAAATTTGCGCTATCGTATTTAACAATAAATAACAGCCAATTACTTAAGTGATTTGGAATTATTATTTTTCAGTTTTCAATAAATACATTACATTTTGAATTTCAATTGATATTTATCTTATGAGTGTTTTTATCAAACTGTCTCCTTGCAAAAATTGGCTTACAATAGCATCTTAGACGACTACTCTGAAAATTGTTTTACTTTTAAGAAAAAGTGCAGAAATACCATTCTTCGTTTCTTAACAAAAACACCTGTAATATTTTTGAATTTAAGAATAAAAATGACTTTATGATTGTGTCAGTTAGTAATAAATTTCGATTTGTAAAATTGTTTGAGTAACCTAACATATTGTATTATTTAAATTTGAAATAATAATTGTTTTATCTCAGAAGCACCAACTTTTTAAAATTTTAGTGAAATGGGAGAGAATCGAAGAAATGAAGGGACAGATCTATTATTATGTACTTTATATTTTTACATGGGGAAGGGGAGTATCCCTTGCAAAAAATTCTATAGCGATTTGTAAAGGTTCTTTTATTTCTATGTACTCCCAACTACCTGGAGTCAATGTTCATGAAGGATTCAATTTGTTATGCTGTTAATTAGCTGATTTTTATTTATTTATTTATTTTATGCAGGAAAATGTATGAGTTTTTTTAACCTACTTGTACCATATTGTATGGATATTTGCGATTGAATACCTTTTAAAGAAAATTAAATAGTAACATTTTATGAAAGAGAAAACATTTTATCATAAAATCAAAGTTAATGTTAATTAAATTATATAGTTACATTTTTCCTTTTCTTCTTTACTTTACTATTGATTGATATTATGTCATTCCTTGAAGATGTTTTTACTTTAAGATAAAAATTATTTATATTACGCCATATAAAATTCATTTAAAGTGAAATGCATGCAACATGGTAATAATTTCCTTCGCTAATTGCTACTTGTAAAATCTCACAAAAGAATGAAAAAGTAAGACATACGTGTATATTAAAAAAATAATTCTGTAAATTTCTTATTTGAAATTTAAATTTATATTATTTAAATACGAAATATATAAATACGAAATTTGATGGGAGTTATATTGATAAATGATAATTTTTCATAGTAATTACATTTCTTTATGGTGAATAACACCTATAATTTTTGTGTTTGTTCATTGGCTTCACATATTTTTATTATTCTTTTATATGTTCATGAATGGTGAGAAGAAAAAAGGACATCAAAAAGCGTATTGGGTTTTTAAAAGGACCCTCTTCCAAAGCAAACAAGTAAGCAAACAAAAGAGAGAGAAAAGTCCTAATGCGGGACATTTGCTATTTATTGTAATCAGAACAAGTTTACATGAAACAGACGACTAACTGTAAAGGAAAAAATATTGTAAACTAAGTTCACCGTAATTTCAGAATCCGCTGGTTTCAGCCAGCCCTCTAACGATAAATTTCGTATGGTGACAGTTGTACAAAGAGACGAATCTTTAGCTAATAAGCTAATCCAGATTTGTTCAATTTGGAGCGGTGTGGAATAATTCCTACAAAGCGAAAAAGCGGGGAATCCAAAACACCTCAATTTTTGACAGAGGTCTGTTCCAGACTAAAAACTAAAGTTAGGGGTAGAAGGAGAAAATTGGCATGAAGGAAGAAAACGGAAATTTCATTGTTGTATTACAAAAAAGCTTTTTAAAAGGAAATACTGAGTGATAAAATTATCGGATTCTGAGTGACCGAAATGTCGAATTTCATTTTGACTAAAAACTGGAAAAAATATAAATTTAATGTTTTTTTCCCTCGTTTTCTTAAAAATTTAATGTAGAGTTTTGAGCTAGGTCGGGCAAAACTTTTTGCAGGTCGGGCTTTGCCCGACCTGGCCCCCCTCTGGCTACGGCCCTGTTTCGTATATGCCTCTCATTTCACCAAATGTCATTCCGATAAAGTCAGAGTCAGACATTTCGAGAAAACTAATTTCTTTGCGATGGAAATTTACCTCAATGAAATGAAATAGCTTTATCGAAGGATAGCGATAAAATTTAACCTTGATAAAAGCGGCACTTCGAGAAGCTTGCGGTTTTCTGATGAATGCCTTTTTTCGATATGATGCTTTTCATTCTCGCTGAGAATGAGTAGGTTTATATCCAGCAGAGTTTTGTTGATGAAGCTTTGTGAAATGAAAGTTTTATCGTGAAACGAGGTGCAGAAAGAAGCATGAGAATATGACAATAACTTGTGAAATGAAGACCTAATTTTCAAAATTTCTCGTATTTTAGTCTTACCATGCTGTCACGTACCTAGAACCCACCAATAAATATTATTTATTTAAAAAATTTTTCAAAGAGGGGGCTGGAGAACATATGTTTAAAACTGTAGCGATTTCTACAATACCTATCAATTTAAGTGTTTTTTTTTTCATCGAATCATTCGGTAAACATTATTTATCAAATGTAAAAAAAATAAAATATCTGCTGCAGGAAATTGAGGGTGAAAGGGTGGACTGACGGGGGGAGGGGGAGGGGGTAATTTTTACTTTTTTAAATCCGTCATATTGTATATCATCTTGAAGATCTCGGATCACTCTTTCATATTATGTTTTCTTACCTCCCCCCTTCCGAATTTGGTTCCCACGGGGGGGGGGGTGGAAGGGGAGCAGTTTTCGAAGCTTTTTGCGTTTTTATTATTTTAGATCGAATTTTTGAATTGAAAACGTCCTTAGGCGCATTGGAAAAATTTTTGAGATGGGAAAAAAGTATTGAACTAGTCACATTGTTACCGTAACCTAGACACATTGTTTTAAAGTTCCCTCTTTGAGAGCCTCTTCCACAGGTGAGGAGCTTGACCCCCCCCCCCTTCCGACATACACTTTAAAATATCGCTCATTTTTTTCTCTACCAATTTTAACGTAAAAGTTTAAGCTATGTGGAACAACCGGGGCTGTTGTCTCCCTCCCTGTTGGTTATTCACCAACATAATTTTGCTCATTTCTTAACTTCATTTCAATTTTTAAAAAGCTATAACTTTGCTTCTACAATGGGGAGAAAAATTATAGCATAGCTAACTTTTCTTCGCCACTCTTTTTGCAGTTTTATAATCTTCCGCATAGCACCGTTTTTTTTTGGGGGGGGGGACAAGGGGGCCATTTTTCATTTTTTGATGTAATATGTTTATTGAAAGCTTATGCTTCATACATTACAAATTTAGCATAAAAAAGTTTCTCCCGTCATTCTGGGTCACGTTACGGACCCATAATGGGTTGAAATTTAAATTTCTTAAACTTCTTCGAAGTTTTCGCTAAATCGTCATCTGAAAAGCATCGCGCCAACGTGGTGCGTGTATGACATCTGTATTATGTAAAAATTGTTCACCACTGCTGGGACTCTGGCCTCCTCTCGCGTGTAGGCGTTAATTTACCGCGGTTACTTGGTCCTAATAGTTTAATCGTTTATGTCATTTATGTTATCATAAGATAACATTAATTCTTGCAGCTTTTAGTGGATTATTTCACTTTAGGCCCATTTTCGCATAAATTACCCTATTTTAAATATATATATATGTTACAGGCCAAACCCGATTTTAGGCCAAACTAGTTTATCCTAACGCCCATCGGATAAACTAGTTTTTCCTAGGCCAAACCGGTCTATCCTAACGCCCATCGGATAAACTAGTTTTTCCTAGGCCAAACCGGTTTATCCTAACGCCCATCGGATAAACTAGTTTTTCCTAAGCCAAACTAGTCTATCCTAAGGCCCATAGGACAATCTAGTTTTTCCTAGGCCAAACTAGTTTGGCCTAACTCTTGTAGGATAAACTAGTTTAGCCTGCTGTTTATTGGTCTGAACTAGTTTCTCCTAGGCCGATGTAGTTTATCCTAGGCCAATTCAATTTGGCGTGATTTTATTGAATTCAATGACCGCCACAGCGCCAACATTCTAGTTTGTCCTAGGCTGATCTTGTTAATCCTAGCCAATTTAATTTTACGTGTTTTTAGCTCACAGGCGTCAAAGCTTGAGAAATAATGGGCTCGCAGGTTCTGTATGTATGAATGTACGTATGTATATACGAATGTACGTACGTATGTACGTAACGCGATAACTCGTGATAGAAATATCTGATTTGCTTCAAATTTTGGATGCACGTTCATTGATATAAGGTACTTTTCTGATTAATTTTGGGAATTCATTGGATTAGAATAAAGGGGAGTGAACGGGAGGCTAGTTCCCCACCGTTAATTTAGAGAAATGGATTTTTGATGCAGAATTATCAGTTTTCATTTAAAAATTTAGATATAGGATCATTCTGACAAGGCGCCTCCATGATTAGTTGTGGATGTTTATTGTTTAAGTGTAAAAAAGGGCAATGTAGGTTACCCTCTCCCCCCATAATTTAGATAAATGGTTTTTGACGCAGAATTTACGGATTTGCTTCACATTTGTATCTAGGTTCTTTCTGATAAGGCAATTCCCTGAATAGTTTTGGGAGTTTAATGGTTAAGTATGAAGAAAAATGAACGATTACATCTCTTACATAGAAAAAACTAGTTTATCCTATGGGCATTTAGATAAACAAGTTTGGTGTAGAAAAAACTAGTTTATCCAATTGGCATAATGATAAAATAGTTTGGCCGAGGCTAATCTAATTTAGCTCGAAAACGGGTTTGGCCAGTAAAAAACATATATTTCACTAGAAAAAGTATAAATGTGTGTCAAGAGTCATTGCTTATAACACCAATACAGAAATTTAACATGTTCACCTTAGAGACATGATGCATTGGACATGGTGTTTGCTTTTTTTTCTGCACGCTCGTGCCAACTGAGATCTGACTTGCATTTATTATTATTATTGCATATTTAAGCCAGATTGAAGCTGAACATAATTTGGAATCGAACAGCGTTTTCCATTTTTGAGAAATTAATTACCTGTCGACATATAAGCTATTCTTGGCACGGCGTCAATTTTTTTTCCGTGAAGTCGTAACCGGAAATTCGATTCAAAACGTAGCTTTATTATTTTCTCAAAGATACATCGTTTTTATGAAAAAATGGCTTACGCCATTCGATTACATATTATCTGAATCTGTTAACCTTATGTATTTCCGAAAAGTAGTTCATAAATGTGTTAGGATGTAGTTCTTTAGGATTTGAGAAAAGCCTTAAGGAATGACAGAGAAATATATTCACGAATCTACTTTTTACTAAACAGATTCAAAAGTTATGATGTTTATAATTCTCATATTTTTTCTTTTGTTCTAAACTACATTGATTATTTAATGAATCCGTATTGAATATTGAAACTTTAAGAATCTAGATAATCATTAATACATTGTGTATTTTCCATTCTGAGAACACATCATAATTTAAAAATACATTGTAAATTTATCCAATAAGTATATAAGCAGTATTTTTAAAGGAAACTTAATTGTATGTGAAGTAAAACCTAAATATTTTTGGAGAAATTGAGTATTATCGTATAATTTGGGCCAGATCGAGCCGGACTGAGTCTTTTTTCACTGATTTTTGTACAGACAGAGCTCTGTCTGTACAAAAGTAAATAATATTAAAGTAAATAATAATAATTTGCTTGAATAAGCAAACACCATGTCCAATGCATCATGTCTCTTAGGTGAACATGTTAAATTTCTGTATTGGTGTCATAAGCAATGACTCTTGACACACATTTATACTTTTTCTAGTGAAAGATATGTTTTTTACGGGCCAAACCCGTTTTCGAGCTAAATTAGATTAGCCTCGGCCAAATTATTTTATCCTTATGCCAATTGGATAAACTAGTTTTTTCTACACCAAACTTGTTTATCTAAATGCCCATAGGATAAACTAGTTTTTTCTATGTAAGAAATGTAATCGTTCATTTATCCCTTCATACTTAACCATTAAACTCCCAAAACTATTCAGGGAATCGCCTTATCAGAAAGAACCTATATACATATGTGAAGCATATCCGCAAATTCTGCGTCAAAAACCATTTATCGAAATTATGGAGGGGGGGGGGGTAACGTACATTGCCCTTTTTTTACACTTGAACAATAAACATTCACAACTAATCATGGAGGCGCCTTGTCAGAATGATCCTATATCTACAATTTTAAATGAAAACTGATAATTCTGCATGAAAAATTCATTTCTCTAAATTAACGGTGGGGAATTAGCCTCCTGTTTGTTTCCCTTTATTCTTATCCAATGAATTCCCAAAATTAATCAGAAAAGTATCTTATATCAATGAAGGTACATCCAAAATTTGAAGCAAATCGGATATTTCTATCACGAGTTATCGCGTTACGTATATACGCACGTACATTCGTACATACATACGTACATTTATACATACAGAATCTGCGAGCCCATTATTTCTCAGGCTTCGACGCCTGCGAGCTGAAAACACGTAAAATTAAGTTGGCCTAGGATAAACTAGATCAGCCTAGGACAAACTAGAATGTTGGCGCTGTGGCGCCATTGAATTCAATAAAATCACGCCAAACTGAATTGGCCTCGGATAAACTAGATCGGCCTAGGAGAAACTAGTTCAGACCAATAAACAACAGGCTAAACTAGTTTATCCTATAAGAGTTAGGCCAAACTAGTTTGGCCTAGGAAAAACTAGATTGCCCTAAGGGCCTTAGGATAGACTAGTTTTGCCTAGGAAAAACTAGTTTATCCGATGGGCGTTAGGATAGATCGGTTTGGCCTGAGAAAAACTAGTTTATCCGATGGGCGTTAGGATAGACCGGTTTGGCCTAGGAAAAAGTAGTCCATCCGATGGGCGTTAGGATAAACTAGTTTGGCCTAAAATCGGGTTTGGCCTGTAACATATATATGTACAGGGTGTCCGAAAAGTCTGGAAACGGCCGAATAACTCGAGAAATACATATGAGATTGAAAAACGTAAATATACGTGTTAAATATTTTTAAATAAGCTACTCTGTGATACCAAATTTGACCTTCGAAACCGACCCCCTGGGGGTCAGAGGGGGTCCAACTTTGAAATCTTAAATGATAACCCCCATTTTTTATTGCAGATTCGGATTCTACGGACAAAAATACGTAACTTTTGTATTTGATATTTATTTCAAATCTTCGTTTATCACGGTGTAATCGAGCATATTAAATCGATACATATTTCCGCTTTTCCAACGGGATTTTCCCTAATCGAAACTGATTGGGCAGAATTTTTGACGCCAAATTCCTCGTCTTTTGTAGGAATAGCGTTTCCTGAAAATCACCCGTGGCGATTATTTCAATAGTGCTCACTGTTAAAAATTTGACCCATTTGCTGCAGTGTCACTCCACAGCTATTATAGAATATCTCTTTTGTGACCAATGAGAATGCTCCATAACACAGTAAAGTAATCGTTTTCTATAAAAGCGGTGGAGTGACAATGCAGCAAAAGGGTTTATTTTTTACAGTGTACTTTACTGTGTTATGGAACATTCTCATTGGTCATGAAAGAGATATTCTATAAAAGCTGTGGAGTGACGCTACAGCAAATGGATCAAATTTTTAACTGTGTAGCACTACCGAAATAATCGGCACGGGTGATTTTCAGGAAACGCTATTATTGCAAAAGACGAGGAATTTGATGTCATAAATTCTCCCCAATTAGTTTCGATTAAGGAAAATCCCGTTGGAAAAGCCGAAATATGTATCGATTTAATATGCTCAATTACACCGTGATAAACGAGGATTCGAAATAAACGTCAAATACAAAAGTTACGTATTTTTGTCCGTAGAATCCGAATTTGCAATAAAAAATGGGGGTTATAATTTAAGATTTCAAAGTTGGACCCCCAGGGGGTCGGTTACGAAGGTCAAATTTGGTATTACTGAGTAGCTTATTTAAAAATATTTAACACGTATATTTACGTTTTTCAATCTCATATGTATTTTTCGAGTTATTCGACCGTTTCCAGACTTTTCGGGCACCCTGTATATGTATTTATGGAGCTTGCAATAAATAATATTTATACTATATATGGAATTTATAAAAGCAAGAAGTTGTTGTTTGGCATGCGACCATTTACTGATCTTATGCACCTCGATCTTATATTCCCCCCCCCCCCGCCACCCCGTTACCTTGGGGGGGGGGGAGGGAGCAGTTTTCAAAATTTAACGTTCGATTCGAGCTTATTTTCGGTTGTTCGTTCAATTCGAGTTTTTCTTTACAAGTTTTTGCTGTGCGTGCACATTGCGTTTGGTATATGATGCCATATACATATACAATGAGGACCCAGTTCGAGATTTCATATTAGAAGATAGCGTATAAATTAGAGACACCAATGAAAGGAGGTTCTCACTAGCGAGGGAATTCGTCGTGTCTTTATTAACATCGACTCATTCACCTGTAGACGACTCTTGATAAAATTGAATTATGTATTGTATAAAAGCAATTGCAAACTGGAGTCATCGAGAAAAATTTTACACAATCGAAAGTTATCGAGATGTTCATACAATCGAGAAAATCGAGAAAAACTTCTCGTTATCGCCCAACACTAAGTCATATACAAAGCGAAAAATGGAATATTTAAATTAAATTTAGAGATACTGCTCAAAGTGTTCTCCATTAGTGGCAATGCACAATTAAATGTGTGGCAGTACTGAAACCTGGACATGTTTGAGCATAAACGTGTAATTGTATGAAAGCAAGAGTGATGTGCTTCTTCCGATCAGCCAAAGAAGTAGGCTCCGTCACCTAGACCTGTGCTTTAATGTATCCCCAGAGGTAAAAATCCGCGGGAGTCAAGTCTGGCAAACACAATGGCCACTCTATATCCATGCAGGGTCACTGTCTAAACAGGATGTTATATGAGGACCCCAGAAGCCAAGGGGTATAAGTGACAAAATTAAAAAAAATAAACTAAATACACAGACGACCTAAAAATGTGCTTTTTTCATTTCTGGTAAAGAAATATAAGTGATTTTCTTATTATTTGCTGAGTTATAGAGGCAAACCACTTTTTTCGAAAAACAAACAATATTGATTAATTATACATTTAAAGAAAATTGTACTTTATTTTTTAACAGTTATTGAAATAAGAGTTCAAAGACCAGAATGCAACAAGCAGAAATTTCTTATTTCAATCCACTCAAATGTTATTGATGTTCCAATTTAACGTCAATTATCTTTAAACTCAATTTACTCCAAATCGAAATTTTGTGTTTGTACCCCTTGGCTTCTGGGGTCCTCATATGTAATCTATCTTTGACCTTTAATTTCTCAACAGTTGGTCAAAAGCGTATAGTTTAAATTACAAAAATGTTTCAAACAGTGTTGGGCAGAATCTAATTACAAAGTAATGAAATTACAGATTAAAATACATTGTAATCTCCTCGCAGTGTAATTAATTAACAGGCAGGAATTACAAAGTAATTTCAAATACGCTTTTGAAATAAGTAATTTGATTATCGTATAATGGAATTACAATTCAATTCTCTTTTTATCATTTAAAATGTAATTAGAATAATTTGTATTTAGATTACAAGACGATTCAGATTACATTCTTAATTATATAATTAAATTAACCTTAAATGGATTACGAGATGATTCAGATTATATTTTTAATTATATAATCCAAGTAACTTGTATTTGATTACAAGACAATTCCGACTATATTTTTAATTGTGTGTTGCGCTTAATGTGTAATTGATTATTAAAAATTCTAATTACAGCTTTAAAAATATAATTTAGATTAAATTCTAACGTATTACAAATAAATGTAAATTACGTTTGTACAGATTACAATTTTTACACGCGCAATTTAATACAGGTAAATCTAAATTAAATTCTATGAAATGTATTTAAATTAAATTGCAATTAATTACGAGTTAATTGTAACTGCTTTTTGTAAATTGATATAAAAGTTACTTGTAATTCATTGCAAGTTAAACCGAATTAGGTCTAAGAATGTAACTAAATTTATAAGTTACTAATTATATTTTAGCAAGTATTGATTTATAATGTTATGAAAACGTAATGGAATTTTTAAAATGGAATTGTATATTTACGATTTCTCTGGGGGATATTATTTTGGGGGAAATTTTGGTATTATGTATGTGTTAGGGTGTAGATGTAAATCTCAGCGTAGTAATGTATAGATATAATATACAATTTCTTATTGTTTGTAAGGAGAAATGTGACGGTAAAAAATATTTTGCAAATTTTGAAAACTTTATTAGGACAATGGGGTAAAATATTTTCTCAGTTTCAGGTGGAAGGAATATTAGATTATTTTTACAAGTATGTTAGAAATACAGCAAGGAACTTTAACAATTTTCAATTTTGAGGCTGACATATAAGTAAAGTCGAGGGGGAGGGGTGTTCTAAAAACCATTTTTAAGCTATTGCATAGCTTTTATCGTGGGCTTTGAGCGCGGCGACCGAATGTAGAAATTCCATAATGAGAAAAAACTTAACACTCCGGCTAACTTCGTTTCAGTTCGGCACGGTATCCTTTGGTAGACTTTGGCAGACAATGACGCGGTATTTTTCAGATATTTAGAGGATATCAAGTCTCAAACTTATGTTTCTTATTTCAGTTACCATAAACCTATAGTTTCAATGATAAAAATTCCTGATTAACCTACATGTGTTATAAGATAATAAAAATATTTTAAACGATATTAACATCTCATTTATTTAATAAAAGAAAAAAAATTTCTTATCGGTCATCACGCTCAAAAAGTGTAACTTGAATTAATATCAAAGAAAAAGAAAAAACTTGAATTAATATATATATTAAAAAAAACTGCATAAATAAAAATTTATAAATAATTACATATTTTTTTTCCAAATTTGTAGAATGTGTATTAAGGTGGAGCGAAAAGAATTATTTTTTAAAAATCAAAAACGGGTACGTGCCAAAAGTTGTCTTTATACTAGTACATCAACTGTGTGAAATTTTACCGCTGAAAAAAAAAATGGCTTGAGTCTGCGCTTTTGCTCTAAAAATCGAAATTTTGGGTAAAATTTGTCATTTTTTGACATTTTTTCAAAAAAATAAAAAAATTCCTACAGAGCTGGTTTTTATTTAAAAGTGTTACTTAAACTTTTATATTTATCTGTTTAACATATTTAAACTATAAAACAATATCTTTATTCCGTATAGCTGGAGCAAAACAGACAACTTTTGGTAAGAAAACGGCATCAACACTCTATTTGGACATACTACAATGAATTGTTGTTTTTAATACAGCTCTTCTTTTCAAAACTTCCTTGGACATACGTCGTGGAGGTGACTATATTTCATATACCACCCGTCCCAACTATTCGATCATCTTAGTATAGTGTTTTATTTATTTATATATTGATTTGTGATTTTCTTTATCAAAATTTGGCATGTTTTCGATGCATCCACATAGTTTATCTGCTCTTTGTATCCACATGCTGCTGTGATTATCTTCATGTATATTTTTACAGCTTATACAAAAAAATGACAAGCAGAGTAATGTACGGGAATATTTTTAAAGGGATCTATTCGGCCATCTATTATCTTTATCAAACATACATCCAGTTGAAGAAAGTGATTGGAAGTCCTGTTACCACAACATTTTTTCAGTCAATTATATTTTTTAAGAAATCACCTGCTTCAAAGATGATTTCAGGTATTTCAACTATAAGTATGCCATCATTTATTCTGCTTTTGCATTTTTTATATGTTGAGAAGCGAACTGTTTAATGTGTTTTCTGGTGATCGCCAGAGAGAATTGCAATGGGAATTTGTCCTGCACGTGCAGAGCAACCGTTGTTGTAAATAACTTTTTTTTTGCATTAGTTTTATGCCGTTTTCTAAGTGTTTTCGTAGTCAGGTAATTTCCCATTAACTTTTAGACCCCCATTTTAAAAGTGAACAATATTTGATGGTGAACTGTCCTGGGCATAAACTTATAATGCATAGTACTTTTTGAGAGAATGTACAGACTCTAATTGGCTATAACTACTCATTTAAATTTAGGAGAGTTCTATTTGTCACTGTGAACCATTTTGCAATGGGTAAGCTTAGAATTGTGTATAATAATGGATCATCTGCTACTTCAACTCCAGTGAATTTCCCCTGCGTCAATTATTATTAGAGAAGTCGATGTAAAACGTTATAATCTACATGAATTCACTGGAGCAATAAGAAAATCTTTGTCTACGTACTATTCACGTGTTATTGCAATTTTTTATAAAATAGATAATAATTTTGAAAAATTATTTTCTCAAATTAAGTAAAAGATACTCAGAACAGACTAGAAATTTCTGTCGGAGATTGCAAAGCTAATTCATAAGGAAAGCTATTTCCCAGAAGAAATGAGGAATAGGAATTAAGAAAATCTCGTACAAAAAAAAGCTCATAAAGCGAGTAAAATTTTCCGTTTTATATAAGCACAGATTGGCAATCAGAGTCTATAGATTCACTCACAAAATATATAATCAAAGTTTATATCGCGGGATATTTTATACCAAATGTAATACACACCTAAAGAATAGGTCTAAAAACTTATTAGAAATAACTCGACTACGAAACAATACAGGAAACGACATAAAACAAATACCAAAACTTCTTTCGAAATACTGTTGCTTTACACGCAAATTTTGTTTGCAATCCTCTGTGACGATCGTCATAATATTAAACTACTAGCTTCTCAAAATATATTGAATGTAATAGGTACAGTAAATGATGACATACTAGAAACTGAATTCATACAATCAATTTTTAGGTATATCATTATATATATAATGTAATTGATTGAAAAAATGTTGTGGTAACAGAACTATCAATCATAATGTATTAATTGCATGAAAATTTAATGAAGATAATAGACTGCTGAATAGGTTCAATTAACAACATACCTAACACATTACTCAGCTTCCTCTTCTGTTATACAAGGTAGAAAAATATACATGCAGCAGGTAACACCAGTAGCATCCAATGTCAGTGAAAACAAAGAAGAGGTAAACTACTTTGATACAAAGAAAACTTATGCCCTTCTTGGGGAAAAAAATAACAATTCAATACATAAATAAAACACTGGGCCTAGATTGTTGGGTGGCTGAGACGGGTGGGATATGAAATGCAGCCACATCTACGTGTTATATACAGAATAGGTTTGAGAGCAGATAGGTATGAAATGCATTCAAAGCAACATTTCTTTGTATACTCCAATAGAGAGGTAACGCTGGCTTTTACCAAAAGTTGTCAGATTTGCTCCAATTATACAGACTACAGATATTGTTTTATAGTTTAAATATGTTAAGCAGATAAATATAAAGGTTTAAGTAACACTTTTAAATAATAACCAGCTCTGTAGAATTTTTTTTAATTTAAAAAAAAAATGTCAAAAAATGACAAATTTCACCGAAAATTTCGATTTTTAGAGCAAAAGCGCAGACTCAAGCCTTTTTTTTACAGCGGTAAAATTTCACGCAGTTGATGTACTAGTATAAAGGCAACTTTTGGCCTACCCGTTTTTGATCTTTAAAAATTAATTTTTTTCGCTCCACCCTAATGTGTATAGAAAAGAATCGTCTTAAGATAAAACAAGGATGGATAATGCAGCTTTTGCTGATTGGAGATCCGCCCCATGGTGAGGATTGAAAAATTTAAAATGCTTATAACTCGCGATCTAATTTTCATAGCGCGGCCAAATTTTGTTCGGTAATTTATTATGAGACAGTGTTAATATCTGGTGACAGGAGACCCCCCCCCCCTCCCCAACGGTGAGGGTCGAAAAATTTAAAATGCTTATAGCTCGCGATCTAATTTTCGTAGCGAGGCCAAATTTTGTTTGGTAATTTATTATGAGACAGTGTTAATTTTTGGTGACAGGAGACACCCCCCCCCGGGGTGAGGGTCGAAAAATTTAAAATGCTTATAACTCGCGATCTAATATTCGTAGCGCGGCCAAATTTTGTTTGGTAATTTTTTATGAGACGGTGCTAATTTTTGTTGACAGGAGACCCCCCTGGTGAGGGTCAAAAAATTTAAAATGCTTATAACTCGCGATCTTCCGATGTGAATTCATCATAACGGTGGCGCAAATACTTGCCCGTCAAAGGGTTAAAGACCTGATACATTTCTTAAATACATATTACACACTTTTTGTATTTATAATACACAAGTATTGTGAGCTTCATGCCACATTTGGTGCAAAAATGTAAACATCTCATTGTGTGCTTTGGGACACATATGGCACATAGCACAAAAATCCATATTAAAAAAATGTATGTGAAGTCAGAATTTTTTTATTATTTTTCCTGCATTTATGACTACCTAAATTAATCAAAATATTTTTTTTCATAAAGAAAAGAAAAATCGTGCAGTGAAGGGTTAAACACCTCACTTTAGGTTACTATTAAGTTGCGATTATGTTACAGTTAGCAAGGTAGGTTACAATTGCAGTTAGTTAATCTTATGTTACGATGAGGTAACTGTTAGGTTACAGTTAAATTATGGTTAGGTGACACTTAAACTAAGGTTAGGTTGCAATTAGGTCATGATAAAGTTGCAGTTACATTACAGTTAGCTTGCGATTACGTTACAATTAGGTTAACATTAGTTACAATTGGATCAGTATTAGGTAACAGTTAGATTACGGTTACGTCACTGTTAGGTTCCGCTTACGTTACGGTTAGGTTATATTTAGGTTACCGATAGATCGCGATTAAATTACGGATAGCTTACAGTTGCATTGAAATTCGATTATAATTAGGTACGGATAGACTACAGTTATATTACAGTATGGTTACGGTTACGTTACGGTTAAGTTATCGATAAGGTGCCGTTAAATCACAGTTAATTTATTGATAGAATATTGGTAGAGGGCAGTTGCGTTATACTTAGCTTACAATTTGATTAGTTATGTTGCAGTGAGGTAACGATTAGATGGTAATTACATTAAAGTTAGACAATAGTTAGGCCATGGTAAGGTTATGGTTTTGTCAGAATTAATTTACGATCAGGTTAAATTTAAGCAAGTCCCACATTCATGCCAGTCATCGAATATGTTGCTCAACTTCAGAGAAAAAACATGTTTAAAGCATATTGAAACAGCTTATTCCTATGTTTTGATTTTTCTCTTCTCCTAAATCATACAGCACATTGCTCAGTTGCCTTAGTGTACGGCCTACATTAGGCTACACTATCTACCAAAAAGTATTTGTACACTTTCAGTTTTTGACATTTTGTCAAATATTTAAAAATATACTGGTCGGATTCTTCTGGAACTTCAGAAATATAAAGATTATGTTTCACTTTATATTTATTTACATTCATTTGTTAAGCGGGTAATTAGGGGGCCGGCAAAAAAAACAAAGAATAATAGAAATATTTGGGATCGCCCTGTACATGAAAATGCACGAAACGACTTATCGCTTTAGAATACAAATATATGAATACAGTAGAATATGTACACTAATTTTTGTGAGAATAGCATGTATATTTATGGCGATAGAGCGATTTTTTTGAAAAATTCAAAAAATTCTGGTATGTTTTTTGTCTATATCATAGAGGGGTTTTGACCAAATTTAACGCAAATTTCAGAAAAATTGGCAAAATCTATAAAAAAAAATATAGCGCAATTGGAATATAAATATATTTAATACTTTATGAAATATGAGTGGTTTTATGAAATAATTTTTATCTGCGCATGCGCGAACGATAAAAACAATTCTTTTACATCATTTAATAGTCAATTCTATGGAGTAACTTATAAAAAAAATCCAATGAAATATCGTGAAAATTCAAAAAGATATCATTATTATAAGTAAGCTGTTTTTACATTGCTCTCTAAAAACGGCTGAATGATAAGGGATTCTCCACAAATTGACATTTTTTATTGACTGACTTTTAGGAAAAAATTAGTATTTAATGTATACAATATCTAATACAATATTTCTGTTAATAAGTATCTTGACATCTGTGATGGAAAAGAATAAAAGCCCTTTTCCTTTTCTATCACAGGTGTCAAGATACTTATTAGCAGCAATATTGTATTCATTAAATAGTACTAATTTTTTCCTAAAAGTCAGTTAATAAAAAATGTCAATTTGTGGAGAATCCCTTATCATTCAGCCGTTTTTAGAGAGCAATGTAAAAACAGCTTACTTATAATAATGATATCTTTTTGAATTTTCACGATATTTGATTGGATTTTTTTTATAAGTTACTCCATAGAATTGACTATTAAATGATGTAAAAGAATTGTTTTTATCGTTCGCACATGCGCAGATAAAAATTATTTCATAAAACCACTCATATTTCATAAAGTATTAAATATATTTATATTCCAATTGCGCTATATTTTTTAAATAGATTTTGCCAATTTTTCTGAAATTTGCGTTAAATTTGGTCAAAAACCCTCTATGATATAAACAAAAAACATACCAGAATTTTTTGAATTTTTCAAAAAAATCGCTCTATCGCCATAAATATACATGCTATTCTCACAAAAATTAGTGTACATATTCTACTGTATTCATATATTTGTATTCTAAAGCGATAAGTCGTTTCGTGCATTTTCATGTACAGGGCGATCCCAAATATTTCTATTATTCTTTGTTTTTTTGCCGGCCCCCTAATTACCCGCTTAACAAATGAATGTAAATAAATATAAAGTGAAACATAATCTTTATATTTCTGAAGTTCCAGAAGAATCCGACCAGTATATTTTTAAATATTTGACAAAATGTCAAAAACCGAAAGTGTACAAATACTTTTTGGTAGATAGTGTATATTGTAATTAGATCACGATTAGGTTCCGGTTATGTTCCGATTATGTTATAAATAGATAACGATTAAATTACTGTTACATTACAGTTAGGTTATTGTTAAGTTAGCGTTAGATTACGGATGTTATGTACTTT